>NGKG01000008.1:1080984-1132098 GCA_002162505.1 Myriosclerotinia scirpicola | reverse complement strand
GGCGGGATTTAAATAGTAAAGCCAGTAGCGCCAGAAGACGGAGAGTTGAGAGTATGGACGGACGACACCGTTGAAGAGGGAGAACATGACGAAGAAGAAGGGGAGGACGTTTGAGATGACGGTAAAGGAGGGGGCGAAAGCGCAGATCCATTGACCCCAGGAGGCTTGGAAGAGGAACTGTGGAAGGTTAGTACTTCCTTTCACTGGGCAAGGCGAGCAAAAACTTACGAAAAGCATCGTCATGAGGAAGACATAACCCGATGTGGAAGAATCGCTTGGGAGTCCAGTAGGCCAATACCATAATGCCCAATAGATCACGGCTCCAACAATAGCAATCGGAATCTCAGCAACAATGTTGGCAGTGCAGAAAGCAACCCAACCATAAATTCTGGAAGGTAGTTCTCGCGCTTCCCACAGCGCGCGGTTCTGATAGAACTTTGGCACGACAGCATTTACGATGGTGGGCGGAATGAGTAGAATCAAGAAGGAAGTGAACATTCGGTTCTGCATATCAATGATACTGTAACCCAATTGCCAAAAAGTGAAACCGTTGAAGATACCGATGATGACGGATGTGAAGAGTTTGCCATAGAGATACGATGGATCGCGCCAATACTGGATAAAAAGCCGTTTAGTCAATTCAGTTGTTTGAAGTGCCACCGGAGAAGCAAATTCGCGTTGGGAATTTGCCTCTGGAGCTGCGACTTGGCCACGCTCGGATTTGATGCGCTCAATCTCCTGCATAACATGCTTATTTTCCTCGGAATTAAGCCACTCCTCGTTCCAGTTAAGTCTCTTGCCATCTCGGCGCTTTCCGCCTTTGGCAGCAGTCTCGAGGATAAATTCTGCGACGTTCTTTTGTGGAGGGCAGTGCACACCACGATCGGCAAAGTACTTAACTACTGCGGAACCATTCTCGCCAACGGGTCCGAAGTAAAAGGTGTTGCCACCTGGGTTCAAGGCTAGGATCATGTCGAATTCTTGTATAAGGACGGAGGAGGGTTGATGGATAGTACAGACGATAGCTTGACCCGCTGCGGAAAGTTTCTTCAGGAAGCGAACAATAGAATAAGCAGATTGTGAGTCGAGTCCAGAAGTAGGCTCGTCCAAGAAGAGTAGAAGGTTAGGCTTTGCAGCTAGTTCAACGCCAATCGTAACTCTCTTTCTCTGCTCCACACCCAAAGATCTGACCAAAGCATCTTGCATGTCTCGCAGCTCGAGGAGATCAATGATCTTATCGACGTATTCAATCTTCTCAGCTTTTGGAACCGTATGTTCTTGTCGAAGAATGGCGGAAAACTCAAGGGCTTCTCGAATAGTAGCCGTGCCGTCATGAAGATCCATTTGCTCACAAAATCCAGTGCCTCTCTGGAATTCAGTGCCTAATGGCCGGCCGTCAACCAACATGTCACCTGTCACTACACCGGTCTTCTGACGTTGAGAAAGAGTGTTCAAGAGTGTAGTTTTTCCCGCTCCACTGGCTCCCATAAGTGCCACCATGAATCCAGGTTTTGCATAGCCATTTACCTTGTTGAGAAGTTTGCGTTCGCCACCAAGATAGGGCACCGTGTATTCGACATTCTCCCATGTAAATACGCTTTCCGAACCAGTAATATCCTGGAGTGCTTCTTCTTGAGGTGGCTCCAGGGTATTATTGCTGGAAGAAGCGCCGCTCGTAGGAACCGGATTAGCAGAGGATGACGAGTTTTCTTCATCGGGTGTGGCATTTTCTGCCTTGACCTTGTTTTTTGCAGCTTTAGAGCGCTTGAATTCGAGTGCACCACCACCGCCAGATGTGAAGTCAAATATTTCAGCGGCAATTGCAGTAACAAGGATATAGAGAACAGTCCAAGCAATGACTAGAACTTGTGAGCACACGCATAAGTTTACACAGAGTCAATACTTACCAACGCCAAAGTTTCTCCAAAGATGAGATCTCGAGTAATTGAAACTTTCCTCAAGATATCGAGATCCGGGTACGCTCAAACTTCCAACCTCGGCACCAGTAGAAGCGCAACCCTGAAATTCAGAATTCGTATACCCTGGACCACTAGGTACAATTTGACTCGGCGCACAAGGTATATCTTTGTTGTAGAATTCGTCTGATATGACAGCCTCGAAGGAGTATGATAGAGGATTGATGTAGTAAAGCCATCCAAACCAGATATAATCAGATACTAGTTGTGGTTTAGGAATCACATATCCGGTGTAGATGCTGTATTTTATCAATAGGGGGAATCGCTTGAGACACGTGTGTGACTTACATGAGAAGGTTAAGTCCAATACCCGAAAACCTAACAGCATCATCAATTGATGGCGAGAGCGCTGCAAACATACGATATAAGGAGGTGATGCAGATAGTCGTGAGGTAAATAAATAACACATAAATGAAGTATTTTCCGGCATCCACGTCAAGTCCGGTGATGAAATACTGTTCTTGTCAATAAAACTTCTGCATAATCACAAATAGCTCAGTACTTACCACTACAATAGAGAACGGAATAACCTGTAGTAACAACAATGGGAAATCCTGAACCACACGAGCAACTACCACAGCTGAGGGTCGATAGAAAGCATAATCTTTGTGTCTAGCAATGATGGGTCTACCACCAACAGCCTTCATCAGTTCAGATAACTGAAGCCATCCCAAAAAGAGGATGGAGAAAAAAAGGGTTCCACCTCGTGAGAAGTTTCCAAGCGTGTTGGTTGGTTGTCCGTAAAACAATGAGCCGACAATCAAACTGTTGGAGATAATAATGAAGAACTTGGTGTACAAAGTAGTCTTATCTCCAAGGGTCAATTCGATTTCACGCTTTGTACAAGCAAGAACTTGGCGAAAGAAAGAGACAGTATAAGGCGAGCGCGGACCAACAGTTTTGGATTTCGTCTCTTCCACCGAAGCCTTAAATTGTCGCGCATCGGCGTGATCGGTTTCGTGTAGCATCCTCTCATAAGACTCAACATCCTTTAGAAGTAGTTTGTAATCCTCGCTTTCTCTGAATGCTTTCTCGAGTTCAACAGGGCCTTTTGGAATAGGACCTTGAGAATCCTCCTGGAAACGGCGTTCGCCAGGATCGGTGCAAGCTGTCAGGAAATCGGCAGTAGTCTGTCTCGGTGGACAATAATATCCTATCCTCTCGAAGTACTTCTTGGCATCACCCGCTGGTCCTGAGTATACCATTCGCCCCTCATCGATTACTAATACCTTGTCCATGAGCTCATATATTTGCTCTCCGGCTTGGTAGAGGGTAACAAGAGTTGTTCTATTGCTAATATCGGTCATCACTCTAAGGGAATTAGCGTAGTCTAACGCAGTCGATGCATCAAGTCCACGAGTAGAATTGTCCCAAGAAACCACTGTGCTCTTAGTAGCAAGGGTCTCTGCAATAGAAACTCGCTTGCGTTCACCCCCGGAAACACCTCGGACGAAAGCCTGCAACAAATTTTAGAACCTGTTTCCCATATTCACGATCAAATGGGAGGTTTGAACTTACATCTCCAACGAGAGTATGGCGTGTATGAGAAATGCCAAACATTTTCAGGAGCGCCGTAATTATCGTCGGGATATCTCCCTTTTCGTGCTTCTTTGTCTTGTTTAAGAGTGAGAAATCCAAAGTTTGTTCAACTGTAAGACTCGGAAAGTGCTGATCATCCTCCTCATTATAGTTGACTTCTCCTCGATAATGTTTTGCTTGCTCTTCGGCAGAAATACCTCCATATGATACTTCTCCCGTGACACCGGCATAATCACCCCTCTTGTTCGAAATAGCTTTCAGAAATGTACTGCATCCAGAACCAGGTCTTCCCAAAACAAGAAGCATCTCTCCATCCCTTACACAGCCAGTAAAATCGTGAATTAAGTCGCGTCTCTGGCCATGAGATCCAGGTTTTGGGAGTGCAGGAATGAACCGCGCCAACAATTTGTATAGGTCGGGTCCGAAAGTCTGCATCGCATGAATTAGTTTGGGACATTATGTGCGTTTGGTAAAGACGAATGCTTACTCCCATGATAGCAGAAGGAAGAGTCTTGACATAAGTTGAAGTTGCTCCAACCCCCTGTACAGTCAGGTTCTTGTATATAACACCAACCTTCTTGGCACTTCCTTTTGTGTTTCGTTTCTCAAAATGACCATCTTTCAGGAAATTTCCCAGTACGAATTCATCCTCATCCTCTGCCGCTGTTTCTTCAAGCTTTTCTTCTTCTTCTTCTCTATGTGCTTCTATATCTTCACCAACAGTCGTTCGTGATCGGCGACTGGCATTGGTCACAACCTTTTTCAATACCGAAGGTCTTCGGCCGGTTGCCACACTCTTTTGTGAACGAGTTCTGGACAAGTGTGTGAGTTGCTGGCGCAATTGTTCGTAATCTTGCATGGCAGCCGAACAATTGACTGGTCCACCCTGTTCCTGCTCTCCCCAGGTTCCATCTTTGTTTTTCTCAGACTCAGAAGATGAGCGCTCTTCCGGTTGAGGAAGCTCTCCGCGATAATTATCAGAATGTAATGGAATTTGATTTCCTTCATGGCCCTCCGCAGCCCTCTCTGCGTACATCCGTTCAGCATGCGTATAAAACATTTTGATGGTGGTCGCACGCAAAGTGCTGAGTCGATAATCGAGGGGAAGTTTACAAAATACAAGTTAAAAGGGTAAATAGAACCGGATATATACAAATAAGGAACGCTTAGAAAGACATCTGGAGGTAGGCAAGAGAGCTAGTACTGGTGATTCGTCCAACTTAGCTTCAGATATGGAGAAGGATTAAGGATGCTTCTATTTCAAAGGGAGGCTTATACATGCTAGTCTCTCCGTTCTGATTTGAAGGAGGAATTGTAAAGTATTGTGAAATATCAGCGCGATGCAATATTAGATTGTGGATGTGGTGGTAGGGGTGCAACCCGTTTTGCTTTTGATCTGTGCCTAGCTTATCAATCAAAGAAAAGAAATAATATGACTAGAAATTGGCAAAAGATTCTATTGTGTAACCCAGCTTGACCGTTTGTTATCCACTGGTCGAATCGTATTCTGTACCAAAATGACCAGAATAGTGGACTGGCTTACTCAGGAATCAGGAATGCAAGATTGATTTTAGGGAACATGTTTATGGAATGAGTCGAAGTGAGTGATGATGATGATAAACTACCATGACGAAAGAGGCACACTTCCTAGTGTCCACGAGTAGTTCATGGCACCTAGTCTAGGTACTAGTGAGATGAAAAGGAGCTCACCCCGTTTGTTGGGAGATGAAAGCGGTGACGGTTGATAAGGGAACTAAGGCGGAGCTAGTAAGCGATGAATAGAAGATCCATACTAAATAGTCATGGCGAAATAATCTTTTTTTCTTTATTATTGCAACTTTGCCCTGAAGATCTTTATGGGATTAGAAATCACAAATCGGCATTTCTTTTAGATGAGACTTTCTATCATATGATTGGATAAGTAGATTAACTCGATCAGGTGGATGCTTATCAGTCTGCCCATCTCGGACCTTGGAAGGAAAGGACTTTCCTTGGGTGGTACAGGTGGGCAACTAACACCTAATTACTTACAATCAGACTTTTCAAGCTGAACCGTCATTGAGGTAAAAACTACGAAGGCACTCAAACGGCAATCACTCATTCGGTCCCTACCTAGCCTAGAATCTAGATCGAATTGGCTTCTATTTATTTTCAAGATGGGAAAATGCATCTCATCCGGGACTACTACGAGTAGCTAGCTAATCGTAAGCGAAGACCCAAATACCGGTATGTCAACGCCAAGTCCGGCTAGGTCTCGCCCCCCTTCATTTTTCAAGTGGATGTGAAAAATCTTATAACAACCTCAGGTTATCTCTACTCTTCATTTCCAACCCTAACGTGTATGCTTGTGCTTTATCATCCCTCCGCATTGCACTGCGGATGTTGCGGGTTACATTTGATGATAAATGCATACAGCTCTAAGACTCACTGATCACGTATTCTTCTTGGCTCTAGTTCCTTGGAGATAACCATTTCAATATTACGGAATGTCAGATATTTGAGTCCAATGTCAAAAAAAGCATGCGCATCATGCATTATGCCCGCTGATTACCTTACCAACGAACGTCCCGGATAACTTTCCCTGTACCAAAGTTCGGCCGAGCGAATAGTTTCGCCAAGGAAAGCTTTCATATCTCACATTTCCTCATGTCAGTTATGGCAGACAAACTTTACGCGAGAAAATACATACTCGGCGATACTGGATTTAGCGACTATATGACCGGAGATGGTTCAGCGACCCTTCAGGACGGCATTTCATCTTACGTTATCATCAAACTTTTTCGACATACAAAGTTTTCCATCTTTCTACCTAGATTATTTTTCAAGGCTGTCCCTATTCTGTTCAAACCTCTTGGATGTTTTCCCCACGACTTTTGATCGGCTAAGTGGATAAATGCAATATTCTTGGAACATTGGGAGGGGGTAGTTCTTTACTGATAATTTTGAGCACTGATCGGAATTTCTGGTTACTATTTGAAGAAATGGACGGAAGTAAAGGTGCAGTAGCATGGTACATCCTCCTTGATCTCGTTATATCTTGCTAGTCTTTCCCCAGCCCTAAGAAGTGCGCCCAATAGTCCCGATTGAGAGCTTCTAATCTTATGAATGAAATCGGTGTTTGCAATGGGCACGATTCTCGACAACATTGAATCTATTCACCACGAAACTAAGTGCATTACATTAGTCATCTCAAATGTCCTCGGCGATGATAGACTCATCTTCAGACCAAAGTTTCTATTCACAGTCAAAAGATTCTGGACTTTCACACAAAGCAAAGATTCTTCCCATGATATCATAAAATCATCAATCATATAATCTTCTGGTACATCAAAAATAAGGACGAGTGACTATTTCGTCCGCCACCAGAGACCAGCTCAAGCCACCCATCCTCCCAAGGAATGCCAAATACGCCGCCCTACATACATCAAGAAGGTAAACCCAAACCTCCCAAGCCAGTCCCATCCATTCTAAAGCCCAATTTTGATTTTTGTACGAATCACCATCCCAAAGTCCAGGCCAATTATATGAAAACAGCAAACGCGACACCGAGACCAGCAGCTGCGGCCATTCCTCCGTTATTAGATAGAGATGCTGCACCACCAGTGAAAATAGCTAATCCTTCCGAGTTAGTAAGGTAGATCCCAAAGTTTGAGGATATGGGAGAACAAACGTGGAGAGGTAGAAGAAGTGGCGGAAGCACCACCAGCTCCCGAAGCGGATGCCGCTCCTTTGCCCGAGGCAGATGCGGCTCCCTTCCCGGTATTTCCGTTCCCGTTTCCTTTTGCCGAACCGGCGCCTGTCGCTTTCGCGGAGCCCGCTCCTGCTGTCTTGCTAGCCTTTCCTCCAGATCCTTTTCCTGAAGATGAAGCAACACCATTCTCACCCGATGAATTTGCGCCACCTCCACTAGGTTTAGCCGAACCGTTGCCAGAACCAGAACCTTTTCCAGAGCCTGCTCCGCCAGTAGCCTTAGCAGATCCCGCTCCGTGAGTTCTAGTAGACTTGGCGAAACCGCCGCTAGCTTTAGCCGCACCAGCAGCCCCAGTTCCCTTAGCCGAGCCCGATTCGTCAGAGTTCTTACGACGGTATGGACCGTGTTCGACGCGGGCAGCTAATATGGGATTTGCACCTGTTCCGCTGGCCCCTAGGTCGGTCTTGCTTTCCGAGTGACCCTGAATATGTATTAGATGAGATCAAGTTCGTGTGGAAAAGAAGGAAGAGAGACTCACCGATGAAGCAGAGACGGTGGCGGCGGCGAGGGCCAAGAAGAGGATGCTTGAGTATTGCATTTTGATGATTAGTTATTAATATTGAAGTTTGAGGAAAATGTGAATATGATAAATATATATTTGGACTAAAAGACCTGCTTTGGAAAAGACCAGCTTTGTATTGGAACTTGAGTGGATGATTGGATGAAAGATGATAAATCAATTGGGAAGGAGAGCGATGATAGCTCGTCTTATAAATTGTTAAAGTTTTTGGCCATAACAACTCCAGTATCAAAAAAGTGCATAAACCTCAAGTACCCACCAATTAATATTCTACATAATTAATTTGCAACATACGGAGGCACTGGTCATCAAGGGACCAGTTAAATTGGGACTTCTCCGCTTCTCCCACGTCTATTTTGAATATTCTATTCTTAGAGGTCCGCGCAACGAGCAAAACAGAAGATGTGGGCGAGGAATTTATGCATATTTATCGAGTTTCTTTGTTGATAACTAACTTGACGATTGATAGACACGGGGAATAACAACGCTGTGCGGGCTAGAGTGATAGAAGCCTTTCACTTGATGTATCGCACAGACGGTCTGATCGGTTTGGAGTGGAGTTGTTCTTTTGCCCTCAGACCCCATCATCAATAAAGTCAGCCCATCTTTTATTTTTCAGACGACAAGCTTTATATCTCACGAATCCTAATAGACAACTGCGGTATTGAGATAAAAGCTTTCAAGTGTTTCAATTTGGCATGAACAATCGATGTATTCACGTTACAGTCTCAAATACGTCCCATCGAAATGAAGAGACGACTCCGTCTCTGCTAGCTTCATTTGCAGGAATATGGACCATAATTCTGCTTCCTTAGTTGAGTATGTATCGTGTTCACAATCACCCAGATAGATGGCACATCAGATTAATCCGTTCTGAAACTGGGCGAGTATCACACACGAGAAAAGAGGCACTTGCCTCTTTGGCTCTAGCTGTTGACTAGCTTGTTTTATAAATTTATAGTCATGAATCCTGTGTCAATGGTTAATCGGATGTTTATTGAAACTTGAAAGGAACATGACCATGGCATTAATAAAGTTTTCGCCTGGTACTCAGATAATAGAGCGGTCAAGCCAAATGCTTCGTTTCAGCCCTACCAGAAGAGTAATAAGTGGGTCTCGAAACACCCACCGGGCCAGTGTTCCATCAACCTGAAGAACACAGCTGTAGGATCGGGTGACTTATGTCTAACTGAGGTTTACAATGTGTAATAATTAAAGGCCTAAAAAGCCTTCGGGCAATACTCTCAGCTTAGTTAGTAGCTTCAAGGAATTAAGTTAACCATACTTTCTGACACTGAATTGATAGTTGCACCGATCAGACGAAAATTATATTTTCCGAGGAATTTACTGAACTAGTTCAGACCGAGGCGGCAATTGCATATTTTGCAAGCTATAATTAGAACGGTTAACTTGATTGACATGATTTAGAACATCAATGAGAAAGATCAACATCGGTTCTACAAACCCGAATTTTTGAAACCTCGTTTCATGCCTCAAGCTCACCCTCAACATCCAGGATATTTCGAAGAATACTTCTGACGTCTATGACGGAATTGTTGCTTCCCAACAGAGGGAAGTTTTGCTCGAGGAAGCGTCTCCCAATCCTTTCTGCAACCTCCAAGTCTCGAGTGTCCTTTTCCGAAATATTTGCAGCAAGAGCTTCCACGAGGTCCTCTCCCCGAGCCGCTAACAATATTAAATCTTCGGCTCTTTCGACAATAGCAGAATCAATTCCATTCATTGCAGCACAAGAAGTACCAAAGCTTGAAGTACTTCTACCCAACACAAAATTGTATAGGTATGCGACTTGGTCTTCAGCGAGGTCAGCTTGTTTGTTCACGTGAACTTCCATATGACCAAAAGTTAATTCAGGTCTTGGGGACAAGAATCCATTCTCGAATATTTCATGGAAGTGCGTTGCTCCCAGTACTTTTGGTCGATGCGAACCGAGTCCAAGGAAATACTCGAACACACCGCAAGCTAAGCCAGCCCCGTCTGTTGAATTGGTACCTTTACCAAACTCATCGATAACCACAAGGCTGCGGTGGGTTGCAAGTGTTGTGCAGAGAGCTATCTGTTGCAGGTCGATCATGAAGGCGCTCTGGTTCCGGGAGACACTTTCGCGGGTAGTGATTCGTGTCAAGATCATATCCGTGAGGCCTACAACTGCCTTCTCAGCCGGAACATAACTGCCAATATGGGCCAAATAAACAATCAGAGCATTTTGCTTGAGATAGACACTCTTTCCGGAGTAGTTTGGCCCAGTCATAAGAAGCATACTTGGACCTTCGATATCTTCGGAATCCTGAGCAGTGCTTGAAGAAAACTCTTCATCTTTGACACAACCCGATCCACCCACAATATAACAGTCATTTGCGACATATGATGGGACTGTAAGCTCTTGAAGAGGATGCCGCCCACCTTTAATATCAACTACATTGGCTTGCGTAATAGTTGGAGGATTGAGACGGTATTTAATAGCCCCAAGAGCAAGCGCAACAAGGCTGTCAAGTTCTCCACATAGATCTGATACTGTGATTAGAAGCTTTTCCTGCTCCAGTACACGCACAGTAAGGCCATGTATGATCTCGATCTCCCTGTCTAGCGAACGGAGAGTAATCAGTATGTGCTATGAAATAATGACCAAACAATAACTTGCCTGTAATCATACTATACATGTCACCGATATACTCGTCCATTTCCCTCATACGCCTGTTTTTGTAATAAACTTTCTCGTCGCTAACAAACGTCTGAGCCCATTCATCTTCATCAGTTCCCTCACCTTTATATTTTCCCTCGCCTGTGTTTATATCGAGTTGTACGACTGTCAAAAAACCAAGCTGTGGAAAGTATATGCAATTTTCGACATATTGACGAGCCCATTCGGGTAAATCATTTGCCATTGCTCTTTGAACTTCTGTAAGTAAACTTTCCATGCCGTCATACGTTCTTTTCATCACATCCAACTCTGGGTCTACACCTTGTTGGACCGTGATTCGGTGTTGTTCGGTCGATCTCTCAAAGTCTATCGTTTGAGAAATGATTTGACCAATGCCAAGAAGATCATTAGGACGAGTTTCGTTGAGGAGCTAGGATGCTTGATAAGCGCTTGTAGTATTGAAACGGTAGGTGTTTTTACCTTTCCAGCGATCACCGTAGTATCACCTGCCAAACCTCGCAATGTTTCAAGTATCTTGAGCGAATGGAAAGAGAAGGAGAGAATGCTATTCCAAATACCACTTTTCATCGCCGTTGCGTTCCCCGAGCCTACACTTACACCTTTCTGAAGATGTATTACCACGGTCCTGATATCTTTGACACTCTTTAGACTTTTCCGAATATCCTGTAATAAGGGTTGATTTTCGGGAATTAGCAGAGTGCCTATTGTCCTGAGTCTTTCCTCAATTACTGGCATATCTATACTCGGTCTTAAAAACATCTTCCGAAGCTTTTGCCTACCCTGTGGTGTGCTGGCCAAATGATAAAACAGACCGAAGACTGACAAACTCTCCTTTGATCCCGAAGTCGACTTGTTCGGACCTTGCATATGCGAATTTGGATGAGACTCGGATTGAATAATTTGGAGCGACGATAATGTGTCCGCGTTCACGAACATCATATCTGTTAAAGAAAACATCTCGATGGTACGGATCCTGAATGCAATCAATGCAGCCTCATCGTTAGGCAAGTAATCTACACTTCTTCGTCGTCCAAGGTAATTGAGAACAGCACCAGCACAGCCAATCTAGAAATATGCTCGTCAGTAAAGCTATACAATAGTTTTTTGAGGTGTCAGTGAGTTTTAATTCCAATACCTTCTACAGATTGGCCAATTCGCTTATTCAAATTTAAGAGATGCTGTGTCAATGGGAGGAGAAGATGGGAAGTGAGACTTACAGAAAGCTTACTCTCCAAGTCAATCCAGGACGCAAGTCTTATTAATCTTCCTTGACGACCCGTACCACTTAGTTCTGCCTGATCATGATTGTGATCCATAGCAAAGTCATCCCCAGGAGTGGCAAACATCATGCCGGCGCCTCTCGCGCCCTCAATATCCAAGCTGGCCAATTTGTTCTTTGCCATCTCGTAGTAAAATTCCGTAGCGGGTCGTGAATCAAGCACGTACGAACCAAATATTTCGTCTGGAGAGCCAGTTTAGCTTAGCACACAATCAGCATATTTCAAAAACCACCTACTTGCATCTCCTCGGTCAATACCCTTGGCATCCTTCTGAAGATGATTCTCTAGTGCCTCTTCGCAACGAGTGCTTATTAGAATTACTACAGAATCATTAGATGAATAACGACTAGGTTTTGTCATGAAAGCCTACCAGTGGGCTCTACATGAATCTTTAGAGTGTCAATCATGTCAAGTCCAGCCATACTGATGTCTGCCATAATGCACAATTTCTCTTCTCTGGCGATGTAATATGCACACCCAATTGTACCACGCTCTTTCAATTCGATAGCCATGACGATTTCATTCATTGAATCCCAATCTTCGCGTTCTTGAATATCTGACTCGGTCTCTTCAGCTTCAAGGTTATTGGACTCATCTTGCATTGAAGGTGGTGCAGCGACATGTGATGATTCTGATTTTATGGATATCCTATTCCTGGATGGAAGAGGAGGATGCATTGATGACGAGCGGTGCCCATCTTGGGGGACAGAGCTTGTTCTTGATGAGCTTGACCGAAACCTTGACGATTGTCCTCTGGAGGATGACTGACGATTAGAACCCGCAGCAGAACTAACTCGTCGACGCTTAAAAGGTGGCATGTTGATGCTTCTCCTACAATTTAATAGAGTATGATGAAATGAAGGGGAGAAAAGGATGGATAGAATGAAGATGGTGAAATAGTTTCAAGGTGAGTGAAGATGAAAATTAAGAAGTGAAAGGTGAAAGGTGAGATCTCAGAGGTGATTTTTGCCAAGCGAAAAATGTTCCTCCCTTATTTGTACAGCTCTACTTAAGGTACCCTAGGTAGTACATATAGGTAGCTAGAGAAGCTCGAAATATATCAAAATTATTGTCTTTCAATGGCACAAGAACTATTGGGCCATTTTGTGGTATTTATTCGTAAACCCAAGCAAAAAAAAAAATCCCTCCCTGAACTAATTTTCAAACATGATACCACGACCAAGATCATGCATCTCACAGCGTCGCCAGGAAAAACACCACATGGAAATCTCTCCGTCTATGACTCCCTGGTTTCTTCCCCTTCCTTAACCCACCCCCCTTCCCTAACCCACTGCGCAAATTCATATCTTTGTCTTCTGATGTCTATAAAGCTGGGTCGACTCTCGAGAACTCTGAAAGGGTTTCCAACAAAATCCTTATCCACCTCGCCGTCCGCATTCATGAAACCTTTCGCTCCCTCCCGCTCAATTTTGCCTGCCCAAACGCGCCATTGTATGGGTCTTAATTCCGGTGTGCCTAACACTAAGCCTAAACAAACGATGAAAATCGATACGATGGTCTCGATAGATATGTCGATCGGTAGAGAGGCAGTAGTCGCACTGTGAGAGGTAATAGAGGACAAGTGGGCAGTTCCTGTGGATTGCAAGACAGAATGTTCGTGGGCAGAATAGCAACTAGAGGAATGAAATTCGTCAGTGATTACAACAACATTAGTTGAGCTTGGGTGTACATACGCATGTGTGAGAAACAGCAAACCAAGGCCTGTGATTGATTTTGATATCCAAGTCATCTTTGGAGAATGCAGTGTTTTGTTTATGCTTGTGGGTTGTCTAAAGTTCCAGTTTGTCCCCTCATTAATAAGGTGCGGCTCCTTGAACAGTAAGCGCGATAGTGGGCAATCGGGTTATCTTTACGAGAAACTTATAAAATAGTATCACAGAAAACAATGGATTTATATAGCACCATTCATGAACGAATCACAAGAAGAATCTGCATATAAAATTATGTACTTGTTATGGCTTTTATAATTCAATTCTATCCCAGTCCATGATTATCGTCATTTCGTAATGCTTATTTTTTTCTCATAATAATCTATTGACTGGTCATAGTCAAAACCTCCATAGACAGCGTGTAATCATTTCAAGAACAGTGACGGAGCGCGAATTGAAAGCAAAAACCGGACGAAATAAACGCTTTATAGCTTTTGCATAGCAGCCTATTCTTGTTAGCCATTGCCTACAGCGTTAGGAAGGGGGTAGCATACAATATCGGAAGATTGGATATATTCATCAAACTCGGCAAGCTGCTCTTGCAAATCATCAAGACCAACTTTGTCGTCCTCAATGACCAAGTTAATCTGCAACTTCTTGATACCGAAACCAACAGCGACAAGTTTGGAAGCACCCCAAACGAGGCCATCCTTCTCAACACTACGAACGGCTGCCTCCAATGCCGCCATGTCGGTCTCATCGTCTGTATATTAATTAGTATCGTTCTTATCAACAAATCAAACTCAAAACTAACCCCATGGCTTAACATCCATAGTGACAACGGACTTTGCGGCAGGCTTAGTCTTGCCCTCCTTCTTCTTCTTGTACTCGGCCAAACGCTCGTCTCTGATTCTGGCAGCCTCCGCATCTTCTTCCTCGTCATCACTTCCGAAAAGGTCGACCTCATCATCATCCTCCTCCTCAGCAGCGGGTGCCTTTGCTGGGTTCAAGGTAGCCTCGGTCTTATCTGGGCCATATGTAGTGTATTCCTTAGAAGCATCACCTGGAAGGGTAGCGAAATCCTCGGTCCAGGTGTTGATGTGCTTGTACCATCTAGCAGCGTGGGGGAATTTTGAGGCATCTGGGGCGGATTGTTGAGCCTTGAAGACGGCGACATCAGCTTGGCTTGGGGAGTATCTATGGTTCTCGTTAATTTTCGCTCCTGTTATTTATTTTTGTGGATAATTGTTGTTGGAAAGGAGAAATCAGAGATGCACGAAGTGCTTGGTATATCGCCATAACGCGGTTCTTGAGGCCGCTCAGTAACACGGACCAATGTTGCTCATCATTTTAGGAATTGTTCGAGGAGGGGTACTGGTGCGCAAATAGACACATCGCAGATTTGTCCCGCAGACAGGAAAAAAAACGGAGAAATATCCAAGAAAAAATATAAACACATACCCAACGATGTATGAACGAGTCTCCAACCAGTTGTTGAGCACTAATTAAAGTCAATTTCTACGCTTTCCAAAATTCTTTGATCGAGTTTATGGCCGTCATGGCATGGAGGGGGGTGAAGCTTACTGGTAAGACCAGCATCGTTGAGGAAGTCTGTGAATCCCATTTTGAAAGATGTAATATGTCTTCTTTCTCGAAATTTAAGATGAAGGAATTTTTTGTTTTGAGAAAGGAGGAAAACAAATAGTATTGATTGTGATGAGGAGTGGTGGGGTGAGTCAAATTTTGGGAAGAAGATGGAACTTCAGAAATCGTGCCTTCCACAGTTGAAATTTTGATTGGCTAAGGCGTTGTCTTAAACCGAAATTAGGTAGTTGCGGGGCGGATCCGGGCCTGATCTTGGCCGCCCGATAATTATAAGGCATGAAGTTTATTTACCTACCTTACGTAAGCTAGGTGAATTAGTGGGGAGACCTCGGGAAGCTTCAGAATGCTCGAGATTATTCTAGATGAAGTTCTTATATTCATATATGTACTTTCTTATAATACCCATCACCTCAAGATATGTACATTACAATCAACATTTCCCTCTTTCTCCCTTCTTTCTTTTGATTTTACGAAACTTACATTTACGATAATGAGAAATATGAAAGTATTACGACAAATTGAGAGCTCTTCTCGTCTTTCAATAAGAAGAGCTCTACAGGTTCGAGCCGGACGACCATTGACCAATTCAGTATTACGCAGCAGTCATGCATTTAATTACAAAAACCTCGAATCTTTCACTGCACTTCGCACATACGCAAGCAGACGCCCACATCCTCCAGGTGGTACACATCGCATGGATATGAGTGGTGGAGAAGAAAAGTCAGCATTGCAACTGTATGGTTTCGATTTGACTCAAAGAGCAAAGGAAGGAAAACTAGATCCAGTCATTGGCAGAGATTCGGAAATTAATAGGACTATTCAAGTACTATCGCGGCGAACGAAGAATAATCCTGTATTGATCGGAAGTGCAGGAACTGGAAAGACAGCTATATTGGAGGGTTTGGCGCAACGAATAGTAAGAGGCGATGTGCCAGAGAGTGTGAAAGACAAAAGAGTGATATCGCTGGATCTTGGACAACTCATTGCTGGTGCAAAGTTTCGTGGTGATTTTGAGGAACGATTGAAGTCGGTTTTGAAAGAGGTGGGTAACCAATTTCGTAGCGGTAGTATCTTATCGGAAGATATAGCTGTTTTATTTTGTTTCCCAAGTACACGCGACCAAGTGGTACCCTTGAGACACATACACGTCATTCAGGCAGAATTCATGCTTAGATCTGTTCACAATGCTATACTTTTCAAACCAGAATTCCATCCGCATTCAAGAACTACCATTTTTTGCTTGAAATTTGTAAATGTTTATAGATTTGTTCTAACATTCCTTAGGTCCAAGAAGCTCATGGTGGCGTGATTCTATTTGTGGATGAATTGCACACTTTACTGGGACTGGGAAAGGCTGAAGGGAGTATTGATGCAAGCAATCTTTTGAAGCCTGCGCTATCTCGAGGCATGCTTCAATGCTGCGGAGCGACTACCCTAAACGAATACCGGCAAATAGAGAAGGATGTCGCCCTGGCAAGACGTTTTCAACCCATTCAAGTTAACGAGCCTACGATTCAAGACACAATCAGCATCTTGAGAGGGATTAAGGAAAAATATGAGGTACACCATGGAGTTCGTATTACCGACGGAGCTCTGGTTGCTGCTGCCACCTACAGCAATCGATATATCACAGATCGCTTCTTACCCGACAAGGCAATTGACCTTATGGATGAAGCTGCAAGTGGTCTGAGATTACAACAAGAGAGTAAACCGAACGATATTATGCAGCTCGACCAAAAGATCATGACGCTCCAAATTGAGCTCGAAAGTTTGAGAAAGGAGACCGATATCGCTAGTAAAGAGCGTCGCGAAAAACTCGAAACTGATCTCAAAGAATGTCAAGACGAAGCAAAAACGTTAACAGAGAAGTGGGAGGCAGAGAGGTCCGAAATTGATGCTATCAAAAAGACAAAAGAGGACCTTGAAAAAGCTCGTGTCGAGCTAGATCAAGCACAACGCGAAAACAATTATGGCCGAGCCGGAGAGCTACGATACTCTGTAATTCCATCGTTAGAAGCAGAACTACCGAAAGATGGAGAGACAAGCCCCTCCTCTGAAGGAACTTTAATCCATGATGCTGTGACAGCTGACGATATTGCAGCTGTTGTATCACGCGTCACCGGTATTCCTGTCACGAAATTAACTTCTGGGCATGCCGAGAAGCTTATTCATATGGAGGACACTTTGCGACAATCTGTTCGTGGTCAAGATGAGGCTTTGAGATCGGTTGCCAACGCCGTTAGAATGCAGCGCGCAGGCTTGAACGGTGAGAACAGGCCTCTCGCATCATTCTTCTTTCTCGGTCCGACTGGTGTGGGAAAGACGGAATTGTGCAAGCAGATTTCAAGTTTTTTGTTTTCAACAGAATCAGCCGTTGTCAGATTCGATATGTCAGAATTTTCGGAAAAGCACACTATAAGCAGGTAATTTTGTATTCAAATTCGCTTTCAGACAGGTGTTTAACCATGTGTAGGTTGATAGGGAGTCCCGCAGGATATGTTGGATACGATGATGCCGGACAACTTACCGAAGCCGTCAGAAGAAAACCATATGCGGTTCTCCTATTCGACGAGTTCGAGAAAGCACATAGAGATATCTCCGCTCTACTTTTGCAAGTATTGGATGAAGGTTTCTTGACCGATAGTCAGGGCCACAAAGTTGATTTCCGCAACACGCTAATTGTTTTCACATCTAATCTCGGGGCGGACATCCTTGTTGGTCTCAACCCTTCACATCCATACAAGGAGGAGGAGAATGGTGATATCGCACCTTCTGTCCGCAACGCTGTGATGGATGTTGTTCAGCGCAGCTGTAAGTTCATCTAACTTCTGTATTCTCACCGGCTTTGACCTATTACTAACTAAAATCATAGATGCCCCCGAATTCCTCAACCGTATCGACGAATTTATAATATTTAAACGTCTTTCCAACGAAGCTCTGCGAGATATCGTCGACATCAGACTTCTAGAACTCCAGAAGAGATTAGATGACCGACGAATTAAGCTTGAAGTAGATCAAGAGGTCCGACAATGGCTTGCCGACAGGGGTTATGATCCGAAGTTTGGAGCTCGCCCGCTCAACAGGCTTATTTCCAAGGAGATCGGTAATGGATTGGCTGATAAGATTATCAGGGGAGAATTGAAGACAGGGGAAACGGCGGTGGTGAAGATCAATGCCGAAGGTAATGGTTTAATGGTGGAGAGCACAGGGCCAGTCGATGTGTAAATTATTGGGCAGATGATGTATGATTGTTATATGCGCAATGGGTTATGAAAATTGATTTTAGCGGCATGGTAAAAAGGTATGGCAGATCTCTGCTCTTGGTTCTCGGCGTTGGGGAATGCATGGGTATGATACCAATTGAAATATGATCTCTCTTCTTTTTGAACTGGCGCTAGCCATAATCCTCATTGATCAGAAACTGCCCAGGTGAAGCTTATTGTTTGTGTTTGGTATGCTTCGTGCTTATGTTATCATTGCATGTTACTTGTGAACATGATCAAAACGTTGCGATGTGGTATATTTGGATACTACAATGGATTGCAGAGAAGTTTGTATAAAATAGAGACAAAGTGAGAATGCCTAAGCACTGCCTGGAGAACTGTCTCAGCAAGATCCATAATACGCCGAACAAGCCATCGATAGGATTCTGGGACGAGATATACGGTTTAGTACCTCCAGCTAGTCTATATGATTGCATTTTTATCTGATGACTATATGATGAAAGCGGGGTAGAGGCATTCGGAGGTTTCCTTGTGTTGAAGAGACCCGGACTGCAACCTACAGTAGTAGCTCGTACACTACATCGTACTAGGCCTAACACGTAACCTTTAGGGGAAATAAACTATAAACCGTTTGAAAGTTAGGTATATATTGAAACTAATCTGCCTTGATACACAAACATTTTGAACATTGAAATCATTTGAATGCTTGAAATTGATTGAATGTTTTAAGCGAAATAAGTATTCCAGCCGAACTGAATAATCAAGAGTCTCACATTATCTGACTGCAGTCTGGACTATTGTAAATACGGGTACGGCTTGAGCTATATCTAAGTGGTCCACTAGTCGCACCTTATATATTAATCCCTTGGTCCCAGCACTTAGCTAAGCTTCGTTGCGATTGGAAACCGGAGAAATATTGCTCGAAAAGTCCTCATTCGTAGCCCGCGCCAATGGCCGAGTAAGTGCATACTACTTTCCAGGAGCTAATCTTCATGGAGTCTGTCTTTGAGAGATGGCTCATGAGAAGAACTGTTGGTATTGAAATCAGAGGCATCCATTTGGCTGTCTTGAACTTCTATCCCAGCCAGGTATTTTCATGAGTATAACCGTTGAATCTCTATGTGGCACCTCTTTGAAAGACACGAACTCGCATTTCTCGTAGATTGATCGAGCTCGAATGTTTTCGGACTCTACCACAATACTGCACACAAACGCCCTGCCCTGGACCGCTGCTTCACCTCTGGCATATTTTAAGGCCGCTTCGATAAGCGCTTTCCCAACCCCCTTTCCACGAATCTCGGGTAGGGTAAACACTCCGTTTATTCGGTAATGGCCTGTTGTTTGGTTGTTGAGTGTCTCATCGCCAATTGCTTGCCATGGATTTTCAAGGGCCGTCATCTGTTCAGGGCCAAAAGGTAATGGGCCGAGTATTGAAATAGTACCGATGATTCTAGAATTTTGAAGCGCAAAAAATGTAGCCGCACGAGGATTTGCAAGACGTTCGTACCATACTTCATCTAAGAATGCGGCCTCTCTTGCGTAGTTGGATGCAAAAGCTTCAGGCGCGACTTGCAAAGAAAGAAGCCTAAACTCCTTGTACTTTCCGACGTAGGACCTCACAAGATCTTCATTAGATATGTGTATGATCTCGAAAGTCATTTTGGCGTCTCAAGGTAGGAGGACTTAAGCTTCGGGCGCATAGTAAGTTCTTTTACTATTGTTGATACCTACCTAGTAGATACAATACTTGACGCCGAGCAGAGAGTTGCACATGAGTAGACGAATGATACACTGACACAACGAACATGAAAAAAGAAAGCGTTTTGCTTTCCCCGAACCACTATGTCGGTAACCTATTACAAAGTTTAAATTGGAAGAATAATTTCTAAAGAGAAACACCAACAAAATAGTAAGTTGTGGTGGATGTTACCCAGCTGATGACTTCGCGTGACTGGTTGAAAAGCTAAAAGCTAAAGGCTGGAACTGATAAAAGATAAGCGCCAACAGGGGCGAGAACGCTATGAACGGCACGGGTAAAGCCTATCGCTTGATTACAGCCAGTCATTCTACCAGAATACCACGACGAATAGCTTCCCCTCATGTTTCACACCTCCAAAATCAGCCTTGTGCGCCGCCGACTTGCATCATTCACAACACAGCCTAGGTACACAGCCTAGGTACACAGCCTAGGTACACAGCCTATACATATAACCTCTTGAGGTTGCCCATCATGATTCCAATTTTCATTCTTCCGCATAATATGCGTGTAAATCCTATAAATCATGGAAAAAGACGGCATATTCGCGGACTTCGACGATTTAGGGATATTTGAAGCCAGCCTTGAACGACTGGGAAACGAAAATTCTCGAAACTTTGTGGTTGAGTTTGGTAAACTCGAGGCTCAAATAGCGTTTGATTTAAACGCAGATCAAGTTGAGGAGCTTCTAGATGAACCCTCCACTGAAGCAGAGCGCGAGCGACCTCCTGTGCGATGGATGTAAGTGGTGATGCCAAATGCTAAGGAGTGTTGGCTAATGTGCAATAGCAATATTTGGGGCCCAAACCGACAGACTGATGTAATCGATGTTCTTGCAACTCGATATGGTTTCTCTCCAAGGCTTCAGGCTATCGTTAAAACGCCGCCGCCGCATAACTCGAGCACGCAAGATCATCGACTCAGTTATAAAGAGAAATGGTACGAAAAAGATGATATCGAAACGGGCAGAGCGAGTATGAATGTTCCCAGGGCACATGCAATTCATCGTACACCTCCCGCAACTACAAGTCACTATACCCTTGCTCAACAAATGATCAACTATCAGTCCATCGATGTCGGGGCGCGTTTCATGTGTATTGGAGCGAATTGGATGCATGATGTCGACCCGCCGACGGTGAAGGAAAGGGATAATACAAAAATTCAGAACTTATTTAGAGACAATGGGCAGCGCAGGCTTTGGTCATGGCTTATACTCTGCGATGATAATACTGTTATAGCTATGCACGAAGATACCTTACCGATCAAGTGTACGAAGAAGGATCTCAAATCATTGCGTGGGAATACTCTGAGCGTTTTGAGTCAGCTCTCTAAGTCGGGACATGAGAGAGCAGACCCAATATCTATGCAGACTGTTCGACAGGTCCTGGATTTAAACGCAGCCCATGCGAATAATGGTATCGAAGGAGCAAGCAACCTTTTCTACTATCTGTTTGATGACTGGCGAGCTGTCTATGCAACGGTAGACTTTTTCAGGCGAAGTTTGCAGGAGTTGGAAACGTCAATATTTGAGGACATGAAAAGAAAGTCCAACAAAGGTCCTGACATAAGGATTATTCCTCATCTCCATTTCCTCAGCAAGAACATTCGTCAAATGCAGCACTTGTACAAAGGTTACCACAATCTCATAACCAGAATCGTCGACACCAAACCATCTAGTACGTGGGAAGCTGGCACACCTGATGGCTCATTCATGAATCAAAACGGAAGAAATGGAGTTAAATTGGCTGCGTCCGCGAGTCAGAGATTCGAAAGACTAGGCGATCGTTTGCAATTGTTAATTCTGAGCGAAACTGGTGAATTTTTGGCCGAGAAAGATGCTCTAAGTAATACCGTAAGATTTCCCCTTCATCTGTCGTTAATCGGTCTCGTAGGAGCTAACACATCTCAAGTATTTCAACATCAATTCTCAGAGAGACTCACAAGCAACCGCGCGTCTCAATCGCTCGGCTACTCTGCTCGCCAAACTGTCTGTCCTTTTCCTTCCCGTATCACTCATGACGTCTTATTTCTCCACCCAGCTAAGCGATATTGAAAACAAATATTCGCTCTATGATTACTGGGTAGGATTTGGGGTGGTGGTAGCTGCGTCGTTTGTCTGCCTCTTTTTCTTCAGTAAATTGTTGATGTGGGTAACAGAGACGTTAGATATATGGGTTAAAAATCTCGGAAAGTCATCAAGGCATCTTCTTGTCAGCTGTTTGAGGAGTTTGGAAAGGAAAAAAGATAAAGCTAAGGGGGAGAGCGCAATTAATGATAACGAGGACGATGTGGAAGATGGATAACGAGGATATGATTTATGGTCTGGAGTGAGTTTGGGGATTCGGATTCAAGGCAATTTCTAGCGGAGGCAAATATCGATATATGGACTGTATTATGGCCGGACTATCAGCGGGGCGTGGTTTCTTTTTTTGGGCAGTCTTAGTATGCTATGGAATATACCCGATGTATTTAATGTACAATAATTATTATTCACTTTAAATGGAATATAAGTATTTGATCCCTAGTAAACCTTTTCAAGCATTTTGCGAACAATAGGTTTTTCCCCCTGCCAGGTCAAACGATAGCGTCAGGCTTCAATGGGGCACACGTTGCTTGTGAGTTCGATAACCTCCAGACAACCCTACCGCTTCCAAGTTTCCCAAACTGCAAATTGCTATCTTCACACCAGCCTTTGAGCCGGATTCAAGGAGGCTCAGTGAAATCTTAGGGTTTCTCATTTAGTGTGGAATCTCATGAGTGCTCTAGACCAATAAACTTTATTTGGATGGGCATGAGGAAATATGTGTACACAGTACCCGATACTCAGAAAGCATTACCCATGCGATGGATTATTTTGGCCTGGCCAATATCCCCGAGTATCCCACGTAGTGTATGTTGCGAAATCAAATGAGTGCCTCGATGTGAAAGGGGGTGTCGAGGCACGTTTCATCCTGATTTGTGATTGTCTGATAGTTCGGACTGGAGTCTGAGTTGGTGTTCGAAAGCATTTAGTTTGAACCTTTGAGAATGGGGATTTTTTCTGGTTAATTTTAACAGGCTGGGTGTTCTATGCCTACTACTCGAGTAATTGAAGATGGCAAATGGATTCGATATTTCAAATGTATTCAATGTCCCAGACAGATCCAATGTACAAAATAGACACAATAATGTCCAATGACTTCAAGGTTCTAGATCAATCATATGTTCCATACGATTTTAATATCCCAAGAATATTCATTTTATAAGCTGTGTTCAACATATGATATGAATTCGAACAGTTGGGGATCCCTCTCTACAAATGAAACCTCCGATCTCAATAACAGGAAAGGTAAATCCAACACCTAAATTTCCTAATCCCTCATGAACTCATGAACGAAAACAATACTCCACGGGATCAGAACTACTAATCGCAAGAGCTGCATTGAGATGAAATCATCACAGATTCCAAATGGAAATGCCATATCCAATGACACGATCGAATCAAGCCCATGTCGATAGAAAAAAGTTCTAAGCGGCCGGCACCCCTTGTTTTCGGTTGCAGTTTCCCCACCGCTCATGCATTCATCTCACCTCAGATGTATATTGAGAATAGGTATTCTCATCTCCGCATGCCGTTTGTAATGTCCTGATGCGTCGTTGATTTCCTCATCTAGATGATACTTTCGGTATGTATGCTCAGAAGTCGATGGGAGAATACTGTAATGCGGAAATAGCCGTGGAATTCGGATGGATGTTTATGGTCTCCATGGAAGGTTAGTGTATCCGATTCTTACTGCATGATCTTACTCACTCACCTGAGCATATAATATCTAATTAGATTGATTGGTCTTTTGAAGCAGAAGTCAGGGGGAGATAGGAAATTATTTACCGCCATTCTGCTATCGCCTGTGCCAATGTTTTGTGTATCCACATACAATACAACACCAAGATGAATGCATCATCCGTCTCCACGCGCATCAGCGCCAGCATCCATCTATCTCTCCCATTGCAAATATCCTGCGAGAACTCTTTCTATGCACCTACAAACATGCTCCCACCGCAAGATAAGCAACCATCTACACCATATGTCCTTGTCCAGTTCCGTCTTACTTTGATTCTATCCGTTCCAAAACTCAACTGAGCGACATGTAATCAACTGCCCATCTGAGAGGTACTTAAGCATCTCGTAATACTCCACCAATCATATCATAGTCATCTCACTGCCCATTCTCAAACTCAGCCTTGCAGATATTAAGTATGATTCTCCCCCTTCACCATATGCACTCATTACGACACAACGTGCCGCTCCGCATATACCTTACCTAGTGTTTGGGATCATGCTCGTCTGCAAAAAACGAATAGTAGATAGAAATATGGTATCTCTTTCAAATAAGACGAAACCTGAAGGTCTTGCCTCGATGCATCATGCATGAGAGGTAAGCAAGATTTCCTGATTGCGTTTGCATACGAAGAAAGTAAAAACCTAGTCCATCTGGCGATAGTGAAAATTGAGGTCTTGTATCCAAGCCTAGAGTGAAAGCCGTAGATTTCTCAGCCTTCTGCAGAAGAGATATTTCTAGCAATAGCAATGCTGAGGTGAGCGAGCCATAACATCACCAGATTACAACGCACCAAACTTTCCCCAAACCCATCGCGCCCTGCGCCTCACCCGCGCATCCGCGCCATTTCTCGAATAAATGTCTGACTGTGTTCTCGAAACGTTAGCTTCCATCAAAAGGCAAGTAACCGCAGGCGAGCTTACCATCTTGCGGTCAAGGATGGATTGTTTGGGGGCCCATCTCACTCAACGTGGCGGCTGCATGCCAACATGCCATCCTGCACGCTGCTGTCAGATCTCTTTCTTCCTGGTGCTGATCCCCACACCGTAGAGGTGGCTGACGCTGGCTCGGGATGTTCTTTAAGGTTATTTTCTTTTGGGGGGTCGCTGTAGTGCTCGACTCCGGGTGTAAGATATCTTTCCTATGCACTAGCTTATGGAATAATTGCTTCGGGTACATTATACCGTACGTCATCGATGGCAAGTGGACCATACATTTTGTTGGACCATACATACTGTAATTAGGAAGATTTCCAAGAGGTTGTTGAAGCGATCGCAAGCGAAAAGGAGTTGGACAAGAAAGATCTTTGATTGTTTGAAGTTTCTTCCCATCCAGCTTTCTGAGACCTCCCACTTTCGTAGTAAGATTCTTAAGCTGTTTCCGAGAAACAGCAACTAGTCACCACAAAATAAACCAACACTCGCGCGAGAGTCGAGACTCGCTCGTCCAACAATCAATCCTACAGCCATACCGACAAATACAGCAACCCGAACGTTTCAGCGGGTCCTAAAATCAAACGAACAGACCAATCACAAACCTTTCCCATAAAAGGATATCTAATCAGAACTATCCCATAAGTGGCGTAATGAGTTTTCTTCCAACAGGCCCTGTAAGCTCTCTTCCCATTTGCCCCTACTTAGTGCCCGCGGGAAGAGGCTTAGAGAATTTCTGCACTGAACCCATGAAAGACCAAGGATCCCCACCCCATGATGACAGTAGCGTCGTGCGGTAGGGCTTTCTTTGCGATTGTTATCCCGAAGAGCGAGATCCGAGTCCAAGAACCCTGGCTGGCGTTGTCCTGGAATTTCGCTTGGTGACTAGGCTTATTATGGAAGCTCGAATTTAATAGAGATGAATCTGTAATCCTCAATGATATATCGACAACGTGTAATATAATATCCTTGTGTGAAGTTGTGTCACCCTTGTGTTGGTTAGCCGCGGGGAACAGATGAATCTTTGTGTTGCAGTGCATAATGTACACCTCTGGGCGTATAAAAGATGAGTAAGAAGTAAGCCGAAAATACTTTTTTTTTCATTGTACATCGTATGGATTAACCAATTGAAGAAAGTGTGAAGTTTGCCAAGTGTGGAAAGTACCGGCACACTACTGACGGGTATTAAAAGCATGTGTAACTAAGTCTTACCAAAAAAAAATGAGAATGTTCATAGCTTGGTCGCCGAGCTGTCTGTCGTTCATTCATTGATAGTAGATACACTGACTCGAAAGGTTAGCTTGAAGCTTGACAATAATGGATTTCAGGAAGCATCGTTCCATCTAATCCAGGGATGAGGAAGGGATGGCTAAGCCATTTACAAATTAACCTTCTCCACCATGGGGATTTCCGACTCCGGGTTCCCGCTCTGACCAGATGTTCAAGTTAGAGTTAGTCTCTCGCACGAGAAAACCCAGCTCGCGTACACCCGTCTATATACACTCGTTTATATCTACGAGATTGAGTATAGCTTTTGACCTTTAACCCAATGTTGGACGTGTAACCTTATAGTGTGAAGTGTACCAGGTGATCGGGATATGACCTTATGCCAGATGTGAAAAAGGTACTATCGATGCGCCAGAAAAGCTTGTATGTGTGTTACTCTGGAGCTTCTCTGAGCTTAAGTGTTCAGCTGAGTAGATAGGTTAAGTTTACATTCGTCAATGAATTTGAAGGGCCTTGCTTTGATGTCTACGATGAGAAGAAATTGGTGGAGGTTTACGTATATCAGCCGACGATAGGCGTGGAGATTTGATAGATACGTATATATGACGAGGTTATCAAAGATGAAGATGATAGCTGTATAGCTAGATAGCTAGATAGCTTAGCTATCATAGCTAGATACCAGATCTAAAACCTAGACGCACTACTACATCCCTAACCGAACCAACATTGAACCATCTTGAAAAACTACACACTCCCAACTAGCTCTAGAGAATTCCCAGTGCCAAGGTACTCTTGACAGCTTTGAATGCTGGTATTGTGGCTGTATAGATCAGATGAACATCTCAGACATACATCTCAGATCCAAGGAGCAAAGTTTCCGAATCAAACCAGACGGTCTACATTCTAGCAATGCTATACGTTATGATGTTGGAAAAGAGTTGGTTGGTTGGTTGGTTTGGAGGGGTAAACCTAGAGGGATGGGAACGATTCCGAGATACTCCTCAATTTAAAGTTTCAGTTAATCGTTTGTAACACAGCAGTAGTCCGGTCCCAACCCTTCGGTCGCCGGTCCCTTGGTTTTAGGACCGCCCCTACCCCTATGGTTTCTATCACATGCAAGCGAGTATGTTCAAGCTTCAAAGTTAATTTCAAGGGTAGATTCATTATGGTCAAAATTTGTATGAGAGTAGATTTGTATGTGTGTTTCTACAGCGTGACATTTGTATCGTTTCATCGGATTCAATATAATCTTATTCTAACCCAATAAATGCATCTAATAAAACATCAGAGTACATGGGCAACGCCAATTTTAACATGCCAAACGCCATTCGCTATGCCCTGATATAATTGTACTGTTCAACCCGTTCCGAGTTTCCTTTCTTACTCCATCAAATTCCGTGTGTAGCCTGAACCCTACTCTTCCAACCAACACCAACACCAAAATCAAAATCAAAAAATCATATCATTATCTACCATTCAGGTAAGGGAGGGGCACCTCGTTGTATCCTCCATGCATTACTTCTGTCGACAAAATCTCGGCCGAGTAGCCAGCCCCATCGTTCCAATAATGACTGCGATACTTCCCATGATATTTCGTTATAAGGATCTTCTCCCCAGATGATAACTTGCCCTATATCATCTGCCTCTCCAATACAACTCCCAAAATCGCGAATAAAGCTTTGCGCTACATCTCCTGTTAGAGTCATGAGGCGATCTCGCAATGAAGGAGACGCGATCATATCGATGGCATAGTAGTGTGCGGTCTCAAGTTGCGACTTAGTGGGCTTGAGGGTTGGGGGGAGAATGTCAGTCATACTGCGAAGAAGGGCGACATGACGATCTGGAGAGGAGCCGTTTAGAATCGAGGGATCGGAGAGGAGTGGACGAAAGAGTTCGCGGATTTGGGCGCATCCTTTCTTGCGATCGTAAGGCATCATGGCCATCGAGACCCTTCAGACTCGTTAATACCACGAATAGGATGTGTCGTCCATAGGGCCTACTAACTCTTGTCTTGAAGAAGCTGCTCTAGATTGTGGGTCGGTCGCGTTGCCACTACCGCCGGCTCGAGGAATGTTTAGAGATGGGTGTTGAAAAGTGGAAGACCCCATTGTAGATCGAGGATTTCGTGTGTACCCTGATATTTCAGGTGAGCTTTGTGAATTATGTGGACGCATGCCGGGTTGATGTACCATACTATATGGCTGAGAAGACAGGGCAGCCGAATCGGCATATGCATACGTAGATGGGGATATCATCGCAGATGTCATGGGTATTGAGCCCATAGACATCATGTCTGAACTTAAAGAAGCAGGAGGGCTGCCGGCATTTGAAATAGATGCGCCAGAAATAGATGGGGATAAAGAGTATTGACGATGATCGGAAGGCATCTGTCCTACTGGTTGAAGCAGAAGACTTTGTGAAGTTGAACCGTACAATTGTGCTCGAAGGGTTTCGTTCTCTCTTCTGAGTTCGTCATTCTGATATCTCAAACGCTCAATCTCTTCGGATTGTTCAGAGCTCTGTTCTTTTTGCGCCTGTTCGAGGTTCTTGAGGTGTTCCTTTCTTCTTCGGCCTGGTAAACTCATGATTAGTTCTGTGAGTTCGCAATGTTGATCTCAAAGTACATACGGAATTCTCTTTGGGCAAGACGATTGTACTGTAACGTTTTATCAGCATTTTGCATTGTAGCTGCCTATAGAGTGGAACGAATTTACCTCGCGCTTACGCTCTTCTTTATCCGCTGTCGAATCCATTGTTGTTGTGTAAAAGTACTGCCTAGAGTTGTAAATTGTGGATGTGGATGTAGTGGTCATAGTTATGTTATGTTGGGTGATGGTTAGATGATATATAACAAGTAGGTAAACAGTTAATAGAGAAGGAATTATAGTAAGTTATATCAATCAATCCTTCCTTCAGGTCCGCAGTTCAGTGAGATCATTATATCCTTGATCACCAGCATTTTCATCCTACCAAATATGCCTTCTAGGCGCATGGATTATAACCCTATTCAGGAATGGACTGGCACCGAGCTAATCCTCAGCCTTGGGTCGCTAGGACTATCCCTGATCTTTTCCAGAGGTGGGGTGAGCCACCGCTCATCAAGGAGAATTCCACCCGTTAATAGTGAGACTAACTTACTAATAAGGGAGTGACTAGGATGCCATGCGCTTCAAAATTGACTCGACCAGCATTCGACATAAGCGAGCGAGAAAGTCCTGAGAGTCAGAAAGTCAGAAAAGTCAAAAATTCCTTGGGATCTGTTGGAGGAATTAAACGAGAGCTAGTTAGCTAGTTAGCTACTTACTACTGTATTTTGGCTCCGCTCAGTCCAGACTATTCAGTGAATAGTATCATTTTGTACTTATTATTAAAGCAAATCATGAAACCTCGAAGGAAGGAAGAACCCGCGTACTGGTACAATACCTCAAGTTCTTGCTTGTTTTCGTTTTCAATGTTAGCTTTAGGTTTAGTCTCAACGCTTCTAGTACTATACTAACTAGTAACCAGTGAAGTAGTACAAATAAATTCCTAAAATATGCTTGTGATCTATCAATCATTAGAATAGTGACTTGTCTATTGGTACATGACTATCTGATATGAAAATACCTACAGTTGTTAACACTTGCAGCTATAATACTGCCCACAGCTGTTGATAGAGAGAGATAGCTCCATATCCAAGACTTACTAGGTCGTGCTATTTCCATATTCTGATGAAGATCCTGGGCTGAGTCTTGGGGATAAACATTCGTACAGTTCATATATTAACCTCCGCAAGGCTAAAGGCATGATGATCCTTTTAGATGATTTGGGGAAAGAGCTTCAGCTCCATGAACGTTTTAAAAGTTTTGCTACAACTTATATTGAGTTTTACAGAAGGATGTAGCCAATCATCATTGATAGCATTGCCCACCCAATAATACACTAACTAGTAAGCTTTTGAAGCGAAGTTAAGCTGCTCAACCTTAACCTAAATGTTGAAATTTGTTTTGGCATCCTCCTGGGTTCTGGATGCTTAAATTTGATCCTTTTCGACGGTTATTTCCAGCAGCTAAAATTCAAAAGGCCCAGTGAGAAGGTCGTGACCGGCTGAATGCTTGCATGATTGTTAAGATGTTGTTGAGATAACTTTCCTGTTCCAGATTGAGTTGGCTCGAGACTCCAAGAGTGGCTAGGATCAGCGTCAGCACTTTGGCCTTTTGAGTACCCAGGCCGATAACACTAGACCATTAAGTTTTGTGGGACGACAACTTTGAAGATGATAACCATAATCTGTATCTGTATATCCGGACATGCCCTTTTACGACCGTTTACATCCGGCGTAGGCAGTGGGCACCCAGGGCGCCCCATAAGTATACTGGGAAAGGACAGGGAGAAGCGAAAGCGAGGAATCCATGAAGTTTGCTTACTTGGCTTACTTGGTGATTCCCACTTGGTGTCAAGCGGTATTGACGTCGAATTAACGTTCTCGCCACATGAAGTCGTAACCCGGCAAATAAGAGTTCGAATGTTGCATCGGGGGATTTTTGAAAGATATTTTGTCAAACGGTTCCTGGTTCCTGGAACTGGGACCTGAGAGAGAATTTGCCTTATACTTTCTTTTCGTTGGGGGTCACGGTAAAAATCCTTTGTGTATCAAACAATTCAATCTTCACTACTCGAGTATAATGATAGCAGTTCGTTCGCTCCCAAGTCCGTCCAGTAGACTTAGCCAATGGCAATGATAATAATGCAAAACATTTTGTTCCACAAAGTCCCCGAGCGACGAAAATCTAAGAATGGCTTAGAGGCGCAATGATGGCTGTCCAGTGTCAGCCTTGCCTTGACGCCAGTAAGATAGTGTAATTTGGAAGATATGGGGTAATGTTCTATAATTGAGGGTACCTCGAGGGTACCACATGCTAGTGAGTGAGATTGTGGTACAAGTTGAGAGGGATTCGCGGTCAGATGGCCACGACCGTCCCCCCGACAGAATTTCGAGAAGATCGTTCGGGAAGTGCTGATATAAGCATGCAGCTTACACGTCATATTAAGAGTCGACGACAGTATCATGTAGAAGTTCGTACAAACGTTAACATGATACTGTACGCGTAGATTTATGAAACCCATTTCTGAGGTCAGAATCCAAAATAGGATCTCCATCTACGTTTTTGGGGGCTAAAAGTCTAACGCTTCTGCTCCTCAAATGTAACTTTTTTGTATTTGTGTTTGTGATATTGAAGATATTGAAGATAGGTTACCTACTTACCTACTGTACTTGAGAAACCGCTTAGTGTGGCATTGATTGATTTAGTTAAGGCACACACGACGCTCTCCTTTACTCGTGAATTGGACTTGGTAATCCATCCTTTTTAACTCCTTGATGGCCTCCTCAGGCTCCTCTACGTTTAGTGAGAATAAGCTTGAATAAATTGGGAATGGGTTACCGTCCGTGTATTTCCCCATTGTTCAACACCCAAACACCCAGATAGAATCGGCGTAACGCTGTACTTAAATAAGTACACGGCTCAACTCATCCGAATGTAGATCAGAGTTAAAGGATGACACTAATCGCAAAAGAGTAAGTACGGTACGAAGCTGCTGTCTGTTCACCTCAACTCAACCTTGAGCCTTTATAAAATTTCGAGAAGAAATCAGTACCTACGATCATTGCCATGGATATACAAGTACCGTGCGCCAATTAGGATCGTATATATCGAATATCTAAATCTAATCACTGATCAGTGACAGTACTGCTAGTCCTGTCACCTGTGATAGCCCCCAATTGCAAACGAATAACAACTGGAAAGCTCACCAATCTTACTCTTTAAAGACTAGCTACAGATATCTGAATTGAGCAATTCTAGTCAAGTACCTAGATTGCTTACTCTAAAACATCTGTGTGAACACTTGGATACCCAACATATACAGCCATCAATGAATGACACGGAGTCCGTCCGGACTGAAGAATTCTCAGGGTCCCATGAATTGTCGTAACGAGGCAGTCATCGTGCAGAGCCCAAATGTAGAACACTCTAGCTGCCATGCCACGATCTGAATCTAGCGAACATACTGCTCCATTCCTCCATCGACAGCCATGGATGGTTGATGAACCCCAGCCAACGCAAGAGATACATGTAATCTTATGCTGCGATTTGTCGAATTGCAAGTTGCAACAGAGGATGTGGCCGTGCATCTATCTCACCTCTCCGAGTCCTGTATGAATGAAGGGGTAGAGAGTTTGGAATCAAAAACCGTGTGATGCAACCATGGAGCAAGCAGGATGATGTTACCAACAATCCCTCTCCGTAGATCCAACGGGTAGGCCGTAGTGTTACAATATCAATCGTAGTCGAGGAGGCGGAAGAGAGGCGTAAACCTTCATCTCAATCAAAACAAAACAAAACAAGACAACGGGAAGCGAAACATCGATGACAAAATCTGGTCTGATCTTGTCTTATCTTGTAAGGCTGAATCGGTACTACTGGTTATATGGGATGAATTTTTCAGTATCCAACCGAGCCAGTTGCCAATGAAACATACAAAATTGAATAAAGTCCTTCATTGAGATCATGATTTGTGTTCCTTGACCGTCACAACAAGCAGAAAAAATAACGATTACTAGGTAACTATCACCAATCTTCATGTGAAGCTTTACTGATCGTACTGGTGTTATATATCGTTCCAAATCCCACTTTAGCACCTGGTTTACCCCATACGATTCAACCTTCAATTTAAGCTTATTTACCTTCAAGAAACATTTGCTACCTTTCACGATCAATCATAATCCTTTCAATATATTCATTATCAAAACAGATGCGCAATAAATAGCTACTTGGAAAAAGATCCGGGATGTAAAGCATTACCCTTTCTCTATGATTAAATTCAAGTTATGTACTTTTAAAACTTCATTAGGTATCGCGAATTTTCGTCGTTGAAGACTCCAGTATTTCCTGCTGGGCTTTCCTTTTAGGCGTTGAAGCCTCATAAATATGCAAGTCGCTCTAAACAAAGTCTAAATGCATGCTGCTGTGTATCAAAAAGGGTTTGGTAATTATGCGTCCTGCGCCCACCTTCGCTCTCTCAGAGGCATTTCCTTGCCAGAAGCCGCGCGACTTCCATCATTCTCTTCTCTCCAAGCCCAGTATTCTCCCAATCTGATTTCCGCGTATGCAGCATAGTCAAAATCGATTTGAGAGATTGTGGCCTGGATCAACGCCCAAATTCCCCAATAAAACCCTGGGACCCCTCTGAATATATCCACTTCGGTAAACATCTTCTGAACCTCTGCTTCTTCATCATACGTTTCCTTCAGATGAGAAAAGTAACTTCGAATATATTCGCGAATGAAATCGAGTCTCTCCGCTCGCGTGGGCAAGTACTGATGTTCGCAATCAAACCCTCCCCACTCCGCAAAATGATTCGCAATATCAAAAGCAGCTGGAGAAGGGGTTGCGTATTCGTAATCGATGAAACTGACTGTTTCTATGGTATCTGGAGTAGTAATGCCAGTAGTTCGAGGTTGTACGATAACATTACCACTTAAAAGGTCGCAGTGGGCAAATACGAGCTGGAATGTGTTAGCACGGTTCTCAGTGGCAGGAGGTTACAACGGGAGATGCATTGTTATAGTAGCACTACTTTGCATCCAGAGACAAACATGGTCGCATCGGGTTTCACGGTCACTCACACTATCTTTACCGAGACCAGACCGGCTACTGAGCTCAGTAACCAGACGAGTTAATTCCTTTTGCAAGCTTGCCTGTCGTGCCTTTTCTACCTCTGATCCCACTGGAAGTGCATATATCCATTTCTGCATCACCGTCCAGACATTAGGGGCTGGCTTGCCGGGAGCAGTGCTGTCAATAGCAGATTGCAGAGAAGGATCCACCTTGCTTGATGTTGTAGTTGGAAAAGCAAATTGTTCACTGCCATTTATTTCTGTAGACTGTAGCTCATGATCCGTTGCTAGACACGGAACAACCGCATGCCACTCTGCCAATCGTCTAGCTACTCCACGCCAAATGCTTTGCCGTCTGAGGTCTGCAGGACTGGTGACCGCCCCTCTAATAAATCGATACAACATTCCATTCTTAAATCGGGCGAGTAATGCTGGTGCTAAATTGAATTGCGTAAGTAATTCGTGATTCTGAGTCTCACGCTCTCGGTCAATAATCAAATCGGTTCCTTGACCATAAGCGCGTAGCAGAACTGCCTCGTTATCAATTTCTTCCGTGGATAGCCCAGGTCTCTTGTTGATGACCTTCAGCAACGTGTTCGTTATGCCATCCGTAAATCGTATAAACTCAATTTTTCCATCAGTTCGTTCCCAATCGGGGCGCAAGGTCAGGATTAGACGTAGGGCTGATGTTTGAGATTCTGCGGAGTTGTACGAAAGGGGGATGAAACGAATCTTGCCCACGGAAGCGTTTGGTGTTGATATTGTGGCCATGGTGGTTTTTACGAAAGGAATAGGCTGTGCAAGCGAAAGGATGTAGAATTGAAGTGAAGGTATATTCTGTTTCAAAGCTATTAATAGTCTTCAGATGGCAGGATTCGATGATTGACCTACTCAATTCAGGTTTTAGTTAATAGGACAATCAAGCCCTTGGGAATGATGACGTTACTATTCAATTAACCTGGCGACGTCAAACCAATGAACGCTGAATTTCGGCAGATGACAAAGAGTTGGTGTGTGTGTGCCAGCTTTGAGAACACTTCGGAGTGTATTAATGTCTTCAGATATCGTGGTTGGATCAAGAGGAATAGGGGTTTCCAAAAAGATAATATTGCCCTCCTTGATGATCCCTCAAGGTATTGTTCTTTCTTCTAGTTTAAAGGAAGACAATTGAGATTCAATATCCCTTCTAATGAGTCCTTCGAAAGATTGGAAAATGCACAGAAATCTTCAAGGAAAATGAAAATGAAAAGGAGAAAGTGTAACGGTGAATAAGAAGAAGGTTGATCTAAAATGAGAGAGACGAGGGGATTCCAAGGTAATTGTTGAATTTCTGCCATTTTCCATAAAGGGTCTCGTGCTCTACTAGGAAGACCCTTAAAAGATTCCCACTTTAGCCCCAGGAACGTTCCGCATAATCGCATGCCGTGATCTCAACAAATAATCGGGAAAGTGCGTTCCCAATTACGTAATCAATAATTATTTGCATGTGATTCACCCATATTGACTGCGATCAACTCAAAAGTTTATCTCAATTTTCAGACCCTCGTGCGATTAACATTTCAACAATATAGCTTACTATTACGGTAATTTTTCAATCATATATCCATTTTAGGTATAATTTGCGCACGGGCATAATTTGATCCAATCAGGGCGAGGGGCATGTTAATCTCCACGGTGAATGTACGCTTTACCCCACATAAATCTGATTGGCCAGTTTATAGATTTTATGCTTAAGTAATCAGTACATACTACTACCGTCTTAACTCGACAAACTGAGATTCAAACCTTACCTTATATAGCATAGTATATTGTGGTGGAATATGGAGGTGGAGCTCGGAATCTATAAAATCCGATATCGTTACTAAAATTCAACAAATCAAAATCAAAGCTTCTCTTTACTAAGCTATGATTTTTATCCACTTTGATAATTTTGCTACCCCACAATCATCTCAATTAAGTAAGGTTTGAATCTCAGTTTGTCGAGTTAAGACGGTATCCCCCCCCTAAGCAAAGGTTAAATTTTTAGCTTGCAGTACGCCTAAAAATTTAACCTTTGCTTAGGGGTAGGGAGAGTAAACGAGAAGGGTCTGAGGATGAGATAATCAAAAGTATCCATATTCCTATCTCGACTATACGGATCGGGGTCTATTCAATACCATTTCATAAATCACAACATAAACGCCAGATTTAGCAGACGAGAACTCTAGACACATTATTTCCTTCAAGAAACATAGAGCACTATGGATTAGTTTACAGTAGACGAGAGTTAGTTACAACTAATCCATACCATCACCTCATCCCATCTATCCCCAAGCTATCTAGCGATAGAGAAAGGAGAACAAGTTCATTTGGCCTTTATACTACTTCTATTTACTCCCTCCTTCATCAATCCATACTTAGCCTCCCGCAAACCTTCTCACTGGCCACTAGATACAATTGACCTAACCTTGGAAAGAGATAGTCGAGACTCAATTAGCGGCTAATACAGAGTAGAGAGGTAAAACCGATCTTTTGGTAGAAATGCAATTAAACCAACAAAGACCCAGTGAATACTCGTCCAATCATACTAATCACTCATAAATCGAAAAGCTAGCCGCTGAACTAGCAACTTAACATCGAATTAGCTAATTTACAAACCTGTATTTTTAATAGAACTCATTGAATACTCGTCTAAACCTACTAGCAACTTATAAATTAAATAACCATCTGCTAACCCAGCTAAACCCCAAACTAGCAGCCCTAAAATCATAAATACACAACAAAATTCGCAGAATGCCTATAGAATTGCTATTTAACATTACTACTCACTTAAATCGAATCAAATCAACAAGTACATATAAATATACATACAACCATACAACCATACAAACTCTACAACCCTCACCTCACCCATCCAACAAACGCCCCAACTCAATCAACTCCCCACAAAACCAATAACCAACCACACACCAAAGACAACCGTTTTATCCTCCATAAACATCCAAAAGGGGAAAAAAAAACTAATAAATCATCTCCCATCTCCCATCTCCCAAATACCCATCCAAATCCTATCAATCCATCCCCCCCCCGGCCATACCTAACCTTTTAGATCATACACAATCTCACAACCTCACAACCTTACCTACACACAATACTCTCTCTAGCTCTCCAACTTCATCCAACTTCATCCAACTCCATCCAACTCCATCCAACTCCATCCAACTCCATCCAACTCCATCCAACTTCATTTAATTTAATCAACAAATAAGATATGCAACAAAAATTTCCAAAGCAAAGTCCAACCAACCAACCAATCAGAACTCTACCTACAGTACCTAGTACCGTTACATTTAGGCTAAAGCCCCCGGTGGCGAATTCAAGGGGTATTACCGTAGTACCGAAGTACCGAAGTACTGTACCTAGTGAGGAGTTATTACTAATTTTGATTGTATATCTAATCCAAAAAGACCCGGGTGATTGAATTATGTTCGACATAGGATGAGATGGGGATCCGATAGGGCTTTAGATGGTAATTCTGGGTGTCAAATTCATAGGTAGTACCTAGGTAAAGCTTTGCTCACAAAGAAAGAAACACTTTCACACAATATTCTTACTTGCATATTGCACATGACGTGATATTTGTTTCATCCATCCCATTTCCCCCTTCCCACCATTTCCCAAAAAGAATGTATGTATACACATAAGAAAGATGCTTGCTTGCTTGTCATACACCCAACGCACCTTCAACGCGCTCGCTAATGCTCGCAAAAGGACGATTCAGTACTGCTTGAATCAAATCAATAACCAATAACCACCCAATCCAGGTTCAGTAAAAACGATAGAGAAATACAGGTCACAGAAAGATATGTAGAAGTCACCCAAGCCTTCATTGCTTCAGCTCCTTCTCCATGCATCCCGTACAAAGCACAATAACCTCGCCCCCCTCCCCCTTATTTCCCCTTTGACAAGGGAAAATTTGTCCGTCATCGAATCCACCTGCACAATGCCCACATCGGAAACATTCATCATGCCATTCACCGCCTAGCGCTTGTACATATTGGCCTAGAACGGCCTTTTTGCACCTTTTACATTTCGGGGCTTTGCGTTCTGTGCGTTTCGTTTGGCATGAGAGACACCAGGCATATCCATCTTTTTCGATATGCGTCATTCCTTGTTCAAAAGGATCTCCGCACTCAGCGCAAAAGAAATGACCGTAGTGCCAATGCTCTCCAAGTGCGACAGCGTGTTCTCCGATGATGGGGGTTTTGCAATGTTTACAACGAGGAGCATAAAGTTCGTGCCAGTCGAGATGGCAATAGAATCTTAGTCGGGCATCTCCATCTTCGGCTTCTGTTTCGCCTTCGGTATCAGGGATGAGTTCTCCTTCAGCACGACGTTTGATGCGATCGAGACGTGCCGCGCGGGAAACGGCTGGTTCTGGACTAATTTCGAGGTCTTGCAGAGCAGTACCACATGTGAAACAGATAAAGCATTCCGGGTGGAACCGTTCAGGAACACCACGGAGAGCTACCACTTTTCCTTCAATTGGTAATTGACATTGATGACAAGTTGCGGTAGCTCTACTACCTACTGCAGGGGACCAGTGACCGCGGGGAATCGGTGTAGGGGCTTGTCTTGGGTTGGGACGTTTTGAGGCAGTTTTAGGATCTGGAAGCGGCCTTGCTTTTGATTGCGACGAGCCAGGCTCCGAGATTGTGGGAATCTGTGGTGTAGAGTGAGATGATGGCTCGTTGATAGTTGGAATATTTATTGTTGGTACAGCAGGTGCTGATTTAGTTGGGCTTGAACCCGGTTCAATGATCGTTGGAACACTAGGAGCTGAAACAGAAATTTGAGGGGTATCAGGAAAATTCAAGGTAGGGACTGACGGTGTAGATTCCGAGACACTTATACTGGGCACTGGAGCGTTCACTTGGGACGGTGCACTAGAATCTTTGTTTGATGCGATAGGCGTCGGACCTGGTCGATTAGGTAGGCTTTGCTTTTGGCTATTTGGCCGGCGATCGAACGGTGATCTTCTTCGTGCTTCTGGCTTGTCATCAGCCTCTTGCGGCTTCCAATTCTTATCAAAGCTTACAATTGGTCGGCCAGGTCTATCACTGACTGCAGTGGGTGTGGGGAGTTTTGGACTGCGATCACTAAGACGCATACTTGTCGCTTGACGTATATCCTCACCTCTGATCTCAACACCGTTCTTTTTTGGAACCTCTTCCTTGGCGAGTTCTGGTTCGTTCGCTGGAGGCGAATTTGCAGTGTATATGGGGTTTCTTGACTGGGTTGGCGGGTTTTTATAGATCTCGATACTGGACAGCTTCTTGGTGGTTTCAGGGGGGGTGCTATTCGATCGTGGGGCGTCGCTAGAAAATTGAACACGATTGAGAGGATTTCGGGGTTTGGTTTGTAGAGCAGAGGCTGGGCGAACATCTGAAGGCCGACCACGGTCGGAATCATTCGCGGTGTCTTGTTCGGGCTCCTCCCATATTTGTTCACCAGAAAAGCTGCCTTTGATCTCGCCACTAATATTTCTCTTACCCCCACCGCTCATTTTCCTCCCATTTTGTAGTCGGCTAACACTACCGTAAGATTTAGTAGTTGCTTGTTGAGCCGCTGAATCTCGACAAGTATCTAGAGATCCACGTAACGTTGGTTCTGTAGTAATGCTACCCTTTATGGGGGACGAAGGCCGCGAGCTTCCAGAACTTTCTTGTCCTTCCTTATCGGTATTTTTGGAGTCCGTCCTTGTAGGCGTATTCCCAAGCCCTGTAGCCATAGCAAGACTCCCGATTCGTCCAGCGCTCTGAGTCCTCGCATGTGCGTAACTGTTCTTCCTCAAATGGTCTTTATATCGATATGGCGCGTCGGGGTTCTTGAACTTTTCCCCAAACTGATGCGTGTAAACTAACTCGGATGCTTCATCTTGCGCGGCCTTATGAATTCGCACTTCTTCATCATCTTGCGGTTCTTTCATATCCATATCCTCCATGGCTTCCCGCAAAGACGCTGCTTCCTCCTTTTCCATCCATCTTAGGCCCCTTTCAATATATGTAGCACTGGGAACGACTTCAGAGGGTTTTAAGGGAGGCTCTTGAGGTGGTGGCCGAACAAGTGATCGACCTACTCTAGAGCTAACCGAAGAATATGATCCGATAGAGTTTCGAGTTGGTCTGCGAGAAAAAGAACTTCCAGGCCGCGTTTGAAGATCGACGGAAGCCGGGGTCTCTTGTGGGGCATCGGTCTGCGGGGTGCTAGTTGTTGATACCAACGATACTGAATTCGATTGTCGGCGTCTACTTGGAGGGGGAGGTCTTGCACCACTCGGTCGTGCAACACGATTGTTTCTTAAATCTGCCAAGTAGTCCGCTGTTGGTTGTCAGTAAGAGTCAAGACCGTTTCTGAGCCCCCGGGATTTTTTGCATGTAGCTATAAACAATAGAGAAAAGTTGGACTCACCAAATTGATCATTCGACATATACGATGGTCCAGGCGAAGTGACTGTGTGATCGGTTCGCTCTTTAGATTTTCCTCTCAGCAACATTGTGGATATTGGGAGTTGATGTAGTTGTTTCCGTTCCAGCAAGAATTATAATTTTGCGAAGAAGTCTTAAATATTAATGGCAACGTAGCTGGGATTCGGTGGCGGTGTGTTGCGTCAGAGTTTGTAGCCAATCTGGAAGTTCCAAGTATCTGTGATAGCATTCGAGGTATGATTCGTGCGTGTTGATTAGGTTGTCGAAGGTGGTTGTGAGGGGTCGAGTGAAGATATAATTTCTTGGAATTGAAGGAAGAGAAAGTAGAGGATGGCAATGTTGATCAACCAAAGAGATTGTAATGAGAGAGAGAAGTAATAAGAATAACATATACTTGTTATAGGTACGAGATTTCATGAAGTTAACAGTAAGCAGGAAGTGAGTTAATGAATATCACTTTGTACTTACTTAGGTATCTTACTTTAAACTTCTCTCTCTTGTTGTTTTCTATACAAATCACAAATGTTTCTCTCTATTTGCTATGTAGTATGTACAGTACAGTATTTGCTTTATCGTTTATCGTACCGAAGTCAACAATTGGCTGAGTCTAAGACAGTCGTCGCAGCAACAACCTTTTTATAACCTATCATTCATTGTACTCGTATTGCAACATGAAAAACACAATGTTTCTATGAATTTGATTGTAGTATAGAAATTGTGAAGGTATTATTTTCCATAATTCAATATATGTTACTCCGTACCTACCTAGGTATTCATTTCTTATAATTCCAGAAAATTCTGAAGTTATTGAAGTTTAAGTTAACCTCTTTCTTTCGTGGTTATCTTTTAGAGCCATCATTCAATGGGGAATTTGTGATGATACCCGTGGACCTACCTACCTACCTAGGTTCGGTACTAGCCCGCCCGCCCGCTGCATAACTTGAAAACGCATCCAGAAACAAAACAGCTGGAGCGGAACTACCGGTACTTATTATTATTAGGTACAGCACAAAGTACAGACAGACCTGGACGTGAAAGCGAATGAGATGTTACCAGTTACCAAAATAGTCGCGTATCAAAAAACATATATAAAATGACATATTATGTAAGCGGGGTAAGATAGGAATTGTACGGTACGTGGGTGAAACTTCTTCCCTCTTTTCTATCTCATCGCCAAAACACCATCAACAATCCAAACATCAAAAGAATTCTATCCTTTCTTCGCCTCCTTCACCTCCTTTACCTCCTTAATATCCTTCACCTCATCAAACATAATCTCAACCTCGTATCAACCCTTTAAAGTCGTTGGTCCACGCCTTCTTAGCCAAATACCGGTCAGGTACTTCGTACTCGAGCTACCTATCTTCTGGCATATCCATAAATTTCTACCCTGTCAAGCAGAACGACTGGTGGTTGGCCGGATCTTCGGCTTCAAACCCACTGCTCACTCTTCACTCTTCTGGAAGGATTTTTATTCCCGATACTAACAGACTGAGACTCCATACCGAGGATTACTAGCAAAGCGGGTGGCGGGGAACAAAAGCTCAGGTAAAGAAAATGCATTTGGTGACTAAAACTTGCGCGCCCTTCGCCGTCATATTGATGCGCCGGTATGGTAAGCAAACGCAGCATTTCCTTTTAAGCATATCCCCATGCCACATGGGTATGGTTCTCTACTTCGCAGGTTTTTCTTCATCTCTACGAGTATATGTTATCTATACTCTCTTCATATCAATATTTCCCCTTGTGTATTTGATCCACAAGGATACTCCTTTCTTTTCTATATGAGATGAGTGTCGTGAACAATGAGCGGTCAGTAAGACGAGACGACGACAACGAAATCAATAATACGAATGTTGTGGGGAATGCAAACCAATATATAAGTGGCTCATTAGTTACATCGGAAAACCCCGAGCATTCCACCGATGACCCGGAACGAATAGAGGACTCGAAGCCGGTCGACGTACCTCCAGATGGCGGATATGGCTGGGTTTGTGTCGCATGCGTATTCTTGATCAATGGACATACTTGGGGAGTGAATAGTGTCAGTGAACAAACTTTCGATCCTTTTCTGTGCTAACGAATCTATCAGTCCTATGGAGTCTTCCTCGCTCATTACCTTTCGAGTAATACTTTTCCAGGCGCAACCTCACTTGAATATGCATTCGTTGGTGGTTTATCGATTTCTTTAGCACTCTTCACGGCACCTGTAGCTACGATATGTACGCGCAAATTTGGAACACAAATCACTCTAGCCGTCGGTGTGTTATTCGAAACAGCGGGGCTTCTAGGAGCGTCTTTTGCATATGAGATATGGCATCTGTTTCTATCACAAGGTGTCGCTTTTGGGTTTGGTATGGGCTTCCTCTTCGTAGGTAGTGTTGGAGTAGTCCCACAATGGTTTTCGAAGCGCCGGTCTTTGGCCAACGGTATTGCAACAGCTGGAAGTGGAATTGGAGGGCTGGTATATTCGTTGGGGACAAACGCAATGATCCAATCCATTGGACTAGGTTGGGCCTTTCGAGTATTAGCTATTTTGGCTTTTGGAGTAAACACCATTTGCACAATTCTGGTTAGGGATCGAAACAAAGCTGTTGGATCCGTTCAGGTAGCTTTTGATGTACGATTGTTCAAGCGAACTGAATTTCTCCTTTTGCTTGGCTGGGGATTCTTCAGTATGCTTGCATATATTGTCCTTCTCTTCTCCTTGCCAAATTACGCGAGGAGTATAGGTCTCTCGGCTAAACAAGGTTCAGTTATTGGTGCTCTACTAAATCTCGGACAAGGTCTTGGTCGACCATTTGTAGGAGCATTCTCTGATGTAACTGGTCGTATCAATATGGCTGGCACATGTACCTTCCTAGCAGGGTTTTTCTGTCTCGTCATCTGGATCTTCGCCAAATCTTATGGTGTTCTTATTTTCTTCGCTCTCATTGTCGGAACTGTCTCGGGAACGTTCTGGGCAACTATTGCACCCGTTGGCGCAGAAGTTGTCGGTCTCAAAGTCCTTCCTTCGGCTCTATCTATCACTTGGCTGGTCCTAGTGCTTCCCTGTACATTTTCCGAACCGATTGGACTAAAGTTGAGAGCTTCAACTGGGGATATATATCTACACGCTCAAATTTACGTAGGATGTATGTATATAGGAGCTGCGATCTGTATGTGGGGTGTGAGGGCTTGGAAAATCAAGGAATTAGATAGTTTGAGAGATGGTGAGAGGGAGAAGGAAATCAGGGACGATGATGAGGCGAGGAGGGAGAGAGAAAGAGAGTGTGGTGAGGAGAAAGAGTCTGCGGAGGGTGTTGGTGTGCCGGTGAGGAGACAGATGACGAGGACGGAGAGTGTGAAGAAGGCTACAAAGGGGCTTTGGGTCTTACAGAGAGTGTAGATAGATGCCTTATACCATGATATACCTGATGATATATAAGAGACAATTGTATATTATGTTTAATGGAAACTGTTTGGTTTCACTGAATCGGATGCAACACAAAGTAAAGCCGTGACTTTGTAAGTCAAATAATACTCGATAATGATGATGATACAAATCTTCGACTTGATGAATAACCATTGAAGCAGCCCATTGCGCCGGGGGGTTGGGTTGGATTGGGGGTTCATTTTCGTGCCCAGAGTTATATAGTTGACACAACAAGACTCTATAAGACCAAGTATATCTATCTATGCGAGGGGCGAGTGTGCAGTAACTGAAAATGGAGGGATTATGGTGACTCTTCAATTACCATCTTCGAGTAACCCCCCCACCCCTCCCCCTTACGCCGGGCCGGGTATTAAACCTAGACCTGAGATGGTGAAACTTCATATAAATCTAACGTTCTAAAGTTCTAAAGTTTCGATATCCTATCCTTTATATACCTACAGTAGTAGCCAAACGTTGAATTACAGTATATCGAACTATGAGTACGAAGAATATTATAATTAATTTCCCAAGACCAAGATAATTATCTTGCAACTTTCAACTTTCAACTTTCAACTGTCTGCTCACGCTACGAGTCTACGATAGGAGCTCTGGAGTTTCGGTAGATGGTAGATAATAGGCAACTTGCAGGATTACTTCGGATGGCAAATTCTCCCCTGTCTCCAGATTCCAGATTCTGGCGTACAAATAATTTGATAGATACATCATACATTCGCGATCATACACTTCAATCTCAACTATAGAGTAATTATATGGATTTTAGTTAATAGGTAGGTACTCCCGCGCACTTCGATTCCGATCGGAGTATTCGTCATCTTCCGCAGCATGAAAATTTTGTGATATTTTTGGGGGGGGGGGTTTATAAGGTTTTATATATGTTAAATTATCAATTCATCTCCTTTCCTTTCCTTTCCTGAATTTTCCATTGGTTCTTATGTTATATAGATAGATTAATTATCATATGACGTCAAACCGATGGGTTCCGGCATTCCTCAACCCTGTAATCCTCGTTCTTCGTCCCAAAGTACTAGGTATGCTTCGATTTTCGCATCGTCGTATGGGAATAATTCGGTTTATCGCCTGACTGAGAAGTAACATCCAATGTAATGCCGCGTTGAAATGCCTATTTCATATTGAAATATTTATGCCATATTGAAATCCTATCTGAAAAAAACGTGGTTACGCATTCGGAGAGAAAAAGTGATAATGACTGTTAATAGGAGAATGCCTGGAAAGAGAGAATAAGGAACGAGTATTTGAGAAAACGAATGAAATCCTGTTTCTTTTCGAATCGTATCAGTGTATATAACCATACGAACACAATAGTAACCGAGCCATCCCCAAAGTTCATGATCCACTACCCCCTCGCTTAAAACCCGCAACTCAAGGCGCCTTCGACAATCTCAACCCCTCATCCTCCGCCAACTGATCTTGCGAGTATCCCCCATTCAACTTCTCAATATACGTATCAAACCTCCCCGCAATCCCAATAATCTCCTACAATAACTCATAATTAAGCACCTTCCCCTCAAACTTCGCATATTGTCTCGCCGTCGTAATCGCATTTCGTATTTCTCTCCCATTCATCTTATTCTCTGACAGCTGCTCTAGATGATCTTTCAAATCGCCGAAATCCACGTCCTTTTGTTCTAACTTCTCCAAGCGGTGGATAAAGTTCTTCCAGATTTGCATGCGTTGGTAGGAGCTCAAATTGGCGTAGTGGAGAGCTAATTGAATGCGTGACTTGAAAGCTTCGTCGAATATCCCAACGCGATTTGACGTTAGTATAAGGATTCCTTGATAGTCTAAAATCAGGGAGTCAGTAATTTTTTGCTCCGGAGAATCTTTTTTGNGGGGGGGGATGAGGAGTTGTGGTCGTATTGGGACGCAAAAGGAGCTTATATGATGGCACATAGAAGTGAATTTTCAGATTGGGGAGCAAAAATAGCATTAAGAATAAAGAGCCCAGTGAAGCGAATATGCTTACATTCCAAGACGCGTAAGAACACGGAAACTAGTGCATTTCGTCGAAGATCGTCCAGGCTGCGTTATTCAAGGAACACATCAGCTTCGTCGAGAAGAACTACACACCCCCAAGTCTTGCCAAGCGTTAGGACTAATTCGAGGTAAATCTCAACTTCGCCTGGCTCGGTCCCAATATCGCCACAGGTAACAGGATATAGGGGCTTTTCGGCAATTTCCGCCACGCTCTCGGCTGTTAACGTCTTTCCTGTCCCTGGACCACCGTGGAGAAGAAGAATTAGACCATTACCCTTGCCACTTATGAGATCTGTTGCCTTTTCGAACTCCAACTGATTGGTTACCAGTGCCTGAATTAGGCGCTTAGATTTTCTGTCTAATACCAAGCCCTCAAAAGCCTCTTTGTTCCATTCTACTTCAGTCATTCGGTCAACTTGTATATGCAGCCACTTCTTCCGTTTCAGATTGTAGCCTTTGATTGTTGGCGGTAGCAAATAGTTAAAGTCCTTGTTCGGAGGGACATCCTGTGCCATCTCTTCCGGGCTGAGGTCACCTTTGAGGGAGTTCGCATCATAATGTTTCTTCCGTTTATACTTTTTGTGAATTTCGCGATACATATTAAGATCCACCATATATCGCTCATCTGCATTGTGAGACTTTTCACATCCGAGATGCTCTTGGTAAGATACAAGATTTTTCGTCCTACATCGCCAAAATATTTCTCCCCTACGGCGGAGGGCGGAATCCACTTCCTTACTCATATATTTTAAGGGTCGAAAATCCAAATCCTCAATTGATTTCTCGGAAAGGTCGCCAGAATCGAAGTTCAGCTCAATGTGGTGTCGTTCGACTGAGAACACCCCATCGAAAGCCCAGTTTTCGGCACTGAGCCACCAACTATCAGTGGTTGCTTTGTTCTTTCGACGTCCATTTACAGATTTACTTGATAGCCAACTCGTTCCTATGTACCCATTTATGTTCTGGCCCTTGCCACCCACCATCAAGTCGCCGGGTTTGAATAGATACATTATATATAGAGGGGTTATTTTGCCACGTTCGATTAGCGTATCGACAATTTCATATTCCTTCGCAAACTGGAGCAGTACGTAGTTCAACAGAAGTTGAAATTGCCGTTGCGTTTGATCTGCCAGAGTTGATTTGAAGACTTCCAATTCACTCCGAGAGTGGTATATGAATAAGTAAGGGGAGTGAAGCTCTCTTACCCTGGAGAACGATTGCAGCAAAGTATGAAAGTGTTTGTCAGTTTCCAGGTATTTAGAAATTACAGCTGCAAGATCATGAGTGACGATATAAACATTTTCTCTCGTGTGTTGAACTTGGGGGATAAGAGCTTCTCCAAAATCAAGGTCAGTTTCTTCAGCGTCCCCTGCATAATAATCCCGAAATACAATGAATGCAAGCTCAGGGTGATTCCCTAGATATAACGGCACGCTAGAAAGAGGGATCCTCCTCTCAAGAGTCTTACGCTCCTCTCCTACGATCCACTGGGGTTGATCTAAAAACATTCGTGGAGGCACTGGAGGGGTTCTCTGCCGGTCCTCAAATATGCGATGGATTATCTGGAATTTGTTTGGCTCTTGTCTTTGTACTTCCCCTTCCAAGTCTTCCACCGTCTCATGAAGTTCAGAGACGTATGCTTGAAGAAACTCGAAGTTGGTAGCAAATTCTTCTGGGATACCGAGTGCATTTGCAATGTCAATGCTGGATCCAAGGCCATTGGGTTGCCCATCCTCACGTGAATCTTGAGCTGTCATATGCGAATAATGCTTGCTATGAGATATTCTCTCATGGTGGACCTGTTGGCTATATGAGGTTCCAGGTGTTCCCGGCCAAGTTTACCCATGAAGGATCTATTATCAGGCATTTCGGAACTATAGTCGGAGTGTGGCTGAAATGGTAGAGAGTGTGGACTTTGAGGTTGCCTAGAGATAAGATTATACAAAAATGGAGTTTGTAGTGTTGAGTATTGTTGTTGCTTGGGCATTTGCCGCTGTATTAGAGCTTGTTCTTTTAGGAGTTGAACCGTTTCTGCCAAAGCTCGTGCGCCTTGAGCATGTTGTTGATCTCGAGCCTGTTCTTGGTCTTGTCTACGAAATTGAGCAGCTGCTTCTTTAGCTTGCCGAGGCAGACCAGGCAGTAGACTTGGAGTATTTTCTTCGCCTTGCGGGAGTGAGAAAGGTATTTGCCTGTCCTCACGAGGCTTCCCAGCTGTCAAAATGAGCGGATTTAGATGGTAATTACTACCAATGCTTCTATCATCCGAGATGGTCGAAGACTTAAACCGCTCTCGATGGTCGCGCATTGATGCTGGTACGAAGTCGCCACGCTTTGTTTCCTCGAGGTCTTCCCTTTCATGGGAGCCCCCAATCTCGTGAACGTCCTCTTTTTGATGCCCCTAGGACACATTTTTACCATTGTCTTCATCCTCATCCGAAACGTCCGACTTGGAGCCCAAAATGCCGCCACTGCTTATTTCTTTTAACCCATATTGAAGCGCTTCCTCGAATTTTGTTTGGCTCTTCATACGTTCATCCTGATAATTCTTGGTCTTCGTAAAAGTAGCCCTGTCGGTTTTTGAAGAATGCTTCTCATGTCCCATTGAGGGCCACATCTTGGCTTTTAGCTGATTGGTGAGCGTTCTTGGATTAATATCACTTGCGGTGACAGTTGTCAAATAGTTGGATTTCGTCTGTAATGAGAATTTTGACCTGAGAATAGTAATGCGGGATGTTCGAGAGCAGGCTGCGCCTCGGTGTGACCCTCGTGTAGACTTTGCAATTGGCCAGACTGTAGTACAGATTTCCAAGCTTTTGATATTCAGCGAGCTGTACATTTTTCAATACAACTGAATAAATTTAGTGGATGCAACAACCCAAATGATTAAACATAATTATCATGTACATAAATAAAATTTGAAAAAAACAAGAATTCTCATCGTTGGAAGAGGGCTAGGGAGAAAAGGATTGAAAGGAATAGTTAGCTTTCGAAGCTATTAATTTCAAATTCCCGAGTCCGAATTTGAAGTTGTGTACAACCGCAATTGGACCGCTGTTCGGATATTGCATGATGTAGTACGCTTTTGTATTCAGTCAGTAAGGTGCTGTGATTCGGTAGCCTTTCTTTGAGGCAACCACAGGGACAACAACAGTAACTCTAGGAGAGCGAAATAAAAAATAAATCAAAGCCTTGATACGAGTCCTTCCATTCTTGTTTCATCGATACTGATTTGAGTGAACTATGACGAATTTAGACGAATTCCAATCTTGTTATACAGCTTCAAATGGCTTAAGCGCGTAAGGCCCACATCGTCACCCAGAACACTTATAAGATGCTTTGGCTGAAGTTGCACTCAATCACTCAGGTCGAATCAGGCTACCAAAGTATTTAATCAGACGTCAGCTGCCTTCACATCAGAACTGACGAAGGACCAAACAAAATTGCAATGGCTTACTGATTCAAAGTATGGTAGCCTCAACGAAGTGCTCGTATCTGTCAACGATGCTAGAACTAAATATGAAGCCGGGAAAGGTAACAGCAAGGTTTGCCAGAGCCTTATCAAGTTCTCAGAAAAAGTGCACCATTATAGTGCAATAATGGATGTATTGATCCAACATCATCCAGAGTATACCTCATTAGCCTGGGGTGCTATGAAGGTTTTGTTTGTGGTAGCTATACACTTCCTTTAAGACCGTACACTTCTCTAGTATCTGATCTCATTTAGGGAGTTGTGAACCAACAAAATTTGCTCTCTCGGCTTTCTACTGGTCTCAGCAAAATAGCGGAGCTTTTGCCACGAGCAGAGCTGATTCTGAAGCTTTATGGAACAAACCAGATCAAGAAGACAGTCATCGTATTGTACGCACATATCCTAAAGTTTCTGCTGCGAGCGCTTCGTTGGTACCAGGAAAGCAAGCCCATGCGCATGATACATGCAATTACGCGGCCGGCTGAGCTTCGCTACGACGATTTGTTGCACAAAATATCATCTCTATCTCAAAATATGACGGAGCTCGCATTGGCAAGCAGCTATGCAAAGTAGAGAGATATCCATACTAAGGTCCAGCAATATTACACCGTCCAACAGTCGGAATAAAAATCCATCCAAATTAGTATTGAAGAATTAACTAAACTTGTCTTGCAAATGAAAGAATCCATGACCACAGAACAAACACTTAACGCATCAGCAAGAATCAAGTTCCGCCAAAATCTCTCGGATATTCAGCTTGTATAGTTCCTAACGCTTGTACCTGTAACATCGCTCTCAGACCTAGTAAAGGTTTTGCAAAGGTCTCTATTCATGCGTAATAGACGTTATCAAAAGGCTTCTAATATGGGACTGCCGTTCTGGCTTGATCGAAGAATACAAACTTGGAATTCAAACAAAGATTTGATACTTATCATGATCCAGGGGACCAGAAAACTTCGATTTTATGTCAGAGATTTCTGTGCAAACTCAGTGGAAATGCTAGGGGTTCTCTGACCCTCGTAATCTGGGCATTGAAACTTATAGATGCATAAGGAGATCTACTAGCCAATCCTACCAAAGGTCGGGTTTCGACAATCGAATTGCTAAGATATCTCGTTACTCAAGTTATCGCTATCAACAAAAATTCACACAGATGCTTCCTTAACACCTTGTCTGAAAGCCCACTCTGCGGCCACGACGGAAGATGATTGGTTCAACATTCTTGCATCTGTGCTTCCAGGTATCCGGCTCCTTTATATAATTATCGACCTTGAGGTAATAGACCAATCCCTAGCAGAATTGACAGATGACTTCTCATGGCCAGGAGCATTCCAAAGAATGTTTACTCAACTCTCTCAACGAAATATCGAAATAACCATCAAAGTGGCGATGGTCAGCTATGGAACTCCGGTTTTGAAGCTATCAAATGAGGATCAATCGGCATGGCAAAATTTTATCGTGCCAGTTGGTGGGAGGCGCTTCGGAAAAGGTTTGAAGAAGTTGCCGTTGCAGTTCAAAGGTGACTCCTTGAGATACGGAGCATCCCTAGAACTTGGCGGCCGGAAAACTAATCGAAGTCAACGTCGCGGAAGGATGTAATTCTCGCTTTCAAAGCACTTGCTAGTATGGTGCCGGCTCTGTAAGACAAATTGAGGACATAGGTGGGCGGGTAGATGAGCAAGTGATGAACGAGAACTTATAGCAAGGGGGGAAAAAAGAAAGTAGGAAAAGCAAAGGAAGTCATGGCTCAACGTTACTAGCTCACGAATCTCGTGACATTGGTATCCTTCTGCCGAAAAAGGAAACACTATGTAGGTTACTTATCTTCATCAAACATAGGCCAATGAAGTCGAATTTATTGTCGGCTTGTCCGACATATATATTCTTGCTGTCCGGGTGCGCAGTAACGTTTTTCCGGTGTAGGGAGGTAGAAAATGTCGTTCAGCTGCACGTGTTCGCTTAATGAGTCCCTGTTTGAGCTTTCTAATTGGTCATAATTAAATCTAGAAAATGGTCCGAGCTTTTTTCGAATAATCCTTTAAATCAACATTACTAATTCAAAACAATATATAAAATGATAAAGAAAAATCTATATATACTAATATCAATACA
>NGKG01000008.1:1060811-1080291 GCA_002162505.1 Myriosclerotinia scirpicola | reverse complement strand
ATTATTATACTATTATATTATTATACTATTATATTATTATACTATTATATTATTATACTAATATTAATAATATTAACAAAAAATTAATATATTATAATTATTATAATTATAAAAAGCAAGCCGACTTTAAGCCTGCAAGCTAATATAAATTATATAATTAATATAAATAATATAAACTTTAATAAAATTTATAATAAAACTAAGCCCAAATTAGACTTTCTCGAAAAGCAAGGGGTCCGGGGGCTCGCAGGCCCCTGGTATCTTTTGTTTTCAATTTTATTCTATTATGTAATTCTATATGTACTTCCTTCTTGAAAGGTAGAGCGATATTGACATCTACGCTACATAAAACTGGTCTTAAGAAATATATCAACAGATGTCTCTGTATCAGTCTCCAATCCATCGATCTTTTATAGATAGCTATAAGGCTTGATTCACATGGACCCTTTGAACCTTTTGATATATATATAGATCTATATATCTATATATATATCTATATATATATACATATATCGGATAACCTTTAATACACTTCGGATTCAGATGCTGCTCAGTCAATAATAGGTATATTACTTTGGAAAACCTTGGCAAGCAGTGAACACAAACGCTAGCCATATTCGGACTAGTGGAATCTTTCCAGAGCTAAAGTCCAAAGTGCCGATGGTTCGCAAACTGACAATTAATGAATTCGCGACGCGTTCTGAAATTACAAAATACAACCAACGATTTTACGAAAATACAATACGATACTTTGAGACTGCGCAGCTCCTACGGTTATGATCGCATAACTCTACAGCTTGTTGTGAGAGACTTTTGGGTGGTTTGTAAAATTCAAATCCTTCTTTCACATGCCCCAAGGGACGAATGATTGATTAGATTGAGACTTCCAATATTTGACAATTCGACATCAAAATGACGGCTCGCAATCCTCCTCAGTCTTTCATTTCGAGTTATGCGCCGCGATTGCGAACTTATTCCAATTCGCTACTTACACCGGTCATACAACCAGCTGCAGCTGTCGCAGCACCACTCGGTCGAACTACCAAAAGAGGAACCACAGCAATAAACTATGCGGAGGATGGTTACGACTATGAGGAGGATGAGGATGATGAAAATAAAAGAAGACCTACGGGCTTAAGAAGTTTACGAAGGGAGGATATCGGACAAGCGAAACAAGACCCCGCAGACAAGGTTGGCAAAGAAGCTACTGCGCCAGTAGAGGTCCAGGGCATTTGGAGAGATTGGATGGGTAAGCAGAGGCCAGGAAGAACAGACATGCAAAACTATGCACAAGCTGCATTACCATTGACGTTAATTCCGATTCGAATCGACCTCGACATTCCCTCCTTCACACCCCCTGCGCCTTTACCAGTTCCTGTAAACATTCCATACCCTACGATTGATACCTCCCTCTCAGTATACAAACCACAAGATGTGACAGTGCCATATCGCTTGAAGGATGTATTCCTGTGGAATTTACACGAGACATTGATAACCACAGATCAATTCGCCCAAACTATGGTGCAAGATTTGGACTTACCAAATAGAGCGCAAATGGCAATGGAAATTAGCAAGCAAATCCGTACACAGCTTGAAGAATATGCAGGTGTGGCTCTTCACCCACTCTTTCATTCACAACAGACTGCAACGGCAAACGGTACTGTAACTACCATAAAACAAGGACCATCATCTCGAGATCCTTCAAACACACCCGCTGCAAGTGGAAATGCTACTCCAATGCGAAACGGCATTAGTCAATCCAATGGCTTCTCAACTCCTGCTAAAGCCCCCACTACTTTATCACAAGATGTTACCGCCACGGCTACCTCGATATCACCAGAGTCTGATGAGTACAACCCGGATGATATGTACCGATGCATCATTAACTTGAATATCAACCTCTCCAACCATCTCTATACAGACAAGTTCGAATGGTCACTATTGCATCCACCAGGGACTGCTGAAATTTTTTCAAAACAAACCTGTGCAGATCTTGGTTTACCTAGTGAATGGGTTCCAGCCATGACACATGCTATCTATGAAGCAGTTTTAAGACTGAAGAAAGAGGCATGTGAAAGTGGTGGGCTGGTTGGCGGTTATGGAGGAGAAATACCCAATGATGCTGCACATGGCAAGGATGCGGGATGGAGATATGATAACGAGCACTTGGCAGATGAGTGGGAACCAAAGGTTGAACTCTTATCAAAAGAAGAGATTGAGAAACGAGAGGGTGATAGAGAGAGACAGATCAGGCGTATGCGACGAGAGACAGCTAGATTTTCTTCGAATTCTGGGATGGCCGGTGGTCTTCCAACACCTGGTGAAAACAGAGGATACTTTGATGAGCCACCTGCCGAAGAACGTATGGGACGTGGTGAGAGAAGCAAGAAGAAAAGGCGTTTCAGAAGTCTTAGTCCCTTGGGAAGATCTGGGACACCTGGTGGAAGAGGAACTCCGGATACTGGTGGTATTACTGGATATGGTGGAGGTGGCAGTCTTACTGAATTTGAGCGGACTCATTGGAGATGCTCCCATTGTAAAGTCTTTGGAACATCTGTTTGGTGTGTCAGGGATGGACCATCCGGACCAAGAGTAAGTTTTCTTTATTTTCTAAATTATATAGTACTAACAGTTTATAGACTCTTTGCAATAATTGCGGATTTCTCTTTGAGCGAGATCACAAGCTACCTAGGTGGGCGAAGGACCTTCACAGACAAGACCTAAAGGCAACGGATTATAAATGAAGACTTTTCTAGGTTATTCTTGCATAAGCGGGTCTGGGAAATTTCTACTTTGAATCTCATGAATTTAGGGAAAGTTTTTTTGCTTGCTAGGAGTCTGATATGGGAGGGCTTATATCATGCAGCGATGTGGTAATATGGATCACAAATGATTTACTTTGGGCACTAAGAGAATATGTTTGAGTAGGAATAGAAAGGTCATCATAGAGCAGTGACTTTTAAAAAAGAGACTTTTGTACAATACAGAGCCATAAGCCATTTAATGAAGTCTGATCAAGAACATGAGTATGAGATTTTGAATTGATGTGAATGTATCTGCTGTATCTTTATCAAGCATTCTTCAGTATAGTGTAAAGTAATAGTGCAGTTTATGGGCGATCGCCATGTACATCTCTTTCTGCTATGCTATTTACATGAAAGGTCTTTCTGTTATTATACTAAATCATGACTAGCTCTCCAGACTGATGCCCGAGCAAGCAGTTCAATCGAAGCACCAGTCATTAATCCCCCCACTCCGTAGTTACATTCGAATACCGACTACCTCATAAACAAACCAAATCAAAGCAGACATCCAGTTAACTTTCCTATCCTGCCGTCATACAACCAACTCCCTATACATGCAGCCAAATCAAAGCAAATAACCAATTAACACCCCATCACTCCATTAGTGAAATTCACCCCTTCGTTCGTCAATCATTCATCATCATCCATCATTCATGACCCCCAGAGCTCAAGAAAGCAGCAAAAATATCCTCACATATACCTACAAATCTGTCTTGGTCTTCTTATTTGCTTCGTCGCCATTCTGACCCATGCTGAGCTCCCTAGCTCTCTTGCCACTATCTTTAGGAGCAAGTGTTGCTAATTTTACTTGTTGTTGAGGGTTCCCTTGAGGTTGGGCTTGGTGCTGGGCTTGGGCTTGGGCTTGTGTCTGTGCCTGTGCATTTGCTTGAGCTTGAGCTTGAGCTTGTCTCTGGGCATTGATCTGCGCCTGCTGAGCCTGCTGAACCTGAGTAACGGCCTCCATCGTCTGGGCTTGTTTTGGTGCATTCGCATTCGCCTGTGCTTGAGCTTGTGCTTGAGCTTGTGCTTTTCCCTGCTGTCCCTGTTGTCCCTGAACCTGCTGCCCTAATCCCTGGCCTTGAGCAAACTGCATATTGTTCCTAGCTTGAGCATTTGCCTGTGCCTGATTCTGCGGTTGAAGTATCCTCTGAGCCTGTACTTGTGCCATCAGTAGCTCACCCTTGACTTTCACTCCCCAGCATTTTACAGCCTCTTCTCCGACCACATTATTTTGACCGTCAATAGTAACTCCAGCAAGAACATCGATGCGGATTCCGCGAGGATTCCCCTCGGGATCACCCATGGGGAGACCGCGCTGACCTTCCGTGACCGAGTGCAGAGCTTTGAGAATGGCTTCGGCGATATTTTGTACTTGGGGAGCGGGGTGGAAGGCGATGATATTGCTGTCACCGGTGATGGTAAGAGGGGAGTTGATCTGGAGGTGGAGGGTGTTGGTTTCGTAGATTTTTTCCTCTTCTTGCTCTTCCTCTTCTTCGGCAGTTTCAGCTGGAGCGCTGACTTCTGCTTTACGAGGGAAAGGGTTTGGCATTCCTGGCCGAATGCGGTAGGCTGTAGGATTGGCGGCTTGGCCGGTAGAAAGACGCTTTTGTATGGAGGGATCCATGGGTAGACCTTGTAGCTCCAACGAAAATGGTGTCTGGCTGGAGCTTCCTGCTTGTTGCATGTTTGTTTGTTGGTTACGTGCTTGTTGCGGGCGCTGGTGAGCATTCTGTTGCTGCTGTTGCTGGTTTGGATGCTGCATCTGTTGCTGGTTTGGATGCTGCATCTGTTGCTGCATCTGCTGTTGTTGCATCTGCTGTTGTGCCATTTGCATTTGTAGTTGCATTTGTTGTTGGTGCATTTGCTGTTGCTGCATCTGTTGCTGTTGTGACGCAATCGGGTTCACCTGACCTCTGGTTCTAGGATTGTTGATGGCATTCCCATTGCTGGGAGTGCCACGTCCACTTTGTGGGTTAACAGTGATTCCCAAACCCTGGAGGTTGGGTTGAGAGCTGCTTGAACCAGACATGTTAATAATGAATGGTATAGGAAGGCTATTGGTCAAAAATGGGGATACGCGACAGCCAAAGAATGCGGTGTTGCAAATTAATTGGTTGGTTCTATATCAAAAGTCAAGGAACAACTCTGACACTCGGAAGCTTTTATATTGTTTGTGCGAATATGGCAGAAAGACCGAGAGCGGTCCATAGGTAACAATCCAATAGAATAGCCGTATTGACTTCAAAACTGAAAAGCATAGACCTAGGGCATGTTCTCACATTCACTAGAATGGTCTTTCACTCTAAACAAGCATAGGATTGTAATGAGAAAATAAGCGAGAGACAAAACTATCTTGAACATTCAACTCTTGATGACAAAATGAAAGACTTCTATATGGATAGGTAATGAATGAGTAGAAATATAAGTATCTGATTCTCAATAGTACAATTTGGGCTTCCTTCAAGGTCACCAAAGGAGCGATTCATGATTTTTCGCATTTCAATAGTATAAGGAAATTTTTATACTCGGCTAATCAAAGAAAATATTAATGAATATCTGAAGTTCGATATTGAATCAAGGCCTTCTATATTCACATGATTGAAAATTGATAAATATCAATACCTTGCTTTAAACAACAGCATGATGAGCTTATATCTAGATCACTAAAGATGAGATCCATGAACGCTAGATTTTCAATAACACAATGAAGAGTTTCTATTTGCAGGTTAGGGGAAAAGCATGAATATTTAACTTTCAACAATGGAATAAGGAGCTTTTTTTCAGATGAGCTAGGAAAAATATACGAATACCTGACTCTTACTGTCAGTATGGTGAACTTCAACAGAATTATCAAGGAGATAACCATGAAATTATGATATTGTATGATAGAATTAGCGTGAAGTATCAAGGACTTCCGTCCAGATAAATAAAACAGAGAATCCTGAATAATATGGAGAAAATCTACTAGCATCAAATAGAATCCTACCAAATGTGCAACCCCTATGTAGTAAATGAGGAGGTTCTGATCATATCAGCAAGATAGAGAGCCTTGAATCTCTAACTTTCAATGATAGAATGAAGGAACCGCATTCAAGTGACTAAATGCGAGAGTCATGAATATATTCACAATATAAAGATCTACGAATATCAGGCAAGAATATACCAAGTATAAATATTATACAGTTGTACAAGACTATGCTTATGGTGGAAGTGAAGCTGTAGCAGAACAAATTGTATGTAATGCCTAGACTGCGGTTCAAAATATGCTATAGCAATATGATAAAACAGCTCTTGTTGATATTGATACTGATTCTACCAAGAAGCAGTGCTCATACTTATAAGACCTACAGTACTCCTTGTCCGATACTGATCAAATTTATTGGCCTTTGGGCTATACTGTTGCGATGGATATGAGTGATATGGGCATGCAGTCATGCGCTAGACAAAGCAAACTTTAAGTCATATAGCTCACTTCCCACTCAACCTCAGAGTGGTATTAATAAAAGTTATACGCTACTATGAACCTACAATTGACCATGATGTCACAGAGAACACCGGCAAGTCCCCTATTAACACAAAGCTAAGCTCACTGGGGTATCTTCTGGCGATTCAAATAGTAACGTCACCGGGCGCTTATCAGGAGCACTTCCAACACTCACATTTCAAACGGAGAGCTCCTAATCACATCGGTATCCCTCCAATGCCCATGGGATCTATCTTTTTGAGGCTTCTGTAAGGCCTTCGTATAGTGGTGTGAGTGGAGATGGATCCAAAGTTGATTCATATTCTAGGAAGAATAAGGTGTAGGTTTCTGTGAGTTAAATTGATTGATTGGTTAAACTTAGAATGATACATTCAAGTCACATTATGTTTGAGACTGTAGGTAATAGGAAGGGTATAGACTTGCGAAAGTGTTTTTAGTTGACGGTATACGGAATAGATCCCGACGTTATTTTCAAGCCTTTTCGAAAATGTTCCTCCTGAGAGTGAAGGGATAGGGCCCAAGCACCTGGGAGTCTGATGTGTGAGGACATTTGAGTAAATTTTCAGTAAATTAGACAGGCAGAAGTATAGACTTATAATGATTTGGCCACTGTAAGTATCGGCAACCATCAAGGATGTAGAGAAAATGAAAAGGTAAAACTGGATCTCGTGCAAAATCACTTATATTTACATATTGATCTCAGTATGAGAGCCGGAAGAACTTCAGCCCTCCCTTCCTCAAACATTATTCACATACTCCGGGCCGTTAGATGGCAGGAAGTATGGGAGACCGTCGAAAAACATCATTCCAGTAGTGTACCAGTTGCTGAAAACGGGGATGGGGGTGGGGATGGGGGTGGATTAGAAAAACATCTAAAACCAGAGCAACCAGCTATCGAAAGCAGAGATAAGAATTTGTCGGAGGAGATAATCACAATACTAAAAGCTAAACATTAGATTGAGGAAAGTGAAGACGAGAATAGTTGAGATATTATAACTATATTGTACAGGTCCAGAATAGTCAACTGTCAAAAGTAGAGACTGTAGTGTAGTAGATCGGACAATACTACTGCAATTTCCGAAACCAGTATATTGAATGATCGAAAGCGGAGATGGGAATGGGCTGGTGAACAATACCAGTGCACTACCTAGGTATCTAAAACTGCGATAGACTATCATCAACAGTGATGATAAAGAGTAGTTCGTGGAAGATTGCTGCAGTATCCAGGACACCATAGTCATCTTGCTAAGAGCTGGAGTGGGAATGGCTTGGAGAGGCGAAGATCATTGTTCCGATATCAAGATGCCCGTTATTGGTCAATTACCAAAAGTAGGAATGGGAGCGGCATGAAAATGAGTTGCATGAGCAGATGAATAGAAACATCAGCGAAACGACAAGAGATAAAACAAAAAATGCTCGCTTGAACACAATCTCGCCTGATGATGTTTAACTCTTATGTAATCACCTTCATTGGAACTTGGATCATTACCTATAATCAATCATAGACATCATTAGTACTAGCTGGCTAACATGTTCCTATGCCCTATAGAACACACGAACCAACACCTACACCTCTGTATCAGTGGGTTGTCACCTTCAACCTTGATATTCAATCATCTTCTCAGACATCATCACCACTCACTCATAAATACTGTCCTTTTGGTCATAACACTTCATAGATTGGTATCATCTTCTGAGCCACCCCATCATCATATCTACGTGTCCTATCATACAAACCCCAGAAGTAAATAGATCTCTATTTAAGCATCTTATTTCTTCTCCACTGTCTTCTTAACGCCCTCGACGAATGCCTCAACCGCATCACCACCTCCCAACGGAACACTTCCTCCCTTTACCAAACCATTGTTTTGCAACTTAACTCCCAAAGCATCCGCAATACTAGGTAAACCACCATCTCGAATTGCCATAGTCAAACTTCCTAAGCTCTGATGAAATTGTGGGCTTCTAACCACTCGCTTCAAAACTGACTTCTTTTGGTCCAAGCTTAAAGCCTCGATTGCAGCAGTCGAAGTTTGGGAAGTTGGTTCGGCCATTCCTTCAAGGGAAGATGCGGATTCTTGTGCAAGTTGTAGGATCGTGGGTGGAAGATAGCTAAGGAGATTATCCACTTGGGCTGGGGTTGCAGCGTCGATCGATGGGACAGTTACCGCATTTGGTAAAAGGTCCGGTAAAGTGGTGTACATCTGACCTTTTGCTTGTTGTTGCATGCCAGCTCCTCCAGAACCCTTCAGGGAATTGAGAAAGTTTTGAACAACAGAGGCAGCATCTGTTGGCCCTGAACCAGCACTACTCACATGGTCAGCGCGAGGTTCTTTACAAAGGCCAAGCCAGATGACTTCGTAATTCTTGAAATTCATTCGCAACGTAGCTGTCTAGAAGTACAAGAACAATATGCTCATCGTCGAATCTCCCATTGTACCAACCAAACGCCTCGTGTTGTAAATGCTCTGGTGCTTTTTAAACAATCGATGGGAATTAACCTACGCTCTTCCACCATCAGCTCCAGCCTCTCTTGAGCTAGCTCCTTCTTGTCTAACATCTCCACCAGTTGCGTCTGCTCCAGCTCCACCACTTCCACCTTGATGATGTTCGGATGAATCACCATGGCCTTCAACATCTTCCATCGTTTCGTCCTGATCATCGTTTCCTCCATCAGCCCCTCTAACCTGTGCAATTTCTTGTTCGACATCGACCTCTTCGCCTTGTAACAATGCATCCACAATCTGTCCAATCTTCAAGTCCCGGGGACTGAACCAGCTTGGGTCCCCATTTCGCGCCTGAGGTTTTGATTGCATCCAGAAAAGTTGTCTTTGAGAAGAGGATGAAAACTTGAGAACAAATATGCGGCCATTGGTTTTCGCGGTTGGTTCATCGGTTTGTTTAGAATCGTAAGGTTGAAAGTGACAATCGGTTGGTACCATCAGCAAATCCATGTTGTCCGGATCATCCATAGGTTTGCTTCTTTCGCGCCAACAGAAGTGAACAAGATCTTTAGAAAGATTAGTTATGCCAATCTCCAGCGCTATTTAAATAACTTACCATCTTCCGCCCATATATAAATATAACCAGGAGTTGCTTCAGGCTTGACTTTGTAAGGTTGGCTTGATGTCTAAGTATGGATATTAGCTTTCTGTTTGATACGAAGAAAGATACTGGTGTATTTACATCGAGATCACACTTCCCCGCCTTGAACGTAATAATTGGTGAAATAGACATTGTTGTGGTTTGGATAAACTGTTTTGTGACAGATACCTACTAGGTACTAGGTATGTTGTTGAACTGAACAGCTTCAATAAATAAAGTGGAAGCTTAACTCTACTCTAGGCGGCGGAGCTTCGCAATGGAAGGGCCCGTGTGGAGATCATAAAATGACGCTTGAAGGGCTAATCTTCATTCCTGAAATGGAAGGCAGATATTTTTTTAGTCTTACATAATTAATATATCACATGATACACAAATTACTCTAAGCGAAGTACGAAAATCTGTTTTAGCCCTGGCTCCTATTATCCTGAAGAACATCTCGACTTTTACGACCAGCGACCAGCGACAAATTTTACGACAACAACCTACCAACGGTTCCTTCTTCAAGATGTCGGCAACAGAAGCTACCCAGAAGAAGACCTTCGGAAAATCGACCCGGGTCGTTTCCAACGAGAAGGCACAAAAGTACTACCCAGCCGAGGATGTCTCAAACCCAAGAAAGGTAAATACCAAGAGGACCCTTTTTGAGAGAGAGAGAGGGAGAGTAGAATGTGAGAATTGGCTGGAATTCGTCAAATTTGGAAAGTGTTGGGGCGCAGAATCAAAAGATATATTGCGGGGGTTGCGATTACAATTGCAATCTGCGGATATAAATTTTGATTGTGATATCATCAAGATATCAATTAGATCGCCATGGCACTGCATTTGATTTACAGGCATTACTATGCGGTTTTAAGAAGCTTTTAACTAACAATCAACCCTTCAGGTCCGCAAATCCATCAGACCATCCAAAGTTAGACCATCCCTCGAACCCGGAAAAGTCCTGATCCTCCTCGCTGGCCGTTTCCGTGGCAAGCGTGTCGTTCTCCTCAAGGCTCTTGACCAAGGTGTTCTCCTTGTCACTGGCCCATTCAAGGTCAACGGTGTCCCCATCCGCAGAGTTAACGCTCGTTACGTTATCGCCACATCTACCAAGGTCGATTTGGAGGGTATCGACTCAGCAAAGATTGAGGAACTCTCAGACCCAAAGTACTTTGCTAGAGAGAAGTCAGAGAAGAAGGCATCAGAGAAGGCTTTCTTCGAGCAAGGCGAGAAGCCAGAGGTAAGATTTTGCATTGGTATTATTTCATATTTACACGAATTTAACAAATCAAAATAGAAGAAGCAACCATCCTCCAGCCGCGCAGCAGACCAAAAGACCATCGATAAGGCCATCCTTTCCAGCCTCAAAAAGACCCCAGAACTCGCCAGCTACCTCGGTAGCTCTTTCAGCCTTCGCAAGGGTGATAAGCCACACGCAATGGTATTTTAAATATGTGTGTTGGAGATTGGTGGGGGGAATGGGTACATTTGGCGCGGATGTGGGAAATTCTACTATCAATTTGACGAGTCGCTTCTTGCATCTTGACCTCTGAATGGGCATGGGTCATCTCATTGTAAAGGGCGCATTGTAATCAGATCTGCAATGATGAAGAAAAAACCACAAAGCAATGATATGTTTTTTACGCGGATGATTTGTGAGATATGTGATTGGGATGAATTGTGGCAGATGATGAATATGGATGAGATTTGAGCTGTAGACGTGCAGTTCAGAGGATGAATATGTGACGACATTTCGACCAGTCCATACATGTGCATGTGAAAGTCCGGATGTAAGGTATGTGATATCCGGGCGTAATACAATTTATCTTTTGAGAATACCCGGGGGTAAGTAGATAGAAGTAAGTCCTAGCAGCTCTTCCCGCTCGTTTTGCTGAAAGCTACACATGGCGTTGCTTTGGTCATCTGGAAATTCTACTTCTTATTATTGTTGCCCCAAAGAATCCCAGGCCAGCCAAAGCCAACTTGGAGTGGTTCTATACCTAGGTACCTAGTTCTTCACTAGCAACCAGGCAATATCAGACTTGGACCTAACTCCTCACTCATATGCGGAAAACCTCGTACACTAGACCTGGCCCCGTTTTCCTTCCCTCGCTCCCTCCATTTCCCGTCCATTTCGAAGGAGAAGAAAGAGTCCGCAATTGGTACATACCTACTAGTTAGGGTAGTACGCAAATATTATACTCTATTAAACAATAAACAATCACAAATTGAAAAGATTCATTGGAGAAAGACTATGCAATTTCAGCTTCTTATTGTCTGAAATACTTTCATTGTTTGAAGTATTTTTGACCAATATACTTTGTGCGATTAGAGATTGACCTTTCGAAAGAAAATCTCTATGATGATCAGTTCCGGCCTGTTTCCTCCCCTCCAAATACCTAGCCATAATCCACTTCCTCTCCATGTCCCCTAAACACCCCTCTCCGCAAAACTTCTGATCATTCCCTCACAATTTGCCTCATATTCCCTCAGTTCCACCTTCCCACTTCCCTCATCCAATACGGTATTAGCCTGCACGAAAACCTTCCTTGGTTGTTTGCACTTCAACACCTGATCTCTAATTTTCTTTCCCCAATAATCTGGCTCTACATAACACATGTCGTTGTATATCTTGATACCTGTGTCTACATCCGCGATGGATTTATAAATGTGTAGTTTTTGGAGATAGGATTCGACGGCTTGACGACCGATGGTGGGGATTAGATGACGTTTAACATTGATAGTTAGGTCGGAGAGGTCGGGTTTAGTGTGGGTGATGGTGCAGAAGTCTTCGGGGGCCGAGAGGAAACATTGGAGGATTGAGAAGCGGGCTTGGGAGTGGGCTTGACCCCATTTGGTGGAGCGGGGATCCCACTTGAAGAGTGTTAGGATTTGTATTTGTATTGTTTGGAGAGGTAGGGAGGACTTACAAGTTCTAAAGAGCAAACACCCATTCTAGCCATGGATAGCCAGGCTGCGTACAAAACATCTCCAGCTTCATTATCCATATCAGGCGTTCCATCACCATATCCAAAGATCTTCAGAACCTCAAAGTCACAACTAAGAGCCATGGCGATTGCCTCGGCTCTACATTCTTCATAACTCGATGCCACACTACCAAATACAGATCCCCATGTTTGCCCTGGCTTATACCAGGTGGTGATTGGCTTTCCGGTGAGCGGATTGATAGGTGGATTCTTGATATCGAAATTGTAAACTCCTGGCTTGGTTTCTTGAAGTAATTTACCGGTTCCGTGGCCTAGAAGCTCATGAACTCCTACCTGTACCTCAAAGGCCGCATCGCGGTATTTTGAGAATACTTCAAGATCCTCATCTCTGATGAATGGAATCTTCTCATTAGGTGCTTTGGCTGAAAGTACGTTTCCTAGTGAGACATTCTTGAAGCCCTCAGTCTGTCTGATGTCGTCATAGTTTGGCTAATTATAGTATTGGTCAGCTAGGTGCAGTTGCCAATGTCTGAACAAAGCTTGATGATTCACGAGGATTAAATGTTTGAGAAGCACTGGACATTTGAATTTCTCTGGATGACCGAGCCTGACTTACAATGTTTATGCCTGCCGGAATTCCAGCTCCAGCAAAGGTCAAGACTTCAAGACTTGTGAAATCTGGGCTCAAGAATTTATCTTTTTCGAACTCCGTACCCCAAGGTAGTTTAGGAATGAGGCTTTCTGCAGCATTGACAAGACCTCCAAAAGCACGAGTGCGTTCAGCATTTACCATGGCAGCAAATCCTAATCACAATGATCATTAGAAATGTTGGCTTGCGAACAGAAAATCTTGAGACACACCTTGAAATTCAGCTCTCACACCTTGAGGATCTCTCAAAGTTTCAATAAAACCAATATTAGATTCAACTGAAGGACCCTTATCTCTGATCCAATATCTCTGTGAATCCTTGAAGACTTGTGATGAACCTGTTTCAAACGACTTGGCATAGGCCTCATACATGTTCTTTTGTGTATCGTTTGCTGCATTTTCGGCAGCTTTCTTGCAATTTTCAGCAACAAAAGCCAACTCCTTCGAGTAATCACCAAAAACTATTTTTAGCTTGCTTCCCTCCAATGGTCCCTTCTCGATTACAAACTCGGTCTCTTTACCAATATCACTGCCTTCAGGGGGGATACTTGTAACGGCAGAAGCAAGTAAGACTTCGAAAGATCCTTCAGGGGTTTTTCTCAATCTTGTATTTTCCTACTTGATGCTTTAGCGGTATCAATTGGTCGAATACACATATTTTACTTACTACCAGTAATCCTTTGCCTTCCAAAAAGTCACCCACAGCAATAATATCAGATTTAGTGATGTTCGTTGAATCAGGATAGTAATTGGTCAAATGTCCATCATCAGGAAATCCAAGATGCATCAATCCAGGATCTTGAGTTGGGAAAATAGCTCCTTTGGTAGCTTCATAGTGTTGCTTTGCTTTTGGGGAGAGCGCAGCTAAAGCATCGAAGACTTTCTCGTCACATCTTGGGATAATTTTCGAATCTCCAAAGAACTTATAATTACCGCAATTACCAAGGAACTACAGTAAGTCAGAGTCGTTTTCAAAATTTATTTTCAATGTTCCATTGCCTTTGCAACAATTGGGNNNGGGGACAACTCACTTGACCGCAGTACTCTAGGAAGAATTTCAAATCTTCATCACTGATGCCGGCTTTTTTTTGGGCAGAGCTCCAGTCACCTTTGAAAGATTTGTGAAGTTCAATGATGAAATCGTAGATATCTTCGGATTCTGGCGAAACTTGTCTTAAGGTGATACGTGTTCCATGAACAGATGCTCTGTGGAATTATATCAGCTGATGTGGTTGTAGACAAGTTTCCATGCTCAGGCTAGAGTTCCCACGAGATGCTGATGCCCGTAATAGATGTATGAATGATTCAAGCTAACTAATTCTAAATTCCAAATCTTAGAACATACCTGCTAATATAATGAGCATAGCGTTTTTCCTTATCAGACAAAGCCTCAAAGTGCTTCTTGATCTCAAGCTGCACGATACTGGGTGGTGAATCCGCGAGGAAATTCTTGAGTTCTTGGGCATTCATTGTAGAGAATTGTCTTTGAACTTGTTGTAGTCTATGAAGTGAAGATGGTATCATAGGACGTTGAAAGAGGGAGGTGGTGTTGAGATGGCGGGGGAGGAAAGGGCGTTGCAAAAGCTGACGTGGGGTGAAACAACGAGCCAATGAATGCGTATGTTTAAAGTGACCTGGCAAACATTTGGACATTATTAGTAGCCCGGCACAGGTTTTTCACACGATATGTTAAGGTACAAAACCATTTGCATCTTGATTGATACAGATATGATAGATATTTTATATTCACACGGACCATATCAAGAAGAGGGCTCTGATATAAGTAAGATGCAAGGATATGACTCGCTGTATCAAGTACCTAATATGATTAGTAGGTACATACTAGGTAGGTATGTCAGGATAGATGTCACAGTTTACTATACAGCCTGGTTCCCCTTTGAAGATCTTTCGAATGTCTTGAGGCAAGGAATGGGTGCTTCCATTCAAAATGCGTGGAAGGTTTGCTGAGCAAGGAGTGTATAACAACGAGGTAATCAATCATTCGTTCCATGAATCAGGATATCAGGTCTTGCAGGTGACTTTAGTACTGACAACAAGGTCCAAATGCATTACCTAACACGTTCCTGAGTAGTAGGTACTTTTCAACTTTACGAATTCGAAGGAAGAGTATGATATGATAGAACAGTATCTGTACCGTCAGTTGCAGGTCTAAAGTCTTGCTTGTCGTCCAGAAGGCACTTGTAGGAGACCCAATTGGAACCATATAGATAACCTTTTGCGCGGTAATATAACATGACGTCCTTAGTTCACAAAATAACCACTTAATCATTTACTTCCAATCATTCTTCAATTCTTGATGTTCATTAAAGTTCTTGCTTGGAGTGAAGGTCTATCTGAAGTTTTCTGAAGTTTAATACAATTTATCACACGTGACTAATCGGCCTTCGCTAACGAGTTTTAGCGCCCACTACAGGATTTTGACATTCGCATTTTTTTGACTTCTCAGACGACGGCCAGCAATTTCACACCTTTTCGCCATTTACGACATTCGACAAATCGGCCAAGATGAAGTACATTCATTCCGAAGAGACTCTGACCATCCCAGAAGGTGGTAAGTAGGGTGATTTTCATTGTTGGATTGTCGAGATTGGAAATTGGTAGAGAGGAAAATTGTAATCGAGGTCGAGGGGAATTGATGAAGCGCATTGAGGAATATTGGAAGGGAATTTTCTGCGGATGAAGAACGAATACTGATCGATTTGATTGAATAGTCAAGGTCGCCATCAAATCCCGCCAAGTTACCGTTGAGGGACCAAGAGGTAATTTACAATTCCTACCTCGATCGACAATCAACCAATTCGCAAATCTAATACATTCGAAATAGGCAAACTCCACAAGGATCTCAGCCATTTGGCAGTTAACTTCTCCCAACCAAAGAAGGATGTCATTAAGATTGAGCTTCACCACGGAGCCCGCAAGAACGTCGCTACTCTCCGAACCGTCCGTACTCTCATCAACAACTTGATCATCGGTGTTACCAAGGGTTTCAAATACAAGATGAGATATGTCTACGCACATTTCCCAATCAACGTCAACGTTGAGAAGGGACCAGAGGATATCCCAGTTGTTGAGATCAGGTATGATGGACCAGATTAGGAATAAGTGGTGGCTTGGAAGACGGAAATGCTGATATTATGGGAATAGAAACTTCATCGGCGAGAAGATTGTCCGTAAGGTTCAAATGAGAGAAGGTGTCTCTGTCGAGCCATCAAAGAACGTTAAGGATGAGCTCCAATTGTCTGGTAACTCCCTTGAGGATGTTTCCCAATGCGCCGCCGATATCCAACAAATCTGCAGAGTACGAAACAAGGATATCCGAAAGGTTGGCATAAATTTCTTGTCCTTTAACAACTCTTCAGTACTGACAGTAAGACTAGTTTTTGGACGGTTTGTACGTCTCGGAGAAGGGTAACATTGTTGAGGATGCGTAAATGGAGGTCATTTGTGGTGGACACCTTTTCCTTACAATCATGATATGTATCGGGAGCATTAAAAGGGTAACTTTGCATATCATGTAGCAAGGTGCTCGGAATGAATTTCTTGCGCAACAAACAATTACCTGCGATTCCAAATTGTTGAAACGATCGATACCTCGGTGACTAGGATTGTATGATGGAGATTTGGAATGAAGGGTGTGCCAGTGCAATACTTTGGGGAGAACTTCGAGGAATCAATGAACCAATTCGGACCCTTTCAGATATTATGGCATAATGTTTTAAACTCAAATTTTCGCATATCCAGAATTTCTGACCTGTGCAGTGTATGGGTTAGTCATTTTCTTTGGACCATATGTACGAACGTCACCATTACACTGGATGCGATTGACCACTACTAATATAACAAGCCACATAAGCAAGGTATCACTTATTTCATCAGCATCCATTTCTAATCCTTTGCTCAAACTTCCCGCACACAATTTCACTCCCACTCCCACTTCACCCTTCACCATCATAAACAACATCCAAATCCATAATGGGATCTCAAAAGTAGACTTTATAGAAGTATTTCTCCCACTCTATTCGGTCAGTCTTGATCCCTAGATCAATATTCTCTGTTCTTTATGTGCAGAGAGGCACGATTTTATTTTTTATGTGTAGGCTGCAGATTTTAGTGGGGTTTATGCTGAGGATCGTGTGTACATGTTTTTGTTTTTGATGGATTTGTTTGGTGAGGGGAGGAGAGGGGGCGGTGGATTGAAGAGAGAAGGTTGTAGAGGGGTGCGTGCAGAAGGGGGAGGGTGGTTGGGAGCTTAGTTGTTAGGTTCTGAGAGGATTGTTGCTGAGGGATGTAGCTCGTAAGATACATTTAGAGGGTATCAGATTTGTGATATATACCTTTGATATATTCTCGTTGCTTTGACTCCTCGACTCCTCTCTTCTCTTCTCTTCTCTTCTTCTTTGTGAAATTGGATGGGTTCTTGTCTTGCACTTGGGAGACCAGCGATGTGGTGTGGTTGGTACATGCTTACTAGGTAGGTAGGTAGGTAGTTCGTTTCGCACGCGCTTTATTGTGATGTGATATAATGCAATATAATATAATATCATCATCTCAGTTTAGTACCTCGTCCTTTGTACTTTATCTCCTTGCACCTCCGCTTCCGCTTCCGCTTCTGCTAGTTGATCTACTGGATACTAGGTAGGTATCCCACTCCCCTTTTATAGATGATTTCTCTCGTCTTATATCTTATAAGTCTACCGAGTATTCAACTTGGCTTGGGTGGTTTCGTTGTATGATATGATTGGTGGATGTGTATATTTAGTGTGTATATGTATATATGTGTGTGTGTATACATATATACATATATATGTAACCTTATCTAGTATATTCTCACCCCCATCACATCCCTAGTCTAGTAGCGATTGGATTGATACACTCCTCTAATTAGAAATGCAAATGCATGGAGAAGGAGAAGGAGAAAAAGAATCGAGATTTCGGAAATATTGAAACAGCTGTGATATCTTGTTGTTTGGTTATTGTTCGATGGGGTAGGTAGTGAGATTAATTTATAATACCTATCTTTATGTTGTTGTTATTTCCTGCGAAACTGCAACCAACTGGTTAGATGGATGGACTTCTGACTTCTTGATTTGTATATTGATGTTTAGTTTGGTTTGGTTTGGTTTGGTTTGGTTTTCTGCTATTGTGACGTTGGAATATTGGAATATTGAAATCCTAAATGCTGACTTCTGCATCTTTCAAGACAGTACTAGTACTGTTCAAAGCATGAGGTATACAAGGCCAGTCTAGCTAGTATTCGTATTGAAATTTGCTCTTTTTGATTGAGATGGAAAGATGGAAAGATGGATAGTTGGAAATGTGAAGTTTGGTTTGGGTTGGGTGGGAGTATGATATGCTTTTTCTACTTATCTTTTTTACTTTTTTGCTTTTTTACTTTTTCACTTTTTCACTTTTTCACTTTTTCACTTTTTCACTTTTTCACTTTTTCACTTTTTTACTTTCTTAATTATGTTATAATAGACGAATGGATGAATGGGTGAATGGATGAATGGATGGATGGATGAATGGATGAATGGATGAATGGGTGAATGGATGGATGGATGAATGGATGGATGGATGAATGGATGGATGGATGACCTCTTCTCTCCTCTTCGCATCCCATCCCATTCCATCCTAACCCCCCGAACCCCTTTCCTCTTTTATTCTCATTTTCTACCTTTCCTCGTCACCCCCTTCCCTTCCCTCCACTCTAATCCTTAACTGCGGATTTTTCTCTGTGAGTATCAGGTACCGCCGTACCAGGCCTTATGCTATGCTATCCAGAGTACCGAGTACCGAGTACCGAGTACAGTGTATAGTGTACCGCGTCTAGTTTTGCAATATTATATTTTGCAATTTTGCGTTTCTTTTGTGTTGCGGAATATGTATATGTATATGTATATGGAGGTGTATTATGGAGTGGAGGAGTAGTGTAGAGAGGAGGAGTGGATAGAGGAGGAGTGTAGAGAGGAGGAGTGTGGAGAGGAAGAGTGTAGAGAGAAAGAGTGTAGAGAAAAGGAATGTAAAGAGAACCTTGGAAAGAATATAAAAAAGAAGTAAAGTATAAAGAGAAGGAGTATATAGAAGAGGATTAAGATAGAGAGGATTAAAATATAAAGAAAAAGTAGTATAAAGAGAAGGATTAAAAAAAATATATATATAAAGAAGAGGAGTGTAGAAGGGAGGATTGGTATATAGAAAGCTAGTATATAGAAGGCTAGTATATAGAAGGCTAGTATGAAGAAGGCTAGTACTTACATAGAAGGCTAGTATATATAAAAAAGATTAAAATATAAAGGATTAATAGTATATATATAAAAAAGCTAACATACAGATTATCAATAAACAGAGTAGATACTAACTAGCATCCATACCACCACACCACCATACCACCACACTACCATCTTCATCTTCATCTTCATCTTCAATCACCCTTTCAATTACACTTTCAATTACACTTTCAATTACACTTTCAATTACACTTTCAATTACA
>NGKG01000008.1:1034485-1049748 GCA_002162505.1 Myriosclerotinia scirpicola | reverse complement strand
TCCCCCATCTACCTCCGCCCCAACAAACAAAAAAGAACATCCTCATTCCAGCATTCCAGCATTCCAGCATTCCAGAATCCCATCAGTAGGTAATCCAAGTAAAGCACAATTTAAATTTCCCGAAACCATTTCCCATCCATCATGAGTAAACCATTAGATATATATGTACTCTACGTAAATATATATATCGTTATTCCACCATTCTCATAGACATAACATCTCTACGCATCATCATTCAAGTTACAAATTTAGTCAAGGCCATCCATCCATTCTTCGTGCCCTTGAGTAAATGTTTCATTCAGACAGACGGGATTCTAATATCCTCGCTTCAAATTTCCCATACCAATTACACATCACTCACTCACATATCACATATTACTCTCACATCACTCACTCACGCATCACTCACACACACTCACTCACGCATCAAACCAAATCCAAAAATCGACGAGGAACAAAATATCAATATTTACCACTTCAAAAACCCCACCATTTTATATAACCCCACTGGCGTCCATTATGAACATTTACCCTATCCACTCCTTATACCAATCTATTACCACAAAACTTCTCAATGCTTATTTATGCCCGCCTTCCCATTTTCCCACCCCAGACGCCACGAATCGGAAATTAACTACAATTTAGGTTCTCGAGTATAAAACCATGAAGTCATGTACTGTGGACCGTAAATACCCCTTCATCCATTAGATACAACCATCACCCAATCCAATCATCATACCGCACGATTTCCATCCTGAACCCCACTCTCGATAAGCGATCCCCTATCCAGCAGTAGTCAAAACGTAACTCGTAATAGCACTCATCCTTTCACTCGTCAACTTCAGTCCAATCCGGAGTAACTCCTGAGCAACCTCCTTATCCTTCTCCTGTAATAATTCCCAATCCTCCTTCCCCATTAACCACGCCACACAATTTCTCTCAGCCACCACCGTCGCCGTACGATCCGTCTCTGAGAAGAATGGCAACTCTCCACAGGTAGTTCCGGCAACTATACTTTCAAAATAGCGACCTTGCGGCAATTCATAATCAGCACGAAGAATCCCTTCCTCGAGGAGATAGAAACCTTTTGCAGGTTCGCCGCGACGGTAGAGTGTTGTGCCGGCGAGGTATTCTTTGCGAGTGAAGAATGGAATGACGCGAAACCAGAAGTCTTCATTTTTATCGGTGAGGCCTTGGAAGGTTTGGAGAATTAAGCGAAGGGGTTCTTTAAAATTAGAGTATTTGATGTCGGGTACGGTAGTTTCCTCCAGAGCATTAGTAGCCATTCGGAAAAGTTGGCTACGTCTTGGAGAGCTAAATTGAGTATCGAAAGAATGTGAGAATGATCTACCGCGGCTTCGACTTGTGGGTACTTCTAGATGATCGCTGGGAGCGTTTCGGCTTGCGCGAGCTTGTTGACTAGCGTAAAGTGTCTTCAATAATTCGTTTTCGCAACTTTCTAATGCGGAATTCAGGTCCTCAAATAATGTGACTTCGTTGCCATCTTCAATTACTTGGCCATGACCAAGACCAACGGATCTAAGATGACTTGCTAGAGGGCCTTCTGGATCAATACCACTAAGAGATAAAGTGACACCCTTTTTGCTAAAAATTCGATTCAGGCGAAGAAATGCCTCTGCGGCGGAATAGTCAATTCCCGTCACATGGTAGAGGTCAAATATCAAGAAACGTATTGGTCTTTCGGTAAATGCTTCGTCTTCGACCAATGCACGAATACGTTCCTCGACACTAACGATAGTGCCAAAGAAAAGATATCCAGCCAATTTTGTGACGTGAATTTGCTGGCCCACGTCGCGAAGGTAGCGGGACTGGGTAGCGTTTCTACGAACGGTGGATCCAGCTATCTCGCCGGAGTAAGATGCTCTGACTGCAGGGATCCTAGAGGTCTGGACTACCAAGGATACAAAAGCAAGGCCAATGCCAAGGAAAATGCCAGCGACGAAATCATAGATACCCATTGTGATCACTATTATGCAGACCTGCGAATGTTAGCTTTTATTCGGACAGAATATAAAAACGAGAGGATTGTTGGAAACATTGAACTTACTGTCAAATACTCAAGGGGCTTCAACTTCTTTCTTGGTACCCATACGGCCTCAACTAAAAGCTCGAAGCCAAGCACGAAGATGAGAGCCCCGACCATCATGACGGGTATGTACCCGATTAGAATAAGTCCATACATCAAAATGCCGAAAGTTGCGGCAGCAAGCAAAATACCAGCTAAACGACTACCACCTGATCTCATAAAGAGTATCGAATTAGTGTACACCAGATAATTCTGAACGCTTCCTGCAAACCCAGATAGCATATTCGAGATACCGTGTGCAATTAATTCCCGGTCCAAATTGAGATGATCCTCTCCAACGTTGATGGCCAACGCTGGAACATTGATCGGAACATGTAGAAGTCCAAAAAATGTCAAAGCAAACATGGCAGGGACTGTTTCAAGAATGGCGTCCCAACGAACAAGATTGAACTTGTACAAGGTCCAGAAATACCACCACGGCTCATTAGCCTCGGGTCCCTCAAAAATCCAACCGTTTCGACGCAAGTTGGGTATTTCCAGCTCATCCAATGAGAGGACAAAGAAGTAAAAGATCGCTGGAATGACCATTATAACGGCGGACAAATAAAATTTCGAGGTAATCTTGGTTTGCGACCAGACAATGAATAAAGCGATGGCAAAAGGAATAGCCCATAGAGCAATTGTATCTAACTCAAACATCTTGTGTAGAGTGTTCAAGTCGTAATTCAAATTTCCATCAAGGCGTGCTGTAACCTCAAACCCAGTAGCAATGAGAAACCAACCAACACCACCAATGCATCCAATGAGTATGTGTCTAGGAATGAATCCAACGATGTAACCAAAGCCACAGGTACCCATGAGAAAGAATACAAGGCCTGTCAAAATGGAACTGATCGCATATGACGTGATAGTTGTCGCGATGACGGCTTCGGGATTATCTTCGCCAACCACTTCCATTATCGTAAACGCCATTTTATGAAAAAATGGTACAACTTCTATCATTTCACTGCCAATCCCTCCTTTGAACGTACTCATACCACATGAGAACACCAATTGCGAAATTATCGTGCTCACATAAAATATGGAAATGCCAGCAGCGCCGAGCTTTTCGAAGATTGGCTGCCCAAGAGGGAATAAAATCTGTAGAAAAAATGTCAGTGTATGATCGAAGTATAAAAAGCTCCAAATTCACTAAGCAATGACTTGGGATGTGGTGATGGAAGGGGGATCACAGAAACAGCGGAAGTGAGCTCCCCAGGGTTGGAGCTCACATCACCGTTTCTCGGTGTCTCGTATAACCAGTGATAAGTAGCAATAAAACGTACCATTCCATATGACAACGCATCCAAAATATTAAGTAGCATTCCTAGAAGTACAGCCGGAAGAGATTGGGCCGGTGCCATAACACAGTTTTGCCATATTGCCTTTCTATCCCAGTGCTTGGGGTTGAGGGCAGTTTCGACGACGATAGTACCTTGTTCTCTAGTCGATCTCAGGATGTTCCGCAGCTTCGGCCAAGTTGGAGCTTTCTTCGTTTGTAAACTTTCGAGATCTTGATCCCCTCTGATCCAATCGGGGTGAGAATGTGAGGATGAAGCTTTGGGTAGTAAGGGTGTGCGTTCCGTCGAGTCCATCTTGACACCCTGTGAGGTAATTATGAGACGACCGTTCGGCGAATTGGAATCGTCTTGATCATTTTCAATAGCTCCATAATCCAATGCCCCATTCTTGTTCGGCGGTGACGTACTTGGAGGGGAAGTTCGGAGCATATTCGCTATAGCAGATGCGCTCTGTGGAAGGCTGCTCGAAGAGCATTCCTCTGGAGTGACTGGCTCAGACACTTCTTCTATAGTTTCGTGGCGTGGATGTTCTGTTTCTCGGTTCGATCTTAAATCGTCTTCACCTCCATTGAAATATGATTCGAGGTGCATCTGCGTTGTGCGTGGTCGGGTTGGTGAAGGAGGACCTGGGGCTGGTGTGTCGGACAGGGCATATGACGCAAGCTCGGCCGTATCTTCCCTAACGCTGCGGGCATACTGTGCGCTGTCTATTGGTGCTGCGATGGTGTCAGATAGTATTCAACTTCAATATCTCATCCGAAGTTGTGGGGTAGTACTCACCTGGGTCTCCACGATAGGAGAGATGAACAAAAGAACGTGTAGGTTGGTATTGGTGTGAAGCGCCGGAAGTATTGGAAGTTAAAATCTGTTGCGCAGATTGGCCTCGAAGAGATCCGTGATTCAAATCAGATGGCATATTGGAAACACCGTCTTGCGAACCCGAAGATCGAGGGATAAGGCGGGGACTTCCAATTGTGTATGATGACACAGAATCTCCACGACGCCGAGTTGGCCCTGGAGCCGGTGAGGGGAATGACATTATTTCCAGTTCCTGCAAAGCAAATGTATGTTGTGGTAAGCTATCCAAATATCCGTATCTGCCTCACGCTCGCAGAGCGCAGAAGCAAGGTCTACAGGCTGAGGCTGAGTGAAAGATAATAATATAATACTGGGAATGAATTTAATGAATAAAATTGAATTACGGAAAAGTTAGATAAGGTCTGCTACTAGTTTCCCTTACCTAGTTTAAACGTAGTTTGGACCGATTTCATGGCTCAACCCTAGGAATTTCCTTGTAGAATGTTTAAGGTGGAGTGAAATTGAAAGAACAATTAATAAAAGTTACTTTTTTATAAACTTTTGGAATTGAAATTGGAATTGGAATTAGGATAATACATTAGGCAAAATACAGACAGAATATGAAGAAATATCCATACAATAGAAAGTTCTAGTATGACTGTATGAGGAAGATACCTACTAGTCCTGGAGGTCGTTGTTGAATGAGATTTTTTGGAGGAGATGGTATCAAAGAAAATCCGAATCTGTGTACCGATATCCGTAGGTACGTTTGCGTGCTTGGTGAAAGAATTTCATGTTTGCTGGGTGGAGGGGGGGGATAGCTTTCCCTGCGTACCTACCTAGTAGTAGGTAGGTAGTTTGCATAAATCTATAATATTCATGAGAATTCTCCACTTATACCTTAAGAAGAGTAAACCGTTTGTGGGATCGGATGCAGTTGCAGCTTACCGGACAGCAAGATGCAGGAGCAGACTGGAAAAGTCGGAAAGTCTCGACCAACATGATGGCAACATCTTGTCGTCGACCTCCGATGAAAATTGTTTTTATGTGGGATAGGTCACATAGGTGGGGTTTACCTTTTGCAAGGGGTCCAAATTCGGTATGCGATCCTCACCAATAATAACCTTGAAGTTCTGTATGTGTGTATGCAAAATGCGCCACCACAAAATTATTTGAACTTGTGTCACTGTACGATTTGGATTGGTAGATGGATTAGATGAATTAGATGCATTAGAAATTTCAGTCTTATTCTTTCCTCTACCGGTGAATTTTATTTCGATCGTCTTGATCCTCTTAACGAGATGCTAACGTCTTCAAACCCCTTCATTTGCATGTGCTGTGAAAACAGCTGCAACGATCCTCTCTACTCTACTCCAGGTACGAAGTACTCTACCTACTCTCTTTACGCCACAGCCGCAGCCAAGATTTTGCCATGTTGCGTTGCTGTTTCCACCGTTTCCACTGTTACTTTGAACACCACACCGCACCACATGGGAATCTTTCCTTGCCAATTGAAGTCCCATACTACTCAGATGCGCTAAAAAGACTCATTGTAATCTAATTCATACTTCCTCACGAATTGAGAAGTCATCTTCATATAAATCATACTTCGATTCTGAATGATCAAGAATATCTCCCGAAGGAGCCTCATATGACATGAGCAGTAATACCCCAATACAAAATGCCGCTTTCGTAATCATTTCCTTAGGTAGAGCCAAGGTACAAAATACTTACCTGGGGACTGTCAAGTTTGTCAAGTTGTCAACCTGTCAACAGATGCATGCCGGCTAATCAATCTACATACGTACAATAGCAGTAGTTTCATACGATCCATGTGAGAATTTCATCTCAAAAGCTACCATAGAAACTTTTGTAATGTCCAATGGGATCGTTCCAATTCAGCTCGAGGTATTCGGTTGACCTTGAATTCAATCATTCAATACGAAGATCTCCTGGTGCCTCCTATTCGTTCCATCTACCCCGCACCAAGGCTGGTTAGTAGTTACCGAGCGATTTTGTATTTTGTCTCATGACTCTCATCTGATCCTATACAATGGTAGGTACATCGACTCCTCCTGTAGTATTTATATGGTAATAGAAATACAAGAATGTCTTCTTGCGCAACTGCACAGTCCCCGTCGACTATTCTTACTCCTACCACCATTTTAGCTCCGAATGAGAATAGGGGCCCCAGGCCCCCCACTAAACCCACAGCCCCCGGCACCGACCGCACTGGGTCTCTCCTCAGTGGGCTAGGTTTCGTGGTGGAACATACGGAGCGGTGTTGTTCCCAGGTGGAGAGTACTTGACTCCAACCACCGTCCACATATGTCTCTTGTGTTTCTCTCCTCCGCTTGTTTGATTTGTTTCAACTCACCCGCCGTTTGATATTGGGTTCAAATTGTTGTTGTTGGAGCTCGTGTTTTAGCTAAGTTTTTGAAGGTATCCTTGTGCGATCAAGCGCTCAACGTCGCCTTGGCGAACATAAAATTGAGAGTTCTTGGTAAGGTTGATGGTACTGCATTATGATCATATTAGCCAATGTTCATGTGATTGGTGTGTCTCACTCACCCATATTCTGTCTGAATTTCCCCCGCATCCTTGAGGACCCGAACGTCGATGAACAAATCCCTGGGAGGTTCGAGACTTCCGGTAAGATCAATATCGGTCCAATGTCCTTTGAACGCGGCGAGTAGATCACTATATTGCCTCACATATTCCTCCTCTTCTGGGCTTAGACTACTGGTATTCCCCTCGCCACTTCCTATATCAGCTCCCCCGTTCTGTCCTTCCTTTGTAACTCGGTGCTGTTGTGCAGCTAGATCTAAAACGTCACTGCCATTCCATACCATCTCTTCAAGCTTGTCTGTTCGTGTACGATGATATGCGAGGAGACATCGTTTGTTCCTTCGCATACACAAATGATCAACGAGGAGAGTGCATGCTGTCGCGGGGTCGGCAGATGGGTCAAAAGAGCCATTGGTAGATTGTAGAATATTCGAGGCATCTTTATTTAAGTCTCTGACTTCTCTAGTGACTGCGCGGACCATCTCAGTCTGATATGGAGGAAGGTGTTCGAGTTTTTGAGTTCTTTTGGCATGTTGAACCTGAATAGTATAGTATTAATTAGGAGACTTGTTTATAAGTGGAGTTAGACTTACCAATTTGTTACCTATATCTCCGTACATTTCCAACTATGTAGGTAGGTACTTTATGTACCTAATATTCTTTGAAGAGTATTGTCCTAAAGTGCATCATGGATTCATGGTCGAGAAAGTCGCGTCAAGCAAAGCAAAGAAACCCCTCCAAAAATCGCGGCACGAAAAAGGTGGGTCATTGTGGCTGAAATTAGTCCCCCCAATCGAACTCTCCGATGTTTAAATTAATTTTTTTGACTTCACTTAACTTAACTTAACTTCACTTCATCATTCGAACTTTTTAATCTCTTTCGAGCATAATATTCATGACCATGTTATTAAGCAAAATTTTTGCGACGAAGGACTCGAAAGTGCCAATGAACAGTTTTCATTTGAAAGTTTATTCAGGTCTGGTCATTTCAGGAAGCTATATCACAATGGTGGCGATGGAATTGGAACGGCAACCTGCATGACAATGTCTTTGTTAGGTGCTCATCAATTCTTATTAAACAAACCCCTTGTCCATGATTTACATCTTCAATCATATACAATGCACAGCAAGGTATGGGTAATAACCAGATTGCTTCGTGAAAGTTTCACGAGAGGATTTATGGACAGGACATTCCTGCTACCAGCTCTACATAAATTCGGCTGGATACAAGGCAATAACGTCCATCCCTATCTACACCATGGGCAGATTATGTTATTGAAAACCGCCGAAATTTTCCATACACAAGGAAATGGTCAGACTGCCAAACCACAGACCAACACCACGAGAAATGCACATAACGAAACCTCCTTCTCCATACCCAATGCATCGTACGAAACATGTACACGAGCGATTCGCCTCAACTCCATCAACATAATCATCATCAGGTCATTTTATTCCTCTCCAGCTCCCATCCAGTTGTCGAATTCTCGGCCACTATCCAGTGTCTCAATCTGCCATCCTTCTTGATGTCCTCGCAAAACGTCCATGTGTTGATCATGGATCTGCCCTTTGTCTACATGATTTTCAGGTCCGAGATATTGAAGAGCAGGGTCCATATCTCTATCATTCATTCCGTATCCGGCCTGCCATGCTTGCTCGGCATCATGACTACTACCAAAATACACACCATCAGGGTGAGGTTCGTGATAGTTGGTGTTGTCGTATTGACCATGGTCTTGAGTCATTAAAGAAGGATCTATCCTGAAATCAGGTGCAGGCGATGGGGTGTAATGTGGCTGTGGGTGCATTATATCGAATTCCTGTCCTCCCGGAATACTGACTTGATATGAATGAACCCCCGGGGCTGGGGTCTTTTTGATGATGACATCTTCAACACCGGCGACCAAGGGATTACTGTGAATCGTCTGTTGATAGTACTCTCCAGGATGCATACCTGCTTGATTGTACTGAGCAGGAGGCTGCTTTCCTGGATTAGTAGCTTGATACGAGGATTTGTTATAGTGGGAGTAGCTCGGCTCCATAGAATGCTCGCGCGAAGAGTAGTGGTATGCGGATCTTGTTGTAGGATACACGACGGGCTGCTGCTGCATGGGTCGCGGTGGATTTCGAAGGCTTCGCCTCTTCTTCGTTTGGCCTCCTCCCTGCCAATCAAAATCGGTCAAGTCAGAATCATCGGAAGCAATGTCTTCGGACATCTTCCTTTTGGAAGCTTTCCCTGAGCCAGGTTTTGTTGGAGAAAATTTGTATCCCGGGTGCGCATTCTGATGATTAATCCGTTCGAGCCTGGCCCATTCACTGAACTGCTCTTTCACAGAATCAGGTTCCAACGGCCAACTATCGCCGCAGACTTGAGAAACCACTTGATGATTATTTTGCAGACACCAATCCTTCGTCCTGTTCTGATATGCTTTGCGATAGAGCATAAAAGAATTCATCGGCCTCTTCACTTTGCCCGGAACTTTGCCTTCGTCGACCTCCCTTCGTCGCTCCTCGGCCGATCTATTCACGTATGTCTCGATATCGACGACTGGAACATGTTTCCAATCCTTGGTAAGTTCACTCAACGGCTTTTCCAACTTGGCTACCTTCTTCTCTGCCTTCACCTTCTCCTTTTTGGCCTTCTTAATTTTCGGCGATTTCTCTGCTCGACGGCGTCCCTCAGGCATAGGCCTCAGTGTCTGCTGTCCACCCCTTTGGATTGTAAGGCCGCTCCTTGTTCTAATCATATCTTGGGACGAAGGAGTTGGTGAACTGGCAGGAGTGCTGTATTGTTCTTGATACATGGGCGTCTGAAAATCATGATAATCCTAATCTACAATTAGTTTGGAAAGGCAGGCACGCGTTGTTCAGCAACTTACGTATTGGATTCCTAATCCGGAGTCTTGATGTTGATGTTGATATGGGTAGCTGGTCTGCTGCGGCCGTCCTCGCAGATATTGATCATCATGCGAAAGGGGAGAATCGTAATGCGCCTGCATATGGATGCCTTCATCTTGCTCGTACTTTGGTTGCGGATAAGATGTGTTCGCATTATGTGCCACTAAATGATGAAGATCATGCTGAAACATTTCGCTATTCCTGGATGGAGGTGGTGATAGTGTCATGGTGATGGCTGGTGTGGGAACCTTCGGGAGATCGGCGAAAGAAGAAAGTCGAATTCTGGAGTGGTGGCACTGGCTTATAAATGGCTTTCTACCAGTGTAGAATATTCACTAACCGGCTCTTTTGTTGAAAGGCACTACGTCACAACCTATGTGACAAATGAGATGAATATTTCTCAATCTATTGCGACAATATTGTTGAATTCTTGGAGCTCTGCTTCACCCTTGTGTCTTTTCCTGTGTAGTCAGGTATATGGGTAACTTGCTGTAATTTTTGCTATTGTTGATGAATGTGTCTTGGGCCTCGGCCAGAGAAGGATCGTGAGAAGCAAGTGAGACCAAAAAGATGTTCTTTTTCAAAGTTCTGGAAATTCCAAAGAAGTTCTTTGGAGAGTAAATGGGTTCATCTGAATGTCCAATATAAGGTTGAGGTCTGAGGAAATGATTCAAGTGGGATCATTTCTCTTTTCTCTCAGGACCGTGCAGTATCAGAAAGTTTGGGATGAACCTATGGCTTCCTGCAGGCTACGCCGTCTTCCCTTCGGAGGCTTATGTTCTGGAACCGCGGTGTCAAGCAAATGAGATGCAAGTGTCCAGTGATGAGTACCCCTGATAGCAATGCAGATGCTCTAAGGTTGCTATGGTGTCAAAATTTAATTTTCTTTGTCTTTTGCTGCAGCTGTGGTGAGTTGTTGTTGAAGTAAGCAATAAATTCTGAGCTCTATGCCACGATAATCCAGCTGTGTAAGAGCCTTTGTTTTGAAAAGTATATCAGAAGAAAGGATTTGGTCAGGCCTTTATGTATTCGAGAGATGGGTTGTGATGAAAGCTAGTGGATGAATTGGGCAAAGAACCGTTTTCAGCCAATCACTGTTTTCGACCACTTCAAGGTCACAACACATAAGCGCATCTACAAGCTTTCCAGAAGCGCGTCTAATTCTAATATGAATTGCATGTAATTGCTAGATTTCTATTTCCTCACTCCTTTGCAAATGGAGAAAGCCATTCAAAAGGTGATTACATTATTTGTCTCAGTAAATTGTATGAAGCTGCATTGTCCCTATGTAACCCTAGGTTAATTACTACCCAACAGAACATCAGTTCAATCATAATACTGCAATTATAGACTGTCAGAGATGCCTCTTTTCGAGGCTAAGTGCAAACAAGCCAGGGTAACAATTTTGTTTTACGAACCATGGTAAGTGCACCCTTCCCCGCTGGTTCATGCAGATGCACATGTTCATAGCTTGAATGGATTACATGAATTGAGTGACAAGGAAGACCATTATTGCATCTTGGGCCTATTTGGTCTCTGTATTCATCCACCGGCAAGTTGCGAGGAATGTTGAGAAAATCTAGCAAAGGTTACACAAGATTGTTGTTCTGGGATGGTTGGAATGTAGATTGATGACTAGTCTCTTTGGGAATCCTTTTTTCCATCCCGCTTTTACCCATATTGGATGTCGAATGCATACTTTTCATGCTGCGAGCATATGGGAGACTGTTCGAGGCCCTTTTCTATGTGTGAATGTGGACAAATTGATTAGGGGAGTGAAAAAAAAGATAGGACAGTGAAGTATTATGCCAGCTAGCATTTCAGAAGTGTGGCGTGAACCTTACGGCTGGCTGCATTAGTTTCGTTCAATAGCCGGGGTGTTTGGCATATTGAGGCTGGAACACCTCCACTCCCGGTTGCTTAGGTAGCGGATGGTAGGCCATTTATTTGTTTATCATAAATGAAAAGCGGAAGGATTGTTAATCTCATTTATAAGTGAGATATGTTCCATTGAGCGAAATCTTTCTCTTGTATATCTGGCTTTGCTTTGGTGTAAAACAAATAATCTTCTTTGATTGATTTTATTTTTCTTCAATTCAATTCATTTCATTTCAGCCCTTTGAGGTTTTCGTTTCATTCATGGATGAAGGTTGAAGATTTTGGGGGCTGCAGATATAGATGTTCTAATTGATGTAAGGTAGAAGTCTGATAATGCTCCAAATATAGGTACGTGCTTCTGTTTTACATCCAGAAGTCTCATGCCCAACTGTCTAATAAGTTTGTCGGATGGATTTTTGAAGAGCATTACGTTGTTCCTCCTAGAATTGAATTCCTTGCCGTCTTTCCCGGACTGAATCTTCCGAATCCTCCCGATTTCAAGATACCCTGCTGGCGATGGGCCTAACCCCCTGGAACAAGGTCGCCTGATTGATGGGTTGATTACCCCCCTCATCGAAAGATAGTGATGAGCAGCGATCAAGCGAGCTTCGAAATGGCAAATGGCAAATTGCGCAGAAGATTAGTTGTCGAGGAGGGGATCTAGGAGTTGGGAGAGGAGATGCGATTGTATACGATGGGATTACTATTCGCAGATGCCTACCACACTAGCAAGTAACACAAGTAGCACAACAAAGAAAAGAGGCTCTGCTAAAAGAAAGGGGAAAGAAAGGCAAAGATTGATAGAAGGCAGATGTTGTTACATCGACGCGCTGATCTATTCTTGATGCCTACGGGGGCCATATTTCAGCATCCGGAGTTCATGCATTTGCCACAATATACGACGATAGAGGTTGGATTCACCAGATCTTCCGTGATGAAACGGCATCACGCGCGGCGATGGAAGCAATAAATCATCAACACTAATAATATTTGATATCTATGGACTGCGGAAACCGTATTTCAGGATCTCGAATTCGTCTACCTACTGCGCTAATCCAAACCAAGAGCGTATTCGCCATATCTCCCGCGCGAGACTAAACATAAGAAGAATAGTTCGTGAATAACTATTTACCAAGAATACCCAGTACTTCCCCGGGATACTGGGGAACAAAGAAAAAAGTCGCCGAAGTTCGAATTTTCGATTTTGAAATTTTCGAATTACTGATACTGAGAACTTGGACGTTGACCTAGTTTGTAACGCCACGATAGAACTAGGAAAGATAGTTGATATTGGGAATGGAGAAACAGATCATACTTCGACGAGATGGGGTAGAGCATGTAGTTCCTGCTTGGTTATTTGATGGGTGGATGTGGGATGAGAAATCTCGGCTGAGTGGGATTCTAGCGTCAGGGACTGGGCTTGGCTTGGGGAAGAGACAAAGAAGGAGGGGACTTGAGGTGAGGCGAATACGATCTGGATGGGATTGGTGATGAGGATGGGATTTTAGGGCTGTTTACAACTGGGTTTGACCCGTCGGGAAGAGAGAGGCTTTTTTTCTTTTAGGGCTGTTGAGTTGGGTTTTCCCCGTTGCTTATGAAGCAATGGGTTAGTTGGGTGGCAGTGCAGTGGATTTGCTGAATTTGGTCTTTGAGATCGTAAGACTTGGGGAGGGGAAGGCCACGACGAGAGGATTCATGAGGGCATAAAGTGCTCATGTGCAGATAAAATGTAGGTTCATAATTTTGCGCTCAATTCTAGACATGCAACAAAATTTTCTCGAACCTCAATCCTTTATTCAAGAAGAGTCAATCGACCAACCAAGTATCAGAGGATCTTTGACAAAGAAATAGAGAGCGAGAGACTTTTAACTTTCACGCCAAGTGACATATTTTAGCGGAATGATAGGTAAGTAGTAGATAAGCGATGGACAGAACATCACAGATCCCCCTTATGCATTGGGTAGAATTTGGAAAACTTCCTGAAGCTGCCTTTTCTTTACCAAGCCTTAACCCCGATGGAGGAAGGAAAATATAAGTGTGTATTTTGGCGTTTCTTGCGTGTAGAGGAGGTGATCACTTCGCTGTACTTCAATCCTTTTGGGATAGATACCTAGTACTGTACTAGGTTGCTCGCGTGTGGTAGTACAGAAGCTTTTCTAGCGAAGCCCCTTTTACGTTGTGTCACAAATGTTGTTGTAGGAGTTTGGGAAATGCTTGTGCTATATTTCATTTCCAAAGGTAATATCGCAATTTTAATTTGATGACCTAATGCCAGGTGTATTATGCATTTCCTTTAGCCATCTATGATGATTCCGAAAATCCGGGCCAATAACCACCAAACTAATGGTTAGTCGCACAAGACGAATCTCCTCATTCGAATTCACCAAATCTTTTCAATAACTTAGCCATCAATATGTATTCAACATTCATCCAATAAAGCCTCTCAATTCACTATTGAAGCCCATATCTGGAAATTACACAACAATTTCCTTTGTCCAGACATGAACCTACGAATAATGAATTATACATTGAAAATATTCTTTGTTGGAGATATCTAATCTCTGAGGATATTCCCACTTGCACACATGTATTTGGCAACTTGGCTTACATCACGATACGCTGGCGACTCGGAGATTAGCATATCAGAGATATGATATTGAAGCTATCGCGAACTGTATTGAACGAGACGTAGTGCTTCCATTCGTTATTAGAAGTTCGGTTCGTCATCCCAACATACAGCAACATCAGAACCTCGAGTTTCCAAACCATCCTTTTCAAAAATGCCACGTCGACTTTCCGGAGCCGGCTACGAGGAAATGCGCACGGGGAAAGATGAAGCTGATACACATAATCATCCGGCTATAACTAGAGAAACTACCAGGATTCCATTACGGAATCGGGGATGGGTACAGATACTTATAGTTACAATTTTATCAGTCTTGTTTTTTGGAATTGGAGCTACTGCTGGTCGGAGGTATCCGAGGGTCGAGAGGAAATTGGGATTATTGGGTAAGTCATATTCAGGCGGGGATTTTCTGTGAAAATTAGGATGGAATCTTGCTGGATGGCATGATTTGTGTGCTATTTTGGGCCGGGGTTAAATGTGGAAGGAATGGGATGGGCGGGCGTATTGGGTATTGGGCAATGGCTGATGAGTATATATGATGTAGTACCCCCCGGATCATTGAAGGAAACTTGGTATCCTAACACTACATTCTCGATGGAACCTACACCAGAGTCAGAAGCTGCATGGGGATCTTTGATGCCGGGTTAGTAGTCCATCAATCCTCCTCATATACTCTGTTTTTTAGTTAGACTGACAAAATATTAGTGGGAAGAGGCTTCATCTATCGACCCGAGATAGCACCCATTGTAAAGAGTGTCTCTGTATTCCATCAACTGCACTGTCTAGTACTTTCCCCTTCCTTTCACTCCCCTTCCACATTCGTACCCTCTAACACTCTCAGCACGGCCTCCGCACCTCCTACTACGACCTCCACTACCAAATTGCTCGCGCAGCCGGCGCCCCTCGAAACCCGTACCTCGAGCAAAAGGCCGCACATACGCATATAGAAGGCGCGCATCAAAAGCATTGTTTCGACTATCTGCGCCGTGCGATAATGTGCGCCGCGGATACGAATTTGGAGTATGTTGACCCGGTGACGGATGATACGACGGGGTGGGGGAGTGAGAGGGTTTGTAGGAGTTTTGAGGATGTGAGGGATTGGGCGGGG
>NGKG01000008.1:999150-1034378 GCA_002162505.1 Myriosclerotinia scirpicola | reverse complement strand
GGGATGATGAGGGAAAGAGTGAGGGTGAAGGCGGAGATGAGAGTATGGGATCCTATAGCTTTTTTATTTTGTTTTGTGTAATATCGCTGGGTCGATAGGAATTACAATGTCAAAAGACTGCTAAACTCGAAGTCTCGAGTATAAAAAAATAATAATATATAGAGAGCCTGCCTCCGAAAATCAAAATCAAACTAGCCGTTTGTTTTCTCTGCCGTTTTAGGATAGTTGTGAACACTGAACACTTGTCAACAGAACCACAGGAATACTGTAGCAATGGCCCGATTTCCATTTGGGTGAGAGTAGCACTTCTCGTTATCCATTCTTGCCAACTGTGGCCCTGGATATTGGACATGCACCATGATGATTACTGGATAGACACTATAGAGTGAGTACTTTGAAGTTTGCCTCTCGCACAATTGTTTACGCCTCTTTCTCCCTCTTGGCGTAGTATTCCTAAGAGATATGGCAAGTCACATCCCTTGGGTTACTGGTAATGTTCCTACATTTATGGATCAAGGACACAGCACTATGAGATGGAAAGAACCTTACGGGGTAGTATTAGGAAATGGTACTTTGCAAGTTCTCCCTATCCTATCTGCATCCACTGAACCAATCGAGCCAATCCCCCTTGAAATTTCTCAAAAAGCACAAACCATCTACGGAGATTCTCGTCCCCTTCGCCAGCCGGATATCGTTTCATAGCTTATACAGTACTCTCCCCGCTCCAGTCGGAAGCATCGTCGCAAATATAATATATGTATAATTATCGGCAAGACAAAAATCCCTCCCATCTACCTCCTATTCAGCAGTACCGTTATACAAGTCCTCGGCGTCGGATTATTACTCACAAGTCCCGCCTCAGGGTGAATCTTCCCGGATACACTTACTGCTTTTGGGGTGGGTAATTTTGTCGGTACACTCTAGGTAGGTGTTGAATCCTCATTATTGTATTGCGAGACAATATACGAAGTATCCTTACGATTTTTCCTACTCGCCTGCATTTTCTTCTTCCCAATGATTTCTCTCTGATACACACATCCTAGCCACCTATATCTCGAAGGATATCATCTTTTGATTTTTATGGACCTTGTATAATAAGCTTGTTTATCTTTGAACATAAAAATCAGTATACATGTTCACACACTAAATATATCAACTCAGAATAATTTGACACAAAGTATCATATCAAAAAGTACTAAATTTTTACTACTATCATACCATACCCCAAACTCATTCTCCCTAAACCCAACCTCGTCTCCCTAATCTTCATAACCGATTTAAATCAAGCTCCTCTTCAAGTTGGGCACACATATATAATATACCACTCTTTATATTTCTTTACTCAGATTCGACTCCCGCCATTATTCGATATATCATAACATATCGGCATAATGTACGAAGTATGTACTATGTACTGCCCACTTTCTCTTTACACTTTGAATCCTAAAATCCCAGTCTTCCGCTTTTGTTTTTATATACCCTCTCCATCTCCCAAAAAGAAAATTAAGAAAATCTTATTTTCTTTTCTTTTTTCTCCTCTCCTCCTCCTCTCTTACCCCACGAATCGATCCGAGATGCATTTTGACCAAAACCATTAAGATAGAAATCAGATTTTAAGAATACAACCACCCCATCCACCAAAACCCAAATCCTTAACTCCAACCACCCATCCCCTTAAGTACCGTCGGTTCCCGGAAAAAATGCATCATGATACCTTTCCTCTCTTTTTTCTTCCCCTCATCCCTCCCCTCATCCTCTTTTTTGTATCCTTCCAACCTCACCCCGGATTCTCCTCCCGACTCCAACCCCTCGCGGTCACTTGTTGTCTGACCCGATCCTGAAGATATAGGTCCCGGTCTGAGTTTGGACATCGGTTCATACAAATACATATTTGTACCCGGGAATGTATAGGGTGAGAGTTGTAATTGCATTTCCGATTCTCGTGTAGCTTTATCTCCATCTCCATCTTCATCTCCATCTTCAATCAGGGTATCTTCTTCCGTTTCACATTTCGTACCAACATCATCCTCACCATCATCACGCTCGCTCACTTCCTGATCTTCATCTCTCCCCATCCCATTTAAAGAAGGTGATATCACATCACCAAGACTATCACCAAGGGAAGAAAAGAAACTCTCCCCAAGTGAACAACTCATCAAATATTCCTGCATCTCGCTACCACGAAGATATGTAGAGTCCATGATAGAAGAAGGCAATGAGAGTTGGGAGATTGATAGATCGATATCTTCTAGCTTTGGGGGATGGGTGCGTGGGAGGTGGATTAGGGCAGTTGAGGAGGAGTGGTGTTGAGGCTGAGGTCGGGAGGCTGGCGAAGATGGCGGCAGCGATGCGTTGAAGTTGAAGTTGTTTCGTGGTTCATTTGTAGTTGTGGTCGCATTTGCTTTTGTATCCCCGGCTCTATTTTTGAACCTAGAAGACATAGATTTCTCGGTGTCGAAACCCATATCTTCCTCATCCTCCTCATCCTCCTCAAGATCAAGCGAAGATTTCGCATATCTTGAATAATCACCATCATTACCATCATCTTTATAAGCATCCCCATCACCCCTAGTATATTCCGTACCTTGCTCATCTCCCAAACCCACGTTCTCAATCTCTCCATCATTTTTCTTCAACGGACGAGCTCTAGGCCTCATCTCCATATACGCAAAATCCCTCACCAGCACCTCTCTCCCTACCTCCCCATATATATAAGATTTTTCACGCGGATAAACAGAATCATTCACCGCGTCCTCAATCTCCTTTGAAACCCTCGCTTGTCTCGCTCTTTCATATGGTGAATCATTCGAGGTAAAGCCATTTCCATGACCAATAACCCGAGATTGAATATCGCGTGAAGGAGAATGAGATGAATGAGATACCGGGCGTTCTGTTTCATGTGCGAGTGCTTTGCCGAGGATATGTTGCTCTTGTATTCTTGAAGAAGAAGGACAAGGAGAAGGAGAAGAACGATATCCCTCACCATCAGCGTCAAATAAGACCTCAACGAAAGATTCCCGAGATTGAGTGCGAATTAATTTATTCCCACTTCCCTCTTGATTGCCATCACAGCCAAATCGTCCCTCTGTATATCCATCATGTGCACCATAGGTATCCGCGACTTCCCCATTCTCAATATCAACATGAGCTAGAGGTCTATTTCCGTTTTCCTGACCGGTAGTCACCTTGTCGCAGTTGACGATATTATTGTTAGTGTGAACATTATTTGTATTAAAGTTATCCAAAACATCTTTGCAGGATTTCTGGAGCGTTCCCCAAACGTAGGGGTATTTGGTATCGGTGTCTGTGTCTGTATCTTGGACATCAAGATTCTTTTCATTATTCCTTCTGTATTCCGAAGAGGAACTATAGGAAAGGGAGGGTGAAGGGGGTGTGTCCAAAAATGGAGATTTTTCCATGGGTGAAGAGGGTGGAGGCGTACTATAGCAATCTGGTGTCAATAGCCCTTTATCAACTCGCGAGAATAGGTATTCTGCATGACGGGTTGTGGGACCTGATAGTGGGTCGCATGTATGTGTGAACGGAGATTTTTCAGGAGAACCATTTGGACTAGATGAAGGAGGGCTTGGAGTATGACTGAATGGACGAGGTGACTCTGTGAGGGCGGACTTTTGGAGATTTAGGTTTAGGCTGAGGTATAAGTTGTTGAAAAGTTTGATGTGGGAGTTGGTCCATAGGGTGCGCATTTTTGTCGCAATTGTTGGTGCAGATGTCGAGGACGCGCGCGAGGAGGAACTCAAGAGGAATGGAGATGGTCTTGGAGAAGTGGCGATGCAGGCTGTTGATGTTGATGTTGATGTTGTCGGTGCTGATGAAATGCATTTTGGGGAAAAGCAAGGCCGTGAGTTTGATTGCGGGATTTTTGGGGTTGCCATAGTTGGTTGTAGAAGGGTGTGGTATCTGTGAGATTTGTTGGTATAGTATAGAATTGGTATTTATTTCTTTTGTCAGGTAGGTAGAACAAAGTTTTAGATGTTGGTTTGCATGGCTGGATCACCAGATATCTGGAAGCTTCTTTAGATTGAGATCGGTGAAATTTTATAGATGGCCATGAATGATGAACATGTATTTTTGATGCTGTATTCGATGGTGTACTGTAGATAGTAGATAATCATAAACTGTAAATATCTATGACTGATCAAAATGTGTTATAACGTCGCTTCTCCTGGATTTCTTTTCGCTTTCGTACTGTTTGTCGTGTTTTTAGATATAGAATGAGACGCAAACCCATCATGTGCTTGGGTAAATTTTGGACGAAACACTGTAAGGCCGTATGATAGAGGTTGGCTTCTTATGAACTGCGTAATTGATGATACGTTTGTGGAGATATGAGGATCTTTGTGAATCAGAAAACCTGTGTTGCATACAAAAAGTATCCAAAAGAGTGGCTGCTCCAAAAACTCTGAATCCAAGGTTATTGTTGAAGGCGGGGCTGTATTTGTTATAAGCTTACTTCTCGGCTCGCAACGGCCTTATCAAGAGACGAAAGTAAAAGGAGAGAATGGATGGGAGTGCAGGTGAATACATATATTCCCAGAACAGTACGTATGACGCAGGTACAGAATAGGTACATCAGAAAAGAACGCATTGAAAGCATGAATCACAACCACCAGGTTCGGAGCTTTATATGAAAATTTGTTTGTTATGTAGAAAGTCTCAAACAGGTAGGACGAACGTGGGACAGGATGTCTTGTAGAGGTATTTTAGGCATTTGGTTATTGGAATAGAAGATATTGTGACGGGATTTTTGTACATGTTTGCTTTTATGTACCCTCGAGTTTTGATTTCGATTTTTTATAGGTTGTGGGTATGGTTTGTTGGGGCAGCAAACACTTTTCGAGGGTCAGCATAACATGATGGGAGGCGAGGAATAACACTCATCATTTCGTTTTGTCATAGCATCATAGCATCATATCTCATAACTTTCACTTTCTTCCGCATTTCCCAGCACATCCACTAACCCTTTCCCAATGCACCAAATGTCCTCGAACATTCCTCACCCACCCAGCATACAGTGCCGCACTCACAATAACAGCCCCTAAGCTTACAAGCGCCACCCATTTAAATTGATCTGGCCTCGACCAAATCATCGCCATTACGTTATTACCTAATTCAAAGAAAGCAACGAGAGAATATTCGCAGCCGGTGAATGAGGAGCGATAGTTAGGGGAGACGAGGGTTTGGGTCAATTGTTGGGTTGTGAGGTCGAATATCCATAGGCCGAGGCGCGAAAAGGAGAGGGTTGTGAAGAGAAGTAGGGGGAAAAGTACTGAGTTGGTCATTGGGATGACGCGAGTGAATAGAGTAGGAAGGGGGTTTGAAGGAACGGTAGAGGAGAGAGTCCAGAGGATCAAGGTTACAGGTATCTATAATTCGATTAGTATATTAGGTATGAACAGTATATGAGGGAACACATACGAGATTGATAAGCTGCCACGAAAGACCCCAAAGACCCAATCGTTCCAATCCAGTAGTGACTCTACCCGATTCGTCTATTTCACCTTCTCCTGGTAATAAAGCTTCATCAGGACCATCGGATCTATGTAGACGATCATAACGGCCATGCCCATGAGCCTTAGATAGATGTCGAACCCCAAAAGGAGTTACAACCGTACTACTAATTTCAACCACACTTCCCGCTGCTCGTGCCAGAGTAATAAGATCCAACGAAACTCCCGCATTCAGTAGGAATGTAATGAACGTCGCCCCATACGACAGTGACGAAAGATGAAGCAAAGACAGAGATAAAGACGGGATCCAAACTTTGGACGAAAAGTAGTTCCTGAAGTCCTTCCTATACAATCGAAACCCTCGAGTGATCTTTTCGACAAAACTTCGTACCTCAGTAATATCCGAAGCCACTTCATCATCTCTAATTACTTTCCGCGTTTGTAGTTGAGCATTAGATCTCCAGACTCTCCTCGCACACCACATTTCCAGCCCCCAACTCGCAGCACTCATACCACCCACAACCACTACACCAATTTTGACTCCCAAGGCCGAAATTAGAACCGAGATCAATATCGGCGCAAGAAGTTTGCAGCTCAAATCGATCCTCCTCATCGTAGCATTGAGATGCGTAAGGTCATATTCCTTTCCCTCCGGTGCAGCAGCAGTAACCACCCAATCTCTTTCCATCGATAGCATATTCCCACTAGCGCTCAGTCCCTCCAGAATCCCAAACCCAAGAATTAGCATGAACATGGCAATCCTGAATGCATCTTTGAACGTGACCTCGCCTTTTATAGACTCCAGTAAAAATACTCCCTTTTCAGGACTACCATTCTCCGATTCAACCACAAAAAACCATAAGATAGAAGCGCAGATCACCGCAATCCTATTAACAGTAATCGTAGTCAAAAGCGTCCTCAATCGATCGGGGCTTTGATCAACCCATCTCCCAACACTCGAAGAGAAGCAAATGGATGCTAAAGTCCTCACAATACCTCTATTGACATTATCTCAAGTCAGTATTTCTCTACCACGTGATATAAATTTCCTCTATATCCCTAGTCTCCAAATCCAATTGTGCAGACAGGGGAAAGGGGCGTACCGTATCGAAGCAGCAACCAGGGTGTTGGGCCATGCATTTGCCGTGAAGATAATCTATCATAAAATTCGTCAGCCTGTTCACCCCTCATTGCCCCATACTCATAACTCACAGCAGCAAATTCATAACTCCTCCCATTCCACGTTGATAAAAAGTGACTCAGATAGAGATTCCAAGCCTGTGCTCTATCCATCCCCATATTCGTATCCATCTCCAAATTCATTTCCGTATGCGCTCCCTCCTGCTCAGCCACAACCGATATCAAAGCGTCCTCTTCATTTGCAACACCATTATCCGAACCCGACGAGTCCGATGAATTTTGGACTCCTCCATTTCCATTTCCATTTCCGTTCCCATTTCCATTTTCATCCTCGGTATGAGCCCTAGAATGCCCCAAACAGAACTCCGTCTCCATCCCCAGCGACTCAACCCCAATATCCAATATCGAAGCTTCACCTCCAAACCCTTCATACTCGGCCCCTACCGAATCCATCTCTCTCCCCTCTCCGTGCCGTTCCCCATGCAAATCCATCTCTCTCGCTGCCTGCACAATTCCAATACCCGAGATCCCTTCTTTCCTGCCCCTCTACGATTCCGAAAATCTTCACCCTGTGCTTAATTCCCCTAGTCCTCACCGATCTATCCAATTTCCTCCCCCACCCAGTTGAACTCCCCAGCGTTGGATCTAAGAATAAGAACTTTTAGACCCGGTAGTGAAAGGATAGCACAGAGCTCTTCCTGCACTATCGCTATGATTCATTTGCTCAAATTTAGCAGCGAAGTGGAGGGTCAAGTTTCAACGAAATGATCCGAGATACTGATGAATAACCTTACCCACAGACAGTAGATCCTCAACCTACCCACCTAGTACCTGCAAATACCTTGGTATATTTGTGATCAAATCCTTAATATCTTCATAAATTTTAATTCTCCGCCCTAATCAACCCTCCTACTGTAAATGAAACGAAACGAAACTTGCTCAACTATGCTTATTTTCGCTCCGCTTATTCTTATTTGGCGTCTAATTTTCAATTGCCCAGGTGAGGTTGGTGATGACTCATGAGGTAAGTGGTGGTCGTTTGCTTCTTTTTTTCTAGCGTGGTGGTGGTGAATGGGGTCACTGAAAAAGGTCGGCGGCCGCGGCCACAGTGGGAGGACGCACGTGGTAGGTAGGGATTTATATAGGTGAAATTTCCACAACAGTTATGGGAAAGAAGGGAAAGGGAAAGGGATGAATAAAATGTTTGAATCTTGGATGGGAGATTTGGAAATGAGATGTTGGGTTGTTGAAAGATTTTGAGTCGGTCACTATAACTTATAAAGGTGTTACGAATGCATACCGGTACAGTACTTGTAGCAGATCACGGTCAAAATAAGGAATAGTTTTTTTTTGGAAGTTATTGTATTTTTATTGTAATCCATCAACTGTCATTCATCAAAAGAAAAACAAAACAGGACCATTACAATGTAAATATATCTTCCAAGAAAAAAAAAACACTCCACTGTCAGTGTCGTGTAGTAGTCGGTCGTGAAAATAAAAAACCCCATCCATTCCATGGAAACCAACGCCCCCTTCCAAATCCTTTTATTCCAGAAGAATAAAACCGGTCCGTATTCAGTCGTAACGCCATAGAGGAATAAAATTGAAGACCTCTCTCGCAGAATGCCACAATCCCGTGAATTCCGTACCCATCATCACCTTTTCATCATCATCCACCCACCAGCAAGATATCTACCCGAACATCTGGCTCATCCACTTTCCCTATGCGCCCCTCCCCAAAGTATCATAAAGCTTTAGAATCTTCCCAATCTCTCCTCCATGCCTCCCCAGTAAACAATGGGTCTAGGCTCCATAATTTCAAGCCCACTCCCAAAGCTCTTCTTTTCTTCCTCATGATCTATCATTGAAGATTGCCGATGCATGATGTCGTTGATTGTGCTTACAGGGCTGGATACTCTGGATGTGTAGGATTCTCTGCCGGTGGAATTGGAGTGGACGGAGCTACCGGAGGGAGACGAAGAACGACGGAAAGATCCGCGGATGCTGGAGAGAGAGAAGGAATGCATGTTGTTTGATTGTGTAGGGTTGTGTAGGATGGTGAGATAGATTGGTAGTGAGGTTGAAGATGGTGTGTGTGTAGCTCGAAGAGAATGAATAAACGTTATTAAAGATCTCTTCTGAGTGAAGAATTGGTGAATTGATGAAGAAGTTGTAGGTGAAAGAACCTAATAACGATAGTTGATAGTTGGTAGTTGAGTTGATGAAGCAGTAAATGCAGTGATGTAGTATCCTCGGCACAGCCTTGAGATATCTTTCTTATATTATAGCAGTTTTGAAGATGATGTGCAACGAGTGACGAGTCTCTTGATTTTAACAAGGGACTGAAAGCTTAAGTGGAACTTGGAAAAGATCGAGACCGTTTACCAGGAAGCTTGAACAATGATGCAGAGACAAAAAAAGGACACGACGACGTGGAAAGTGTGGAATGGCAGATGGTCCAGCTCTTAAATGGCCAAATGTGTCTCTGATACACGCATATGGAATATGAAATGCACTTCGCTCACTTTGGAAAGGAAATACCTACTAAGGTTGATTGAGAAAGGACCAGGATATATTGATGCCAATGCTTCTAGAGAGAAATGCTAAAAGAGGGGAACCAAGGCCAGGTTTGAACATCACTCCACATCTGCGCAATGTGTAAGAAACTCGAAACCGTGGATTAACCTTGTGGAGTTTGTTCTTTCCCTTGTCTTGCATTATGCGTGGAAGTGTCTAGAAATAGAAATGAATACAAAGTATTGGATATCTCGGAGACGACGAGGGGCAAGTTAAGTTGATAACGTACGGAAGTTCCACTTGCAAGGGGGGGAGGATGAAGGGGGAACTAAAAAATTGGATACCAACAATGCTTGACAGGAAACAAGGGTTTGTTTGTACATCCATCGTAAGGGTTTTGTGCAACAAGTGCAGCTTGATTGATAAGTTGACATGAGTAAAAGAATGCAATCATACCTAATCAATGAATTTGTAACATTACCAATATATTGATGCAAATTAGATAGTACTGTGAGTACCCACGAATCACGATATGAAAAATTCAAGTTTAGGTATGTGGCATGTACATGTACATGTGCATCTGTCCATGTGTGCATGTGTGCATGTGTCAAATATCAAATATCAGTGGGCTGGGCTGTTTCTCCAAGGGAAGATCCGAAATCATGTTACAAAGATTGTTTTGAGAGGTCAAATTTAGGAGACGACCGCATTTCGTTTTCCCCTTGGTAGGTAGACTTATGAAGTTATAGTAGATTCAGGAATTAGGACTGATAGTAAGTAGGTAAGCAAGCTTCATCCGATTCCTATGTTCCCATTGGTACCTGCAGAAGAATAATTGGTCATGAATACCTATGGAGATTGGGTATCCTCCCTCGAGTAATTCTATTGCATTCTCTGTAAGGTACCGTTAAATCGAGGAAGAATTCAAAACTTCCCTACATGAGGCTATATCAAATACAACAGTAGCATGAAAAGATGATGATGATGAAAAGATGATACGCTTTGATGACACTTCTTACGAAACCCCTTCGCCACCGGCAAATAAGCTTGATTTGGACAAATCTTCAAATCTCAAACCTTCGATAAATTAATTCGCAATAATTATGCAAGTATCTGATCAAATTCCACAAAAGATCGAACCCAACGTTGGAACTTGGGAGAATGGCATTATTCCCAAGTAATTACAATCGTACTTTGTATGCCCAAAGAAATAACACGTTGAACTGCATTGAACATTCTGCATAGAAGAATCTAAAGGGCTTGGATCAACATGACAAACATATTCTATACTCTGTACACAACCAATCTACAAACAACACAACAACATACTGTCCCTAGATGCAATGCAAAGCAAAACCACCTCACGTTTTCCACTTTCCACTTTCCACTTCCTTGATCACGAGGTCGACCCAGTACCTCAACCGAGGAGGTACCGTAAGGTGATTTTGAACTCGGTGAAGGGACGCAAAAAGCTAAACATCCCTTCCTGAATCCTGAGGCTTTTCTCCAACTTCAACTCCTTCTTCTCCTTCAAACTCACATCAATCCCTCCTTTGGTCTTTTCCTCGCATCAATTCAACCCCCCGTACTTCGTTCGTACATCATTCGTACATCACAAACTCGCTCATACAGTCATACTATCCCATATCCCTCCACTTTTCCGTCACTCTGTCACTATCAACACCGGTTGAAGCATCTTAATTGCCCTTCCCTTCCCATCATCACATTCACATTCACATCACACTTATCAATGTTCATCAAACGAAGATCCCCCTCTCAGGCTCACCCTCTCCATTCACATCAAACACACACATTTACCAGGGTTCTAACTTCTACCAACTTCTCTTCATTATCCATGATATCAAATTGTTATCAATCCTGATAAGATTGACATGCATCCCAGATCTTCCCCCATCCCGTCCAGCCCAGCGGCCTCCTGACCTCCCGCCCCGACCAAACCCTACTCATGGGGATCAATCCCGAGTTAGCTTTTCTAATCTATGCAATTATGCAATTAGCATACGAGTAATTATGATTTACATAAATCATTATTCCATTGCATAGTTTTATAAGCCTTGCGCCTCAACCTTACGCAGTGTTCTTACGCAATCACATACACACCTCGCGTTGCACTAGATCCCAACTTTCAGATGCGCAACTAACAACTTACCCCTTCATTGTCCCTCGCTTCAACTCTATTTCCCTTAATATTATACTTTGGAGTCTACTCCCCCTCTGAATAAAGGTTAAATGATAAACATAGTCTATAATAGAAGTATACATTATAATACTGAGTAACTACTAGGTATTCAATAAATCATTGGTAGATTCTATTGGTCCAACTACCCGTACAGTATAACCCTAGCCTAAAATAGTTATCCGGCAACGTAAAAACATTGTTCCATTCAAAGCGCTACTAGGTATTTCGCAATCATCAACAAACAGCATAGGTCAACCTGCAGTCTCCTTCAACAACTTTACTTAAGGTTTGCTCATCATGAGTGCACACTGCACAGCAATCACCACAAATCATGTCCCCGGAAAGCCTTACGAGCTCACCATTTATACCTCCTGCGAACATGGAGAAGAACGTGCTGCGTGCCAGCCATCTCGCGCATTCTTGCAAAAGTTTGTGAGCATCAAACCTTTGGTAGGCCTGCTGACGAACACTGGCTTAGGTTCTTGTTAAATGTTCATGAATACGAAGATCTCCAGCGCCAGCCCCGAAAAGAAGATCTTGGGGATCACTACGAACAGAAGATTCGGTAAGCAGTTCGGTGTTTATGCCACTGCTTGACTTATTATATACGCAAGCAGATACGATTATTTCCCACGTGATGAATATATACGTCCTGCGAATCCCTAGTCCATTTCGCGAAATCCTGGGATCGTACCTATATCTCGCAAAAGTTCATAAGCCAGTTACAAACAATTGCTAATTCTTGGAATGTCCTATCCACAAAAGAAGAAAGATCCTTCGCGTTTAGCATATGAGTATATTCTTGGGTCAGAAGCCGATATTCGTATCGTAATTGGCATCGATACAGAGTACAAAAGAAGCAAGTAGGTATCTCTCTCAATCTGGCGTCCCTATATTTGAATTGACGAAGCTGGAGAGGACAATTTTCTACAGGGAATCTCATTGTTTGACTTGTTTGGAACGATTCAATCAATTCACAGAACATACCACAACGTACTCCCCCTCCCCCCTCTTTTGAATAATAGAGGTTGAATTTTAGGCGTACTCCAAGCCCAAAATTTATTCTCAATCAGGGGGGGGAGTATTTGAGAATATCGTGGTGTTCAACTTCCACGTCGTTTTGTAAATTGTAAATTGTGAGTCCGTACAACCCACTAGTGCTCACTCCTCAGAAATGCGCATAAAACTTCACAAAACCTCCACTCTTATATCCATATCCATATCCATATCCATCAACAACGTGTTTGAACTTTGATCATCCCTTTCACCTCTCCTCCCCCCCTTCCAAGTTCCCTCCCAGGCTCCCACCTTTACCTGTGATCCGCGGCGGGGGACAGAGGAGACAGACAGGGTACATGTAGCAGGGGGCATCGGCAGGGGGGATAGAGTAGTGTGTTTCATCTTTCATCATACAGTATACATCATACCTAGCATACCGAGTACAGTACACATACCTGGACTCCTGCACCATAATCCCCTACCATTAATATCATTCCCTACAATTATACTCTGTACTCCGTCCCGTACTCAGTCCCTTGACTCCCATCCTCTGTAGACTTGTATCAAGAAGCGAAGCGATCCATCCATCCATCCATCCCATCTCGTGACCTCCCTCTCTCTTATCAAGTCAAGTCAAGCGAGTTCACGTAAAAGATCCGAGCACGCACCGAGCACGGATTTGAGAGTTGTTTGAAAAGTTTACTTTTTCTTACTTTTCTAACTTTTCGTGCTCGCAGCTCGCAGCTCGCAGCTCGTAGTTTGGATATCTAGTATTACCTATCTACCCACCTACCGAGGTATCTATTTCATTAAAAACTTTAGCTGTGCTGAATCTCCAAGATCTTCATACTCCGTACTTTCCCTCCATCCTCCCCCATATTCCCCATATATGGAACCCCCCGCTCCCCAAAACAAAAGTTTTTACATGCACAATGCATAATAAAGCATTCTTATTTCTAATTCTAGTATTAAAATGTTTCTAGTTCTCGATCCGTAGCAATGATAAGATAATCTACACCATCGATAGATGCGCACTATAGGATAGTAAAATTGTTTCAAATATTCTCATTCTCGTTCTTGTTCTCATTCTCATTCTCTCGTTCTATTCCCCTGCTTACATACATATCTACTATACTATACTATATACTGCACCAGCTCCTCAGCCCTCACTCCTCAAATCTACCACCCTACAAACTAACCTACACCGTTTCCCTCTCCCCTTCCCCCCACTAATCTATCAACACAAAAGATGCACCAAACGCCATGGCTATACAAACATACATCTCTCTTTCACTCTACCCCCCTCCCATCTCCCGTCACTCATAATTTTACTTCCACAACCCATAATAATCTCCCATCCACCCACCCACGTACCTATCCCTATAATGCACAATTGAATACAAGCTCCCATCAAGGAAAGAGATAGAAAAAAGATATAAAAAAAAGGAAACATGTAAACATCTCCTCATCATATTATAGACAAACGAAAAATAAGAAAACTCTTCCAATGAACTCCTCACTGCGCCTCCCACCGAATACCCTTACGACCTGGTAATTCCCCGAATCCAATCATGCAGCCTGACCCGCACGGTTGCGATTTTCAAATCCAATTCCAGCATTTGACTTTTTGTTCCCCCCTTAAGCTCAAGCCTCAGGAGTCAGGATAAACCCTTGAAGTTTATCCTCAATCTCAAGATATCGCGCACAGCCTGTGCCGACCCATCTCTTCCTCCCCACCTTCCACCCCACTCTCACTTCCCACTCTTACTGGGTCTCCTCATAGTAAAACTTCTCCTAATACTCTCGCCCCAAGCAGAATTATCCAACACCTCGAGCACGTTCTCCGCACTAACCGCGCTCCCCCTCCTACTACTCGCCACGCTACTAACTCCAGCGCCACCAACCCCTTCCCCTGTCCCCACAGCCTCAAACGAAAATGCCGATCCATGTTTACCATGAGCTTTGAGGGGACTAAGCGTTGGACTCACAGACGTGGACATCGATGGGAACGCCGTGTTAATCGTCGCATCTGTGCCGCGACGTTGTCTCAATGGCGCACCGTCGAGTCCATATGTGATGAATGAGTTTCGGCTATCGGTGATGCTTGATGGGGATAAGAGGGCTCCGCTGCCTGATGCGGAGGGTTTGTTTTTCTCAGTAGATGTTTCTTCATCGTCGACGTAGACTTCTGGTCCTAATTGTGGGATGTCTGTCATGCGGCCAGACTTCTTCCTTTCCATGTGTTTTCTGAATCTTCTTGACCAGTACCTGTGTTTTTGTTAGTGAATTCCACAAATAGCGGTTCGATAAACTTACATAGTATCGAAAAATCCAACCACGATTCGCCTTCGGACTTCCTCTTCGACTCTCTGTAGACGTGCACGACGACGTAAAAATTCCTCAAGTCTACACCAATCATTAGTTACATAATTAAGAGTATCACCTAAATGACTTACTTCAAGCTCTTATTGTCACTAATGACATTGTAATGAGCCAAAACCATCAATACAGTCGTAAAAGAAATGCCACGATCAGGGTCTGCTGATACCAATACCTCTTCATAGAAAAGATTAAATCGAGCTCTATCACGTCGCACCCGTCCAGCATCGATTTGAGCAATTCTTGCGTTCAAGGCCTTCAGGTCAACACCACTAGATGAACTAGGGCTTGAGATAGAATTTATCCTGCCATTAGCCGGCTTCGTTTGTATATCTTCGAGAATCCTACGAACTGAATCCTCGTGTGAATATACACGCATTTCAAAAACACCAGAGAGTTCGCCCAACAATCTTGGGAATTGATTTTTTTCGATGAATCCCGTGCCGTCTGGATCTAACAAAGCCCAAGCCTCCTTGAAGCGTCTGATTTCGTCGCGACTGACCTTAGATAAGCCATTGGATCGTTGAAAGACATAACTGAAACTCTCGTAGATAAGTGACACAAACAAACTGGTGAAGATATACATGCTCACGATGTTCCACGAAATGAACAGAACCCGAGCCCATGTAGGACCGCCGCAGTCGCTGTCAAAGAAATTATCGGTCACTGTGCAGAAAGGAGGTGTTATTGTCGCATAATCTTCCATGATTTGATTCCAACCTTCTCCGCAGGACATCCGAAAGAGCAAAATAAGCGTTTTTGGTACCGTTCGCATGTTCAGATTATCGGTCTCTTGTGAGCCAAATCGAGTGAGCCCAAAGGTCTGAGTCATAGCAATTGCAAAAACCATAAACAAGACGAACCAAGTTGCCAACAAGTTTCCAATGGCTGTCAAACTGGCCGCTGCGGTTTTGAATAATTGGTCTAGAGCATCGTTTCGAGGAATTAAAAGTAGAACAACCGCAACAAGGAAGAGTTTGTGTAGTTGAATATAGACCTGAGAGTGGAAGTTGGTCAGAAGCATTAAAGTGGTAATTAGTGTCCCGGAGACCGCGAAAATCGAGAACATGTCCCAAGAACTTCGTCGAAATCTAGGCCAACTGAGACCAATTATACGAACGACAATGTTAACGGAATAGAACACCGTGCAACACAGAAATATATAGTCTCTGGTCCTATCCCACCATTCGAGCTCGGGGAAGAATTCAACTAATAACAGGATGAGATGGAAGACAAGGGTTAATGTCATAGCCGAATGCCACTTTCCATGCTTTCTGGTGGCTCTTTTGTAGCACCAATCTTTCCACAAACGTGGATCTTCGGTGGATGGACGCTTTGATGGAGAAACCTGCCTTAAAAGTTTACGCAACTCCACCCAAGATCTTTGATCAGATGTCAAAAATGCAACACCAGTTTGTTCCGTATAATTACGCATAAACACGGAGATAAACAAAGTGAGGATGAAAACCGTAGCAAGGAGGTTAAAAATGACGAAAAACACCGCATTAAACTCAGAAGTGGTGGGATCGCCCCGGTTAAGACCACGGCTGGTAATAGACATTGAGTCGAACATCACATCGACCCAACCTTCTTGGGATACGATTTGGAAGAGGATGAATAGGGAGCCTCCAAAATTATCAAAATCGTACCAGGGATTTGAGACTTGTCTAGGTGACACCATCTGCCAATTAGGATCGAACGGATAATTGTAAAATTCGCCAGAACAATCGGTCAGGTTAGTGATGTCACCGTCATTGCACGCCTCAAGCTTGCCGTTGAACAGGTTCACGCCGTATATTGCAAAAGGAATCAAGAGAGACATGGAAACAAAAGCGGCCTATCGAGATATTAGCAAAAATAATGAGGATACACGGCAAAGAGTTTCTTACCGAAAGAACCTTGAAACCGCCGACAAGAATCACAGAGTGAAACGTGTTCCTAGCACTGTCGCTGACGTTAAGTAATCGGAGAGCCCGCAAGGCTTTGAAAGCTCCGACTGCTCGTGCAATCGCCCCGTCGTCCATCAATGAGGTAATGACGTTGATCCATAAGGTGACAAGCACTAGGCCATCTATGAAACCCCAAGTACTTCTATAGTACGCGTTCGGAGTCCAAAAAAATCCATCTGCAATGACCTTTATAAGAGCCTCGACTGTAAAAATTATCCCGAATATGAAATCGCAAAAGACGAACCAATTGTTCCCCGTCGATTTCCCAGGATTGGCTATAAAGTATTCTCTTTGGTATAGAGGTGTGGTTATGCAAGCCAACAACACCATTGCCACAATGCATACATATAAGAATGCTGACAAGCTATACCAAATTGTTAGATCAGGCTCAACCCCGTCAAAACGCTCACTCCCACGTCCAGGTCCTACGCATTTCTGGCAAAGTCTTCTAAGGGGATTATTGGGTTTGAAAATTAATAATGCGTTATTGTAAGACGGGTGTTTTGCCAAATAGTCACGTTGTGCTTTCTTGCGTTGTGCTGATGCTGAGACAGCTTCCTTTGCCATTGCCCTAGTGCCTTTGGAGTCGTCAGACTTTAGAGAGAATGATATGTTGGAATAGAACGGATTTGGCTCTCTGTTCCAAAGTTTAGACACGAAATTGCCCCACACAGAGGACAAGAATCCCGGCTTCACCCCGGCTGCATCCGCAGCTGCATTTTCGCCCATGTGTTCGTGTTGTCCAGGGGCAATTTCATCATCGAGAAAGTCTTTCACAACCGCATCTTTCAACAACATCTCCATTGTTGCTGGCCCATAGTCGAGAGGATCCTTTTTCGCCTTGGATCGACCGAAGCGAACGATGGACGATAGTGCGAGATTACTAGAAGAAGTATCGACCTCTTTCCTAGTGAGGAAAGCCTTCACTTGTTGCATTCGCTTCTCGTCTTCTGAAACATCAAAATTCTCTTGAATGACTGCTATGAACATATTCACCAGAATAAAGTTGGCCAGAATAAACCACCCAATGAAGAACGTTGCTCCGATCCAGGCAGTTTGGCGCGTCTTATCTAAGCCGGTAACATTATACAGAATTGTGGTCCAATTCTCACTCGATAAAATCTGATATAATCCCAAGAAAGAATTAAATATCGTGGAGAAATTGACTTGGATATATTCACCGCCATCGTCATGTTCCGGGATCTCGCCGCGAAACAGTTGGACGGCGAATATCGCAACCAAGAAAGTGATAAGAAAGACGAAGAGAACAAGGTTTCCAATACCACTTGCATTTCCCAATACCAGCATGATCAAGGATCTCGTTATTTCGACGCCCATGACAACCCGATAGATTCTGAGAATCTGGAACGCGGTAAGCCAAGCATAAGGCTGGCCTGAGTTTCGAATTGGTGGCAGTAAAATTACTGTGGTAATGATTGCAAGTCCTAAATCAAACAGGTTTCTCTTGTGTTTGTGGAAGTCTCGCCGATCGGAGGCAAATCGCAAAGCGATATCAATTAGCAACAGAAATGTTACCACGATCTCCGAAATGTCGATGAATCTTCCACGGGATGCTGTCATAGTAGAACTCCGAAAGGCTTGAACCACGAGGTCGTAGATAATAATCGAAATCCAAAGCCAATAGGTTTTCTCGTACATCTGCTTTAATTTACTCACCTGTCGGGGCATGTCTGCATTTGGATCGTGATGATCATCATCAGCGTGGGCAGCGAACGCACTCGCTTTGCCCTCGCCTCTAATGACCTGGAACGATGAAGTAATGACTGCTATCATCAAGTTCATAAGCCAGAGCATCATGATGACAATTCCTCCTGCGAAGAAAATTGCGGCAGCAAGATAGTCGGAGTCTGTAGCGTAATACATGAGGTCGGTAAATGTGTTACCTGTCATGATAACGAATACAAGTTCTAAAGACTGTGCTATGTTGTCAAAGGTGACTGTACCATTGAAAGGAAGTTGATCGGGAGGAAGTTGAACACAATAAGATCCCTCGGGGCACAAGTAACCCTTAGACGAACCGGCACCAGGGACCAAAGGGTAGAAAGGATTGGGACTAATAGACTTCATCCAGGGATCATGAGAAGAGTTGTCCTTGTTAAACTGTCCTCCGCAGTATTGGTTGCTGTTTACGAACGCTGTATTTAGTTCATTTTTTGGGTCATTGGGATCAATCCATACACACTGGCGATCGAAACTGCCTTTGAAACTCTGTATACCGATAATAGCAAACAGCAGCCAGAAGAAGCCGATCAGGAAAGACACATTAAGTAGTAGCGGGGTCGCTTTTTTTAAACTTCGAAGAATTACCTAGTTAAATGATCAGAAGTGCACATGTAAGCGAACATAATTCATGACTTACAGCTGTACCGTTTGTAAGGGCAAGTAATCGAAGAATACGCAAACAACTCAACATACGGAAGACGTAGAGATGATAATTATCCTCCACCCCAACAATGCTGAGGGAAAATGCTATCCAATAAGATACAACCGCTACAAAATCGAGTCGGTTGAAAGAATGTCTGAGGAATGCTCTCCTTGCTAGTTGCAATCGTTGAGCTTGCTCGACAGTGCTAGTCATAGCTTGCATTTGAGCGAAAGTATTGACAATAGGTCTTTGTGTGTTGGTCTCCTCAGAAGATGATGTTTGTGCTCTTCTAACAGACGATTTTCGCTGAGGTGCGAATATAGAACGATACTTGTCAACAATTGCAGCTCTGGCTCCTCGTTGACGGTCTATTGTGCTGTATTCAGCAGCATTGGAAATAAAACCAGAAACAATGATACGTGCTATCACTTCTAGAGTGAAGACTATGAAGAGAGCCAACAAAGCATAGTCGATAAAATAATTTCCCCATTTAGAATCCCGAGGGTGAGTATATACAGAAGGGGCCGCATCCACGGCAAGAAGAATTGTCTGTACGACAATTAATATTAAAATCGCAGGTTCAGTGACTGGATAAACCAAAAGATCACAAAGTTTTAATCGAATCTTGTTATCGGGTGAAAAGATGCCTAGTGTCCTTCCTCTAAGGGGATTGGGAGCATGTCGAGCTTGCCATTGATCCGTTCCGGGTCCATCCAGGGCCCTTGCCGGAGGTTTTTCGAATGGATGAAGCATGGTATTCGGCCGGTAAGCTGTATCTTGGACGTCTGGTTCGTATGATCTCCGTGAAGGCATATATGGTTCCTCAATATTTTGTGCTTGCCTCCTAGCACTCTCTTCGATAACTTCAGCTTCACCACTAAGATTAACTACACGCTGTGACATAGCCCTCATCATCGACCCAGCTCTGGATAAAGCCCCTATAGTTGATGGAGATCTAGATCTGCGTCCAGAGGGCGACAGGTTGGCTCCATAACTTTGCGATTGCGACCGTGTGCCGAACGATGAGAGACCTGCTTCCGCATGAGGAAGATCATCCCCTAGCCTAGACCCTCTATAGTTTGACCCTGGTGAATTGAAGCTGATAGATTGAAAGCTTGACCTATCGTGTCGCTGGCCATCTGGAGTTGTAGGCTGTGCCCCGCTCATCGGTTGGAGGTGATTTGTATCCGTCAACGGTATACGGTCAGAATCGGAAGGAAAATAGGAATTATCTGCCTCTCCTAAATCTATATAAGAGTGCGCATAGGGCGTAAGGGAGTGCTCGGATCCAAAAGACATAGACCTTTCTCTAGGAGCATGAGATAAACTGATATCCGGTACATTAAGGCCTGCAAATCCCATGGCGGTTTGAAAATCTGCGGGATTTCCCACAGGCGATGTAGGTGTTTCCGCTTCATCTTCGTGTCTCCCCCCAGCAGATGGTTGTGATGTCAGAGACACCGAGCCACCTGTTTGATTTGATCTTCCCGCTGGAACAGGAGAGGAATCCTCCAGCCTTTCGTATCCGGTACCAGAGTTTATGCTAGCCATCGGACGAAGACCTCCGCCCGCCAAAAGACTTCTTCCTCGTGTATGGCGTCGCCCTCCATCTCCTAAATCTGCAGAATCGGGTGGGCGTGTTAAATCTCGTAAGGGTATCGATTGAGGGGGACTCGACGAATTATTGGAACCATGGGTATTATTTAGAGGCATTATACCCTATTTCAATCTTTAAAAATCCAATCAATTATTCCACTATCCTTTTGTATCTGCCGTTACAGGAATGAAGTAATCGCAACGGTGCTAACGGGCAAGATGTCCCCAGGGACTAGGTAACGCGTTGAAGCGGATCGTATCAATCTTTTAAGTCGTTATCATTGTCGCTGGGACTATGTAGTTTTTTCTTCAATTCGTGGACAATTCGTATGTTGTGTGCTTCTCGATTATTCGATTATTCGATTATGTCGTTTTTTTTTTGATATTTTGGTTTTATCTCATCTTATTTTTATTTTCTTGGACATCAAGCTTTGCGGTTGACTTTTTGAAATGGGCCTCTGTAACCAATTCCTTAACACGAGCTTCGAAGTTGCACTTATGCTACAAACAGTAAAGGCTCGGGTGCGACAGGGGGTAATTGTGCTATTTTGAGACAAGGCTAAGGTGGCTGAGGAAAGAAAGGTACCTGGGTAAGGTATGGTATGGGTATGGTATGGGGGCTGGAGGGGATACGAATTGAAAAGAAGAGCGGAGCACAGATTCAAAGTTGACCACATACAAAGAAAACACTCGTATTACAGTATGTATTTAAAGATGTTGAATAATAGGAGGAGGTAAGATTTATAATATAAAGTTATGGGTGAATGGATGAATACTTGGCACCTCGTTGATTCAGCACACCAGCGCAGTAAGGAATTTGAAACTTATAAGGAAACGTTATGTCTCATCTGCATCTGTCCTACAAATATATATGTGGCACAGACTTTCACATGGTAGGTATTACAGATGTGAGCTTGAAGGAAGGAGGAGGGAGGGAGGCAGGGAGGGAGAAAAAGGCATATATATTTGAATTTATTGGTATGCAAGTATATACCAGATGATGGTAGATTAACATATACATCACTGTTATAAGTTGAATTGGAGCGGTGTTAACGTTACGCAACAGTGTAATGGAAGTACCTACCTAGTACCTACTGATACATGATGCTGTCTGATCGTCGCCGGTTAAACGCTGCTGCTTAATAAACTTCGGTTATTTCGGCACCTATCAAACGTTTCTCAGCCTTACCTATTTTTAACCCGCATCCGCATTTTTAGATCATTTCAACCTTTCATGAAAGGATTAATGGAATAATAGTATCTTGAGATGTAATCCACATCTCCCCCTGCCTCTAAAAGTCAATTAGTTTTGCACTCTGCTAGTGGTTCCTGGCTGGTACCCGTCTTTTGGAGGCTATACGCACCCCACCCTAACCCAACCCATCTAACAAGTTGATCAATTTCAATAACCCATCCCGATCTAGAGTAAATACCATACAAAAGCTCAATGGCTTGACAGATTCCTGTCAGAGAAATATATGAGAACAGCTTTTACATTATCTTCATGTGACACCAATGAAGCGCCGACCTTGACAATCCCAGCCCTGAACCAACTCCGAATGCATTCGGCCGCTTCAATGCCATCTTCGAGTAGATCATTCCTCACAGGTGGCAGCATGAACCTCACGCTAGAAAATAGCCTCTCAACCTCGGCCAACATTCCCGGAATCGAGACAATATACACCCAATACCATATGGTAGCACAGATGAGCACACCCTCGGATTGATAGAAGTCGTCGGCAGGTAGTATGTTCACAACCTTGCAATAACCCAATTGCTGGCTGGAATTTGGCCAATGGTAAAACATCGTTGTCCTTCAAGGTCTATCAATCTGTTGCTCAGTCTTGCTGTTAGGTAAGGATCGCGAACCACAAAACAATCCTCTCTACCTTAGGGGCACAATACGGTTGTGTTTAACCGCAAATCAATTGTTAATTTATAGAAAATATTTTTAATCTTCAATTTTAAATTAAAATTTTATATAATGGTTAATTATTAGTAAATAAAGGTTATAATTAGATTTTAGATTATTGTTAATAATACTTATAGTTTTTTAGCTATTTTAATATAAGTATAAATTCTAGTTGTAAATCTTTAAAAATGAAGATATAAATTAAAATAATTTAATGTAATTGTATATTATAGTATGTTGTAGTTTAATGGTAATATTGTAGATTTTTAGTTAATAGAGTTGATTGTAGATTTAAATGTATAATAGAATTTGTAGATTGAAATATATATTTTGAATTTGTAGTTACTTATATAGTAGTTTTAATCTAGCTTGAATTAATTGATTCAATTATAATTGAATAATAGCTATAAATGTAAGAGTGCAAAGGTATAAGGGGGAGCTTTTTATAGTTCTGGTATATTTTGCTTATTTTATTATTTATTAATCAAAACTTTAATTTATTATTCTTTAACTATTTAATAATTATTAATTAATAATATTTGTTATTAAAAAGATATAAATTTAATAGAAATTGCTAACAAAAAATATTTCTAATTTATAACTTATGGTTTATTTATAGTTTAAAAAAGTTCTAGTTTTGGTAGGTTAGAATGTTAATTACGGTTGGCCAACCCGACCTCAACTGTCAAACGAAACCCGCACGTGCCCTTATGGTAATCATCCCTCTTACCCGTTCCTCCACAGCGGCTCCTCAACCCGTCCCTACAAATCGGGCCTCTTCGCCTTTGAACTCAACAAGCCTTCCACCCATCTTTCGACCTCCGCAAATGCTCTCTCAGGATTTTCCTCTACTTGATATAGGCCTTTTGAAGGGATTTCAAATTTTTTCTTTTTTGGTAAACTTTTGATAAGGTTTTGATACAATCTTCCAAGGTTAGCGAAGAACGCACTTCATTGAGTTTGGCTCATTCGTATGCATAAATATGTATCATCATGGTATGCCAACGAGATGAGATCTCTAGGGATACATATTGAGGATGGAGCTGCTGAGAGAAAGGGTCTTGTAAGAAGAGAAATTGTGTTGTAAAAAGAATTGGCAGTTGGTCTTCGTATAAAGCTGGAATGAGGCAACTTCTCCCTATACTGATCACTATGCTCGCGTTCATCCTGTTTTCCTCTGCTTGTGAATACGACGAGATTCACACTGGACTATCTGATTCTGGAAAAATGGTGATTTGCAGAGCTGATAACTGGTAGAGCACCAGGAAGCAAGGATGGAAAGAATAGCAGCCTTTGCTGAGTTTTATGGGAGTCAAAGCTAACGTGAGAACTACAAAAGATGCTGGAATTTCAACGTCTTCCTCCCAAAAGTTAGAAATACGTACAAGTTCTCACTGCTCAGCCTTCCGAAATTTCAACTCGAAAGCGAAAATCTGCGTTTAGATCAAAGGGTGAGTTGGCGAGTCGAAAGAATTCAGATGAGCTTTGAGGATATGTCGTTGGATGTTGCGATGCATGTAGTGTTGAGCAAAGTGTCCAAGTTGGTATAGAGATGTCTAAGATGTTGGAGCTTAGGCGAACAAAGAAAGTAGAGTATATAAAACATGGAAGATGGGTTAGAAGATATCGTTGCGATCCTTGGCATGTTACAATTGGTTGGGAGGGTGTATGGGGAATATGCGAGGAAGTTCACTAGAGAGGGACGAAGGAAGTCATCTTGTGCTGTATGTGGTGCTGTATGTGATACTCCGATGGCTGCTGGAGATGTCTGCAAGGCATGCAGTAATGCTATGTGTAACATTTGGTTTCAGGGAGTTCTGGAAGACTCTTCTTGTGTATTCATCGAGACTCGAACGAGGATGAAAATCCGAGGTAACAATTGTCGATCTTTATAAACTAATTTCTGCATGATACTTGTGATTTGTATTGCTGGATGCATAACGCTTGAATAGTACATATATCTAGAGATAGTCCAATTTGTTCAAATATGGAGTACATCTTAGTTATTATATTCTACGTTAAACATCTCCTTTCTTATTCGTTACCACCCCTATTCAAACGTCTCGCCAAAATCCGCCAAAATCCGCAACGTTGGTATACCTACCTATGTAGTAGTAATAATAAGTCGTTTGACTTGTTAGTAGAGATTAGGAGCCGCAAACAATTTTAGTATTGACTGTTACAGTAGCTACCGGAAATTTTGAAGGGTTTGCTGCAGATGACTGAGAAGAAAGTTATCTTTTTCGACTTGATTTCGAAAGCTCAATGACTTGCCCAAGTTCTCGGTTGATATTCGGATAATATTCGGATAATCTATTATCCGGGATGAGGCTGTTGGATCAGGTGTTAAATACACACCAAGTACTGAGAGTACAGGACCCCAAAAATAAATTAATGGGTGAAGCAAGTTCGCGCGTCAAGTCAAATCCAACCGCGTCCCATCATTTCTGTGCTTCCTACAACATTGGAATACATAATCCCTTGCGCAAATAATTTTACAATTCGAGAAACAATACAACAAATACTTGCTTTGTGAATATCTTCACAAATTATTCTATTGTACCATTATCTATCTATCTTTCCTTTACCAGCTTTATTTGTTGCGTTTGCGACAACAACTATCACAGTCTTGCACAGCTCATTCCTAGATCTCTTGAATTCTCTTTCAAGATGGTCTCCGCCAGGAAGCGTGGAAGAGAGGAGATGGAAGCCAGTGAGATACCGAAGGAACCGAGTATGATTGATCGACTTCGGAATATGTGGGAATTTGCAAATCTTGCTCAATGGATTTTCATCTTTGGCAGGACTGTCAAAATCGATGAGAATATTGGAATCGAGGTAAGATTTCAGCCTTCCCTCTAGCCTTGCACAAATACTACTTCAATATTAAATACTTATCCCAACATGATAGGAACTGGAGATGGAATGTTCGAAAACATATTCGACTGTTCTGCCAGAGATTGGCCTTGCTTTGTTAAAGTTTGTCTCCTCGCATCGAGGGCTCACGTAAGTTAACTTCTTGAACCTCTTTATTTCCTCTCCTACTCTTGACTTTACTGACTTAAACAGTCCTGAGAGTTTCGATGAGTATACAAGAAGACAATATGTTTCCAAAGCACCCGAGCGCAATCCTTATGGTACGGAGGAGGAGCCCGTAAAGTTCGCAGAATTCGATGCTTTTACCAAGGTAAGCACTTCTGAGTTATGCTCATTGGCTTTTTTGTTAATAGTCATTATAGATTCGTGTTTTGCAACAACTTACTCAATGGGCCATGATCAGTCCGGAACGTATCCGTGAGAGAATGGAAGAGACTAAGGATACCGAGCAGACATCTTGGGTAAGTATTGATTTAGTCAGCTGTCAATACCTAACCTTACTAATTTCTTGGAACAGCGCATCGAACCTTGTGGATGGGATTCGGATGATCGCGAATACTTTGTATTAGATGACAATCGACTTTATCGTCGCACCGAACCTCCCCCACCTCCTCCTCCAGCTCCAACATACAAAAAGAATTCGAAGAAGGGTAAGGCAGCTGCGAGGGCAAGTAAACGAAGGAAGACAACAGACACAGTTGAGAGTGAAGCAGAAGGATCAGCAGACGTTCCGGCAGATGATAAGCTTGATGATGGGTTTGGAGGGGCAAAATGGGAATGCATTGCTGTTTCTTTTGAAGAGTTCACCGCATTTGCGACCTCAATGGAGAAAACCCGCGATCCAAACGAGAAGATTTTACGAAAACGTATCGTGGATGATGTCCTACCATTATTGGAGAAGCAAGAAGAGGCACGGAAGCGCAAAGAAGCGCAGAAGCAACGCGAGCTGATTAATATCGAAAAGCTGGCCACGGCAAAAAGGTCTAGCCGAATTGCTGGCAAAATGGAACAACAAAAACTAGAAGAAGAAACCAGAGAGGCGGAACGCAAGAAGCAACAAGATCTAGCAATGGCAAAGAAAGAACAACAGAAATGGCTTAAGTTGGAGAAAGAAAGAGAGTCGCGAATGATGACTAGGGAGCAGCGAGTAAAAGAAAGGGATGCACGTCGTATTCTCCACGAAGAAGAATTGGCCAATCTTTCCGAGGATAGCAAGAGGGTTGGATCGGGTGAAGGCCGTCTTTCGGAACGTCATCTAAAGGCCGAAATCGAAAGAAAGAAGCAGGCGCTTGAACAACTGAACGAAGAAGAGGACTGGATCTTCGACTGCATTTGTGGTGCTTATGGTCAAATCGATGACGGAACCCACAGTATTGCATGCGAGAAATGCAATATTTGGCAGCACAGCAAGTGTGTTGGAGTCAGTGAAGCGGAGGCTGATCGCGAAGACTTTGAGTTTATCTGCATTACCTGTAAACGTCGTGCCGAAGATGCGGAGAAAGCCAAAACTCACCCACCAATCAAGATTAGAATCGGTCGACCCAATTCTTCATCCTCCCCATTGCCACCAAAACAGAATGGCTTGTCCAGTAAGGATGATGAAGCTATGGTAAATGGCAGTCCATCAGCAGCTCCAGCTTCACCACAGAAAGCGTTACCTCGAATGCATCTCTTCGCTGACCCCAACATCATACATAAGCCAGCACAATCACCGAAGAGTTCTTCACCTCGGTCTCAAACAAATACTGGTAGTCGACCTCCACCTATTTTGCCACCTAAGTTCACCGATAGAAATGAGCGCGCAGGTTCTCCAATTGGTAAATCCGATGTTAGACCCTCTATTGAAATTCCCGTCGGAGAAAGTCCATCTCTACCACGGTACAATGGTTTAGCTAATAACAATCCTTTCTCTTCTCCTGCTCCTCACAGCCCAACCTCTCTTCCACCTCCAAAGAATTTGACTACGAATGGTTCTCGGTACAACCAGTCTCCTTCTAAACCTCAAAGCTCGCCAATATCATCCCCAATTCAACAAAATGCGGATCTGCCTAGTCTCAAGAACAATGTAGATGTCCCAATTCAGCCGCTCAATGGCTTTCATCGCGAGCATAACGATCGTCGTAGTTCATTTAACTTTACGTCACCCCTTGCGGAAGTTCCGATATTGACACCATCCCAGACAAATGGACAGGTACCAAGCTCATCGTTTGAACAAAATGGTCATGCCGCCACGCCGAGTGGAGCTTCACGATTCAATATGATAACTGCATCATCTCCAGGGTTGGATCAAGATCCACTTGATCCAGGTCATGCGTCGGCTTTACCCTCTTCAATTAGTGGAATTTCCCCTACAAAACATTCCCCTCCACGCCCGACATCAAATGGCTCATCCACACCCGCCATTCTCCCTCCAATTGCTCCATTGTCACCAAGCCCACGGTCGCAAAATCTTACTCCACCAGTGAAGCCGAGCCCCAATTAAGCCAACATGCTGCTCCTTGAACGCCATGATGCCGGGCAACACCAGTACTTACCAAAAGTCAATCTTCACTTTCCAGTTGAACATTCAAGATTGCTCTTGTATTTCAACACAGTTCATGTTTCTCTTTTCTTCTGACGCCGATCATGTTCGATCTTGCATTGTACCAATCCATATCTTATTTATCTATGCGAGATTCTCTCTCTTTTCCCTGTATTACAACTTTTTTATATGTGGCGTTTGGGATGGAGGGATTAGAGGGAGACAAAATTTTATCGGCGAACCTGCATATGATGAGGGTCAATTATGGGATATCCCATTTTTAGGGTGTGGCAGATGGATGTTTGGAGAGAGTATGTGAGGAATGTTGATGGATGAATGGATGCGTCGTTGTCTATGTCTTCCTCATTGACAGACTGAGCAATAGTACGCTATGTATGTGCATATGATCTCTCTTCTGTTCTGAAGTAGGAAGAGAGAGGGATAGGGAATCTCGGGAATCTCGGGCATGAGAAATGAGTTGGTCAAGGAACTACTAGGGTAGATGAAATGCGAGATGTTGAGATTATAAATTATCAATTGATTATATTAGTATAACTTTATATTGTATTATTTGGGATGGTAATACTTTTAGGCATGTTTGGCTCTCATAAGGTGTTTGTGGGTATAGACAGGTGTGCGTAATAAACTAGAACGCTCCATTCCACATGTAAATCGAGTGGATGCACTTTATCATTCATGCATAGCTGCCCACGGTCCAGAAGAGGATTAATGGGATAGAGATGGGATAGAGATGTATCTATAGTGCATAGAGTAGACTCGGGAAAGCACGTATCGATTTCTATTGCAATTTTATGGATTGATTGATTGATTGAATATGAATTTTCGAGCTGAGTTGAGGTGACGAGGTGAGATGAGTTGAATGGTGTTTCCACTTCCCCTTTTTTACTTCTCCTCCTTTGCCTTCCGGTTGTTTCCTGGACATGGTATTATCCTGTGGTATGTTTGTGGGTTTCTTGTTACCTAGGTATGGTATCGTTCTTGTGCGGGCGAGGAATCCCCGCCTGTACTCTCGTCTTGTGCTTGTATGATTGCGTTCGCTTTGTGTTGTATGTCATGTTTTGTATGTCATGTTTTATAACTCATGTTTCGTAACTCATAGCTTATAGCTTATAATGCATATCTCGTAAATACAATTCATGAAGTATAAACTCAACTAACTCAGTATACCTGAACCTGAACCTAAACCTAAACCTAAACCTAAACTTGAAATCCCATCATAGACTCGTAGCATAGACTCGTGGCATAGACTCATAGCATGTAGTTTAACAATATATACCACTTGCCGCTTGCACATATCCAATAGAGTATCCAGAGACTAGAAGATAAATATGACAGAAGTATACAAGCAAACAAGCATACAAGCAAATAGTCCCTTTATTCATCGAGATCAAGACTTGGGTGATTGAATGATGATGTGGAATAAATAGGTGACTGTGAAGGTCCAAAAGGAAAAGGAAAATATAAAAAAAAAAGTGGAAAAGTGAAAAGGAAGAGCATAAATATAAAGCAGAGGCTCCTCCGGGTATCGTAACATATCGTATAGTCAATCGTGCATTCTGTATCCTGCGTTGCATTGCATCCCTAGAGCCCAACCCCCTTGAAAACACAGAAAATTGTCCTTTCGGTGAATAATTAGGGACCGGAGGGGAATATCGAGAAAAAAATAAAGGGGAAAATATAGAAAACAAAATAATAGATCGGTGGGTGGTGGAGCCTGGTGGGTGGTGTTAAATACGGTTATGCGGAAATGACTTTCAAATTTTTCAATCGGGAGTTGTGATTTGAAAAATGTAGTGTTCTGTAATGAAAGATGAGGCGAGGAAAAGGGGGGTGAAACGTATATTCGTATCTTTCAACTCGAGTAATTTCGGGCGTGAAGAGTCGAGAGCGAGAGCGAGAGATTGATTGATGAGGTGGTAGATGCGTTGGTATGAGTAGTCGTGTTGGACTTGAGTGTAGAGTGGTGGTTATGCTGAAGTGTTAAGATGTTGTTCTGGGGTGGGTGGCGCATTCAGTCGGCATAGGCGAGAATTAAGGGGTGAAGATTATTTATTCCCTTTGCTTTTGTTTCATTTATTAAAACCCCGGCGACTCCGTCATTGGCGCATCCTCAACCGCTAGTTCAGATTCTGAGTATGAATCTATGGGATTGAAGACTTCTATGAATGCATCTGCTGCTATTTAATCTTTTAGCTCCCATGATGTTCAATTTCATATTTCCACTCATGCCCTCTCGCTTCCCCCCTCTACCCCGACAAAGTCTAAGAAAGGATAAAATAATAATACATACCTGCTCCACGCTCAAAGTACAACTCAAACTCCCCATGTTTCCTCACCTGCGTCCGTCGATGATATTGATCGCAAAAGACATAGATATGTAAATCCTTTACCCAGACGCGATGGCGAGAGTGGCGGGCTAGCCAGGTATCAGAGCTCATTTGGAGGTCGGTTACTATTGTAGGGGATTTGTTAGTTATTTTGTGCCTTGAATTATTTTTGTGCTTCGGGGTATGAGATGGAGAAGAATGGAAGGAACAGGAAGAGGGAAGAGGAAGCCAATGAAAGAAGGAAGGGTGGGGATATACCAAAAGCCGTCCAAATCGGACATTTCTTCAACTCTCCGTTCGTAACCGCCGCATGAAGTCTCAAAGTCTGCGTTTGATGATTTTTATAGATATAAAGAGAGTGATTAAATCCATCATCTACTATTTGTCTATTTTCACGAGGATGTTAGTAAGTTTCCTCTGCTGTTGTATCTATTAATTAATCCCCTCTAATTCTACCCCCCTCATCTTCCCTGGAATTGAAGAAATGATGAGATGGAGGAAGACAAAAACTTACTCCTGAAAAATCCTCTCTTCTCCAGCAATAATGTAGTCATCTTTCGGTATAAGATTCGTGAGATGGGAGCGCGCTTTGAGTGCTACGAAAGAGCAGTGGAAGAGGACCAGTCCTGTCACATTTTAAGTCACTTCCTATTCTGTCCAATCCCCCTTGAACCCCACTCCCATCTAAAGGGTGATTTTACAAAGATATACTCACTTTGCCAAGTCCTTTAAAAGTAATACATCTCAGTTAGCCACATATGTTCTCTATACTCCTCTCCCCTCTTTCCATAAAACAAAAGAAGCATATGGGCGGGCAACTCACTTGAAAAACAATGCCACCCAAGCCGTCGGAGCATCCCTATACTCACTCCACCTATTAAAAAGCAACGCACTTCCCCGTCTTCTAACACACAATTCATGAACCCCATAGGAAGAATACTGAGGATTATTGCCTTTATCCATCCAGCGACAGAGGAAACGAGGGGCTTCATAGGGAGTAGTGGGATCGATGTAGAGGGTTATGGACAGGTGGTTTTTATCGAAGGGTCTGGGGGGTTAGTTGGAATGAGGGAGGAAATAGGGGAAGATGATCATGAAGAGGGGGAGAAACACACAATTTAAACAAAACTTTCGATGCCGGAGGAATAGCCAACCGTTGCTCGTTCATAGAAGGACCATAGCATCGCGAACTAATTCATCAGTATCAGTATAAGTAATCGAATAACAAGACTCTAATAGGCCTTGAAACTCATGACCCTAGAAACCATAAATCCACAAACAGAAAAAAGATAAACATACTCTCTTCTATGTTTCAACCAAGTTTGCGAAAGAGGTTGCGCATGATCGTCGAAGATTTTCTCCGCCCAATGTCGTCTCTATAATCATTGGTCAGATATTTCAACATTAGTTATCCTTTCTCACCATTTCCTCTTCTACTCTCAATATAACATTTCTCTCCCCTCACATCTACCAAGCTTCTCCTCGCAAGGCTCGCCTCTCAATCGCGAAAGCAAAAGGAAAATCTTGGGGTTCACCGGTGTTCGCTTACATACCTCAATCTCAATAAGATTTGGCTGTGCAGGAGCGAGATGTGGCTGCACTGGGACTGGGGGTGCTAGAAATGTAAACGTGGGTGTGAGGATTGATTGATCCATTTTGTTGATATGAATGTAGATGTTTTGAGCATGAGACGGGGATGAGGGTATGAGGCGATGGTAGATGAATATTCGAAAAAAAGAAATAGAGAGTGGAAACAATGGAAAGATAAATCATACCAGGAATGCCTCTTAAAGCCCTCAGCCTTAATATTCTCAAGCGCAATAATTCCAGTGTGGTGGCATCATATGTAGGATATCTATATGCTGACCGCCGTTACCTCTATCCAATCATATCAACCCATCATACGCCATCTCATCTTCAAACCCCTCCATCACCAAACTCTGCCCATCTCCATCTCCATCTCCATCACCATCTCCCACCCCAAAACCCAACCCCAAACCTCATAACCCCCAAAACAAAACCACACTCACCTACTCAACAACCTAACACACTGCACCAAAAAATCCACATACATAACAAACCTCAAAACCAAGCTCATGCCCCCCTGCTCATCCAACCTCTCGCGCATAAGCGACCACTTCAAGCCCGGCGCAAACTCCTCACACATCAGAAACGCCAGCATATCCCTCAACGTTTTCTGCAAACAAGGGAGGATCACGGTAAGATGGTAGATGACGACGCCGACGCGCGCACGGTAGATGGAGAAGAGATCGTAGAGGTCGCGCAGCAGTCGAGACGTTTGCTCGATGTGGCGGATGAGCGTGGTGAGGTACTCGTGCGAGGAGGAGTGGGAGGTGGAGGTGGAGGTGGAGCTGCTGGGGTGCGGGGGGCTGGGTGTGGTGTTTAGGAGGGTGCGGAGTTGTAGGAGTTCGGTGGCGACGGAATCGGCGCGGGCGGCTTCGCGCCAGCACCCGAATAGCTCCTCCATTCTGCTACTATTTGGTGCTGAGGAGTCGACATTAAGTTATGATGCGATATAGGGATGATGGTGTTATATCGAGAGAAAGGAAAAAAAGAAAAGGAAAGGAAAAGATTAAATCATTGGATAATGTCATACATTGGATTAATTGCGATCCGTCCTCCGAATGGAATCAATATACAAGATCAATTAAAGAACCAAACCAAAAAAAGAGCGGAGTTCGCATCTCAAATAGCCAGCCCATACATACCCGTTCAATAAAGTAAGTACATCAGCCAACCCCTCCACTCACATCCATAAATCTCCCGACAACCAACTCAAAACCCCGCGGCTCTGCGGGTGAGTAGAAAAGCTTCCAATTACTACGACTGACGTGTCAAGAACCATTGGCATGTCTTCTCATCTCATCTCATCTCATTACAGGATTCCCCTCCATTTGATTCATATACATACATAAACCCGATACATTGCATTTATGACCCCTTCATTTCTTCATTCACATGCTGTACTAAGAAAATAAAACACCTGCATGATCAATTGTAGCCAGTAGTTATTCATACTTTGTATTTTTACTTTTGAATTGCTCTATATTCCAAGGTTATCATTCATCCATTCATACATATCAATTTGTCTATGTACTATGTATGGTCATGATTACCTACATCCGAACAACATAAGTTACATGCATGAACTCTCAGCATCCCCCTCTCAAATCTCTCCAAGCGTTTTGGCTGCAACAACATCTACAACCTTTATTTGGCGATTTGAATGGATGATCACCAACGGTTATCGAGATGCCACGATAGAAGCCAGGAATGAATGGCGCAGAGCAACAGCGAGCGTTAGCAAAGCGGCCGAATAATAAATGAAATAAATCCACAACGAGCGAATCGTGCAAGGCTGTGACCACGGCTGAAGGCATTGAATGGGCGGTTGAATGGAAATGTAAATTCGTTGTTTGGCCAATGGATGGGAACTGTATTCCATGTAACATGTGTTGATGCGATACTACCTCATCATGTATTCCGGGGTCGCTTACATCGGTTCTTCCTATCAGCTTTGTAGGGTAACTTCGATTTCAAAACCACTTGATAGGATTCCCATTAAGATTCAATTGTGAAAGCTTTGTGGGGAACCTTGGAATCTCGATTTGGTATGTGTTGGTTTGTTTAATATTCGAGTCCTTCCATATGAAAAAGCAAAAGGAGTACCATGTATGTGTGTATGTAACCAAGTCCAAGTACTCGAATCAATTCTGCACTTAATCCAGTATTAATCATGCAGTGTTCCGCACAGTACCTAGTCAACCAACACCAACACCAACACCAACAATACCCAGTAGACATCGGAAAGATATCATCACATCACCTTGCACTCTCCCTATCCAATGATCCAACCGCTTGAAGTTGATCAAACCGCCGACACGATAAGGAATTCTTCTAGACCATATATATGAGATACCACCCAGTAGCGATCATTGTGATATCTATAACACTAGAAATATCCTATCCCAATTCATCATCCCCAATCCCAATCCCAATAACCAATCACCAATCACCAATCACCAATAGGAAAGCCCAACCCCTCCCAAAACATATCTGCAGAACAGATACAAGTACGATCCAAAGTGACCTAGTAGTTACAGATCTGTTGTACCTCGTACCTCGTACCTCGCATTTATATCCCACCAATAACCAATCACGGAACAAGAAACAATCATCTCCAGACCATTCTGATCCTCGTACTTCGGTATACAAATACCATCCACTAGGATAAGCAATGGACCGACCATTTTAATCAGTCTGGAAATTGATTCCATCTCATCGCAATCATCATGCGGGAGGTAAACTCTACCTACTCACCTCTCCCCTCTCAGGAATTCTACGCAGACGCAATCCAAATTCCGCTACCCCGTATAGAGGAACGTAGTACCTCGTACCTCGCATACAATTCCATCTTGATTCCCATCCACCATCCAGCATCTCATCCACTCAACAATCAATAAACGAAGCAACACAGCAAGAAATACTTGTTTCTCAACCGTCCATCAGTCCATCCATCCATCCATCCATCCATCCATCCATCATTTCACGAATGCCACGAATGCCACGAATGCACATACCTATACTCTCTCCATCATCTCCCCCAACCAATGAAACCCCAATCTCAAACCCCAAACCCCACCACCCCCAAAACCCCACAAACAGAAGACTACATCCCGCCGAGCAGGTACCAGGTAATCAATCACCCACCCAATTCAAGATGAGGTATAAAGGAACTACCTACCTCCCTCACACTCAATCTCTCCATCCCCATCCCCATCCCCATCCCATCCCCACCCTCACATCTCCAATCTCCAAACCCCCAATCAAATACCTATCCCTAAATTCTAATATCCTATCCTACCACCAGAATCCAACTTGTTGCAAATTCCCTCCAACCCACCAGCCTACA
>NGKG01000008.1:978033-991060 GCA_002162505.1 Myriosclerotinia scirpicola | reverse complement strand
TCTATACCTATACCTACATCTACATCTACATCTACATCATCATCTAACATAAATACCCAATTCAAACTTCACCAAATACATTCCCATTCTTTTCATCTACAAACATACATACATACATACATACATACATACAGATAAAGGTAAATCCAATAAACCTAGGTAACTAAGCACAACTACACGACATAATCCGCAGAGCGTTGGACCAAGCACCTAAACATGGTATCTGAGCAGACGGACCAACTTTTAATCTACCATTCCACGACCGATTTATCTATTCATTTTCTTCCATCCATTTTCCTCCCTTCCTCTCCCATCATCTCATCCCCTTTCTTCGGCCCTGATCTCTCTCCCTCACCAGCCAATGCCCAAGGAAAAGCAAATCCATACCAAGCAATGCTATGCTACCATGCCCCTGTCCCCATTGCAAATGATATGAAGTATGTAAAGTATGCAGCAAAAGGTAACCACAGCTATGCCATCAACAGAATTTTGCCCTATATAGAGAAATTTTTGTACCAAATTATTCTGGTACCCACCCTCACAGCTTAGCAAACTCCTCCTTGATAAACTCCACAACCTTGGGTTCCACTCCCTCAAGCTCCGACTCAACAACCTTATTAAACCGTTCCTTTTGTTCCTTGACACTTGAGTTCTCCACGTCAAGAGCCGAGGCCGCGATGAGACATTTGAGCGCCAGGAGGTACTTCTCTGTTTTATGTATTAGTATTCATGCCAACATTACATAGAACAAGATAAGACCGAGTTTGAGAAAGAGGAAACTTACTTCTACGCATAAACACCTCAAACCCAAGAATTTGCGCCTCAATGTTCTTTGAGCTATATTGAAGTAGAGGAGTCAAAAACTTCATAGCATCACCCAACGCATCCGTGGTCGCAGCCAATTTCTCCCCGTTAGGGTCATCATCCTTCTTCTTTAATTCATCATCCTGATCCTTCACCGGCTTATTTGGTTCATTTTTCTTAGCCAGAGCTTCCTTTTCAAGACGCTCGGCTTCCTTTCTCGCCTTCTTAGCTGCCTTTTTACGTTCGAGAGTATCTTCTTGAGTTTCATCCGCGCTTCCATTGACGCCATTTATTTCAGGTTTGTCGTGTAGAGAGATGTATACTTTGACGGCCGCAAGAGCTATTCGGCTATAAAAGGGGTGTTCTCTGAGCTTGTCCTCCCACCTCATCATATCTACGTAGGCTCTGATTTGACCCTTACGTAAGAAGAAAGAATGGAAATCAAATTGGTCCTCGTACCAAACCTCAAAAATGTTATATACAGCTGTGAATCGCTTGAGAGCCAACCCAGCTTTGTTTTGACGAGCATAAGACTCTCCATCTTCTGTTAAATACCAGACGCATTGCATATCAAGAAGATCTGCTAGCGGTCCTCCAACAGTATCGACTTTTGTAAACAAGCTCATGGTCTTCAGAGCGTTTTCGTTTTCATCATTCCTGAGTTGATATTTGGCGGCCTTTGTGTTGATGTGACGATCCCTAGTGTCGAGACTGCGAGCTTCCTCCATGACCTCAGCAGCTTTTTGGGTATTTCCTTGATGCTTAAATATGCGTGCCTTTGTCATGTGAAAGTCTACGCTCTTAGGTTCTAATTCAATAGCCTTTTCAATGTACTCCAAAGCTTTTTCTAGGTCGCGGCTCAGATAGTAGTTATAGTGTTGTGCGAGGAAGTAGTAAGCTGAGGAATTGCCCTTGGATGTGTCACCATTCCTTTTTGGCTCCGAACTTTCTTCACTCTTTCCATTCTCGATATATTGTTGGACGACAGACGGTAAGATTTCCTTCTTGGAGGCATTGGCGTACAAATGCTTCAGGTTTGCGAATGTAGATGGTACTCCCTTATCCAACATACGATGGATATACTTGTCTGCGGCCTCCCTGAACTCCCCACCCTCTAAGAAATCTAACGGTAATCGGCGCGCAGCGTCACATCGTGGGTATTTCTCTGCATATTCATCGTAAACAGCCTTTCGAGCCTTCAAATCGGTTGGATCGATCTCCATAGCCTGGATCAAGGAATCAAAGTAGATCTTGTATTCCTGATTGCGGTCCACCAGCGCACGATATGCCTTGACAGCTTCCTCTTTTCGCCCAAGCTCATATAAGTATTTCGCCTTTAGCTCCATCACAGCCAGTCTGTCGAGGTTATGTTTCCCATCCGATTCGAGATGTTCCAAAGCTCTCTTGATATCACCCTGTTCTGCGATCAACGTATTCTTATACATAATAGCTTCCGAGTGCTCGAAATCGATTTTGGATGGTGGATTCTTCAAGGTTTCCTCATAGGTAGTGAGGACCTGCTCCGCTTCCGCCAATTCGCCATTGAGATGATGTGCCACAGCTAACGCAGTCCAGTTTTGGCGTATACCAGATCTAGCAGTTAACATGGCTCTGCGACTGACAAGATAACCCGAGTAATCGCGCATTTGTACTTGTAGAAGAGCCAAATCTCTCTGGATCTGATGCGAGTCGGGTTCTAATTTCAGGGCAAATTTGTATGCTTTGATAGCCTCCTCGAAGTTTTTGGCGGCGCGGTAGAGCAAGCCATAAACGTGCCAGCAGACGTGTGATTTGAAGTCGCATTGGAGGGCCACTTTCGCAAGCGCAAAGGCTTCTTCGGACTTCCCTTGAGAGTTTAGAATCAAAGCCTTCATGGCCAGGGTATCTCCATGTTTTGGGTTCTTTTTCAGAATTTGGTCAGCAGCTTTCAGACCTATAGATTGTTAGTCGAGACTACATAGGAGCTAAGAATATAGCCCACCCTTCTTAAAATGCTTGTCTTCATAGTTTCGGACTACAGTCCTAAAGAGTGAGGACTCTTTCGAAGATAAGGGTTGTGGCATAGCTACTCAATTGAGTCTACCAGCAAATATATTCGACAGCGTGGGGGGTTAAAGATTGATCTCTGATTCTGACGTCAAGATTGACAGAAGAAGAAAAAAGCTTCAAGACCCTTCTAGAGCGCGTCGATCGTGTACCAAAGGGGCTTGACAATATGATAAGTCCAATACACTGTGATCTGACTAGCAGGTGGGAAGTTTCCTGCTCTGATGGAAAGTTGTGTTGGAACTTGGCTGGAGGGGTTGTGTGTTAATAATAATAAGTCTACACTGGACCGTACTTGACTTTCAATGTTGCAATGGGCGGGAAAGTTCCGATGATTTTCCGGTTGAAATTCATATATATCTGCTTTCAGGTATGTTGTGTTATTGTTTTATAACCAGATTAGGGAATAAAGTAGATTGCTTGTGTAATGTAATGCAGGTCGAATTAATTGCTTTCTTCATTCATAATGTTTGAGTTACAATTAGAAATTGTCTAGACTTGAAGAGTTCTTATTTACGGCCATAAGTAACCTTACCTAGTAGTGCTGCGCCAACAATTTTAGTACACATTATACTTTGCTCACGCGGAATAGTAAAAGGCACTCAGTGGAGTTGACATTCCTCATTTCCCTTTCATACAATGTTCTGCTTTTGCCATTCATATCAGCCATCTAAGGCTCCGTATATAGTCTGCCAAACCCATCCAAAAACTCCCGCTTCTATGCAATCGTACATTCAAACACTCATGTACACTATCCCTCCCGTTGATTCTTTTCCCTACTCTTCCTCCACTGATCAAGAGCTTCTTCCCAATTCTCCGCATCCCCTCCACATCTTTCCCTCACCAACCCCCAACTCCTCGCCCTTATAATATTCTCCACCCCCCTCTCCTGCCTCACAATAGCAGCCAACCTCTCCGTCCGGGCCTCTTTCGGAAAGAATCTCGCCGAATAAGGATCTAACCTCTCATCCACCACCCTTTCCCTATCCCTCGCACTCTCAACTTGTCTCTGTAACAAGTCCGGGTCATCTGGATCAGGACTCGTAGCGACCGAAGCGCAATAATTCAGCACATCTGATCTCGCCTGCCACGAGGAGAATAGAACTGAATCCTTGAAACTCTGACATGCAGTGGCAGATATATGTTTTGAGTGAGGGGGCCGAGAAACGCGGGCTGAGGTAGATGAGGGGTCGAAACCTTCAGTCGAAGGTGTTACGAGCGCATTGAGATTTTGCGTTATACTATCGTCGATTGAGGCGCGAGATATACGAAGGAAATCTATAGATTATTAGTCCCAACAATGCATGTTATTAGAAGAAACAATGGAATACCTCTCAGCGCAACAGTTGAGAAACAAAACTGGGGAGTTAATGTTTGTGGTATTGGGGCAGATTCCGCCATTGTCTCCCGAGGAGCTGTCTTTCTAACCTCAGCTCGAGAGGTTGTTGACCAAAACCAGTTCGCCAGTGTGAAAATGAATTGAGTATAGTTATATTGTAAGAGGTTTATCGTGAAATCAAATGTGCTTGTTCAAATGCTAAGTGGCCAAAAAAAGTTGAGGCGAGCTTGACTTTCTTTTGATTACCATACAGGTATGTATCTTAGCGTCCGATAAGGTTAAAGCTCCTTTCTATGACGATGGTTGGAGGGGTCCGTCTCTCTTTCCAACATTTCTTATTGAACCCTTTTACTTTCTTCATAATGATTTCAAATGTCGAATTCACATACAGACGTTCTTCTTGTAAGTTCAATGGCTCTTAAAGATTTGTAGTAGCGAAAGCAAGCAAGTGGCAACTTGCGTCTAGAAAGTTACCCCTCAATGAGCTTCTGTTAAGCTCCCGGTGAGCTGGAACAAGGTGGTCATGTACAAATTTCACCCCCCTGGGAAGAGATTGGCGCAAAGGATTTTGAGACTGTCAATCTTGAGCTTGATTGGCGGCACTGCATTGGAGTTTTTGTTTCATAAAAAGTCTTCGGTTTGAAATATAACATTGTTTTTGTTCAAAAAACATCACGTTCCTAACAGACCTTACAGGCGGGAGCGTTTGCAGCAGTAGCTGTCGACCTTCTAGTTTACCCTTTGGATACCCTTAAGACCCGATTCCAAAGTCCAGATTATAAAAAGATCTACTATGATGCATCTAAAAAGGCCATCAATCGTGGTTTGCTATTTCGAGGTCTATATCAAGGGGTTGGACCCGTGATTTTGGTGACAATACCATCATGTATGAATCCCTCCTTCGGATCTTAAACAATATTAACATCTTGTAGCAGGAGCATTCTTCACCACATACGAGGGAATAAAATCCTTTCTTACCAAAGCAAATACAAGTCTTGGTGGGAACAGCACTCCACTGGTACCCCAACCTTTTGTTCATAGTGCAGCGTCGGCAGTAGCAGAACTTGTATCATGCTTTATTCTCACTCCTGCGGAGGTGTTGAAGCAGAATGCACAGATGATCCGTCGGCCAGCTCACTCCTCAGACTCCGGAGCTTCTGTCACAATGCAGGCTTTGAAGCAATTTAAAAAACCTTCCCAATTGTTCACAGGATATACCGCGTTAGCTGCTCGAAACCTACCATTTACCGCAATGCAATTCCCTATGTTCGAACACATGAAAGAATCACTTAAGGCATATAGGAGGCAAAATGGGACTATGACTGGTTCAATGCTCGAAACAGCAACGATAACAGCAGTGAGTGCTGGAAGTGCTGGGTCTATTGCAGCCATCATCACAACTCCAGTCGACGTAGTGAAGACCCGGATTATGCTCGCGGCATCGGGAGAAAATTCCGAAAGCGAGGCAAAGAAGAAGATAGAGGAAGCCAAGAAGAAGGGTCAAACTCTCGACAAGCTTGGAGGGAAGAAAAAGGGTAGTCTTGCCATTGCCCGAGAAGTGATTGCGGAGGCTGGGGTGAAAGGCCTGTTTAGAGGTGCTCTATTAAGAGCTGGCTGGACAGCATTGGGTAGCGGTCTTTATCTAGGGGTTTATGAAAGTGGAAAGGTCTGGCTGGGGGATCGACGCGAAGTTAAGGATGGAGACGAATAATCCGGGGATAGTGGTCCCATCGCATCTTCAATGCCACAAGAATTCGCGGTGGAGTCCTGCATGTATATGTACGTTAGAGAATATAATACGAAAAGCTTACTCCCAAGATTATCTTGTACTCCATTGGGCAATAGGTGTCTGCGGTCAACACCACCTGCGTCTGTTTTATGTGCACTTTCAATGTTTTACTCATAATCAAAACTTGATCAGATTTCGCAGCTCTACGAATGTAGACATTTGCGATACCACTCTGTCACTCTGTCACTCTTTTAAGACTGAAAATCTCAATTGGCTCGGTCGCATTTCCAAGCATTGATGAAGATAATGGTCGTCAAGCCCGTGGGCGGTGTTGATCATAGTAAAGTGAATGCTTGAAGTATGGGAAATATAGATCAATTATTGGATGGAAGAGAAGATTTCTTTTGGATTGATAACATAAGTATCGATCTGATGCATGTAAATCTGTAGGTTTCAACTAAACGGATGAGTGTGGAAGAAGACGATAGAACGAGCGTAACCTTCCAAGGCCATGTACAGTTCATTCTGGGCATTCAGATATTTGAATCAGTCTTCTTCACCACATCACTTGTAAGACCACTTGTAAGAGACCCAATGTTCAAAAATGATTGGAATCATCGTTAGTGAGATGTGGATGAAGGAAAACTCTCTACCTATTTGGTATCTTCAATCCTTTATTGGTCTGCTCAACGTCTAGATGTGAGTGATTCCTGGAACTTCGAATCTCTTACACTTGAGCGGAATCAGCAGATGGATTTTCATGCAAGGTACCCGAGTCAGGATAGTGATGGATGGCGAATGAGGACCGTTGACTACTATGAAGTGCGGTTACATTTCACCGCCTCGGCGTCTTTGCGTCAGACCGTTGATATTGATACAGCATGTATGAGGCTCCAAAAATAAAGTTCATATACAATGCCATGAAGTCTTTGATGCTTGAACACAAACCTCAATATATCTTTGTTCCACGCAATGCTATTTATTTTTGATATGCGATTTTACAATCGTAACAAAGAAAGGCGTGATCATCTTCATCACCCGAGAATTGCGCAATAGGGACCAAATTTCGTACCATCCTGGGCCATTTAACGTCAGACTCCCCGCAAAATTTGTCAAACGTGAATTATTATCAATTCATACCATGTCGTGGTTTCTTTTTGGGCAATTGCGTCCTGGACGCTCCTTCCTGGATTCACCCTTTCCTTCCAATTCATATATTTTTGACTTTCCAGTGGGTTCGTTCCAAATAGGTCTTGAAGACATCAAAACTGTTCCATTTCTTCAATCCTCAAAACATCTCTTCCAATCTCATTTCTTTCTCTTGTATAATTTCCTAATATCGATTACACCTGAGATTTCGATACTTTCGTACATCATGGCTGTCGTTACATCCCCTACTCTACCACTCAGGGCTTTGGAACGTCATGAAGTTTCCAATGCACTCGAATCTTCTGCCGGTTTGCAACTTCCATTTTTGAGCAGCAAGACAGACAGCTCGAGCGAGGATAGATACCTGGTGGTCAGTCCATATGAGGAAAAGCCTCATCTATTAGATCTCGAGACCTTAGATACACCAAATCAGTTGCTTGCTAGAGCTCTTGTTGGATTGAAATGCTTGAGAGAAGACTATGCAACTGCGCCATACATCGAGACTTTCAACGTATGTTATTCGATATCCCAACTAAATTTGGAAACTGAAGTTCAATAACTGACTTCTTTAGTGGCAAGAAATGATAGATTCTCTTCGAGAACTGGCAAAAACTTTCAATCACACCTGGAAAGAGGAATCTTTCTATATTGTTGTCTTTAGATCTCAAGTCCCACCTGAAACTGTCGCCCATTACTCTGATCTTGGTGTTCTTGACAAAGCTGCTCATGCTGAGGCGACTGAAAGTGGAGGATTTCTCAAGTAAGTATGAAAAATCGATACAAATAGCAAATAGCTGACAGTTTCTAGGTACTGGTTTGGAGTACCTGATGAAACCGGAAGAAACCTCGCAACTTGTGTTTGGCGTAGTTCTCGAGATGCTAAAATTGGTAGCATGGGCCCAAAACATCGTGTTGCGGCAAACGCTGCCAGACACATGTATACGGAGTGGAAAAGTGAGCTCATTTCTAATAGTGAAATTCCTCTGGCAAATACTAATTGAATGGTGTAGTCGAGCGCTTGAGACTCCTCGTGAAGGACGACATCAAAGGATGGGAGATCGAACAATGGGTCGACTAGAAGACATGTCCCTGAAGTTTTTCAGACCTTTTCCATTTCAGAGCCCATCGAATTAATACCGCCGTTATGGTTTTACCAGCGTAGAAGGAGTTACCTATGGTTTTTTAGACTTACTAGAAGTTTTGCTTAATTAAGAAGATACCACAGTAGAATAGACAAAACACAAGACGAATATCGCTCAAGACCACCTAGACTCCCATCTTTCCAGCAGTTATTAGTGCTGTGAGTACAATCTGTATTGATCGTGATGATTTGCACCCCCCAAAAATATATTGGCTAGATGGATTAGGAGGTTTGAAATTTGGTGATGAATTATTATTGTATGTTGCTTTGAAAGAAGAGTTACGCGGGGTAAGATTCCCGCCATCGCTAGTGTGAAAAAGAAAAAACGCCCAGACTTCGCACACAAATGTCATCTTCACTTCAAAAAAACTAACCCACCTTTTTGCGACGACGACTACTGGACGCGGAACCCTTCGACTTTGCGCCAGAACCTATTGAAATATTGGCAGTAATTGTTCGGAATCGAAAGGTCACGAATTTGAACCATATTTCATCATGGCAGATACTACCAGCAAAGAGGTGCCTTTGCACTCAGTACAAGTTGAGGCATTGGTATAAATTATCATAGGCAAGACATCGAAATTCTGGCTAATATGATATACAGGTCGTCATGAAGATTGTAAAGGCTTGCGCCGCAACCTACCCAACTACAGCTACTGGATCTCTTGTCGGTATGGATTCAAATGGAACTGTTCAAGTCACAAACTCCTTCCCATTCCCAATAGCAGACGTCGCAGCCTCGGATTCCCACCCAAACGACCACATGGCCGCCTCAAACATTGCTGCCGCAGCTCCAAGATCAAAGGCCAACATTGTATACCAAAGCGAGATGATCAAAATGTTGAAGGAAGTCAATGTCGATGCGAATAACGTTGGATGGTACACGAGTGCAAATATGGGGAACTTTATCAATATCAGTTTGATCGAAAATCAATTTTTCTACCAAAAGGAGCCAAATGAGAGAACAGTTGCGCTTGTCCACGATGTCAGCAGAAGTTCCCAAGGTGCTTTGAGTCTACGTGCTTTCAGACTTTCTCCAAGCTTCATGACTGCTTATAAGGAGGGAAAATTTACCACTGAGAAGTAGGTTCATACAATATACCATTACAAGGCCACTACTGACAAAATGACAGTATGCAAAAATCGAAGCTCACATACAAAGACATTTTGGTCGAATTACCTATCATCATCCACAATTCCCACCTTTTGACCTCCTTCTTGCACCAAATGCCAGTCGAATTACCAAAGAAAGATCTCGACTTCCCCGCAAGTCTGGCAGACCTCACCCGAAACACACCACCAGCTCCACTCTATCCTAACTTGGAATCCCTGGACTTATCCATTGATCCTTACTTGGAGAGAACTTGTGATATGCTTTTGGACAGCATCGAGACTCATTACACCGAACTTAACAACTTCCAATACTTCCAAAGACAATTGGCTCGTGAGCAAGCCAAGGTCACAGCATGGAAGGCCAAGCGTACAGCGGAGAATGCTACTAGGGCCACACAAAAACTTGCACCACTACCTGAGGACGAGTGGGAGAGACTCTTCAAGCTTCCTACAGAACCAAGCAGATTGGAGGGTATGTTGAATGCACGTCAAGTTGAGCAGTATTCAAGACAGGTGGATGGCTTCACTGCTAGCATCACTGGAAAGATGTTTGCAGTAAAGAGCAACCTCTTGCCAGATCAATCTTAAAAGAAACGTATGTAATGCAGCTGGTAGTAGGGCAATATTGTTGCTAGCTAGGGCACTTATGAGGAATTTGTTGCATGGGCATGGCGTTCAGAGGGATATGTCAATAGGCGGGATCATATTCATGATCAAAAAAAGGGACGATAGAAAGCATCTTGAGAAATTTTCTACTGGATGTAATCTTCTAAGGTTCCAAGGTTACTATAGATACTCGTATATTCCTCCAAAAATGCACGGACTTTTGATATCGACCAACTGCAACCCCACTTGCAGGCTTTTATTGCTATCGGTGATAATGATGATATCCACATCCATGATTGTATTGACCCTGAATCCTCAAAACTTCACTTCACTTCACTTCAATCAACAACAACAACAACAACAACAACAACAATCACGATGTATCTACAGCTGTAGGAGGGAGACGGCCACCTATTGAAGTTAACCACATTCTTATTATACCTATCCAGTACTTATATAACACTTGAACAACTCACCAATAAATTAATACATACAAACAATGCAAGTCTTACAATGTAGGTATTATCGCTTTGTTTTGGGTTGGTGTTCAAGGATGGATTCTATATCTAACCGTATTTGGCTTAGTGATGAATTTTCCTCTTTCTCACCCCTCCATTTCTAGTTGTAGTGTTGGCCCCCGAAGTTTTTCTGTTTGTCCTCTATTATTTCATCTCTCTTTTCTAAAAAAAAACATCCAGATCTTCTGTTCTTCTTTTTTTCTCTTCACCTCTTAAATAAATGTAAGTATAGAACCTCACTTATTCCAATACCTAATCACAGTTATCAACTACACATTTGGAACTTTGAATTGACTCTCATCTCTCAGATCCTATCCACCTCTCTCAATATCTTCTTCCCCTCACCGACAATGTCTGCCCCAGCATCCAAATTCAAGGTAAGCAAATGTCCCATGAAGAATTGTCGATTCCCATATACTAATTTGAATCATTATAGGTCGCTGACCTCAGTCTTGCTGCCTTTGGTCGCAAGGAAATTGAGCTCGCTGAGAATGAGATGCCAGGTTTGATGGCTACTCGTGAGAAGTATGCTGCCGATCAACCTTTGAAGGGTGCCCGTATTGCTGGATGTGTATGTATTGCCTGCATGATTTATTGATTGGAGTGAAAGCTAAAGATGTTGTAGTTACATATGACCATTCAAACCGCTGTCTTGATCGAGACCCTCACATTCCTCGGAGCTGAGGTTACCTGGTCATCTTGCAACATTTTCTCTACCCAGGACCACGCGGCTGCTGCCATTGCTGCTGCCGGTGTCCCAGTTTTCGCCTGGAAGGGTGAGACCGAGGAGGAATACAACTGGTGTTTGGAGCAACAACTCGTTTCCTTCAAGGATGGCAAGAGCTTGAACTTGATCCTCGATGATGGTGGAGATCTTACTCAACTCGTACACAACAAATACCCAGAGATGTTGAAGGACTGCTACGGTGTTTCTGAGGAGACCACCACCGGTGTTCACCACTTGTACAAGATGTTGAAGAACAAGGGTCTCCTCGTCCCAGCTATCAACGTCAACGACTCCGTCACCAAGTCCAAGTTCGACAACTTGTACGGTTGCCGTGAATCCTTGGTTGATGGTATCAAGCGTGCCACCGATGTCATGATTGCTGGTAAGGTCGCAGTCGTTGCCGGTTTTGGTGATGTCGGAAAGGGTTGCGCTATGGCTCTTCACGGAATGGGTGCTCGTGTTATTGTTACCGAGATTGATCCTATCAACGCTCTCCAAGCTGCTGTCTCCGGATACCAAGTCATGCCAATGGAGAAGGCTGCCTCTATCGGTCAAATCTTCGTTACCACCACTGGATGCAGAGACATCTTGGTTGGCGAGCACTTCGAGGCTATGCCAAACGACGCTATTGTCTGCAGTAAGTATTTCATTATCCATTTAACATCATTCACACACTAACCCTTAGATAGACATTGGTCACTTCGATATCGAAATTGACGTTGCCTGGTTGAAGGCAAACGCCGCGAGCGTTCAAAACATCAAGCCCCAAGTCGACCGTTACCTCATGAAAAACGGCCGTCACATCATTCTCCTTGCAGAGGGTCGTCTCGTTAACTTGGGATGTGCCACCGGTCACTCTTCCTTCGTCATGTCCTGCTCATTCACCAACCAAGTTCTTGCTCAAATCTTGTTGTTCAAGTCCGAGGATGCTGCTTTCGGCCAAAAGTATGTTGAATTCGGCAAGACCCAAAAGCTTGAGGTTGGCGTCTACGTTCTCCCAAAGATTTTGGATGAGACCGTTGCCAAGCTTCATTTGGCACACGTCAACGCCGAGTTGTCCAGATTGACCCCAGTCCAAGCTGAGTACCTTGGTCTTATGGTTGAAGGACCATTCAAGTCTGAGATCTACCGTTACTAGATTCTGTTCATATGGGTTTTCATTTTTTCAGGCGAGCTGTGGATAATCTTTCAACATGAGTAATGATTGCAATGATACCGGGGTAAAGCATTTTGACCTTCAACGGCATATACAGGGGATTTACAAGGGAAAAGTTTCAACATAAAGGGTTTATGGATGAATTTTACAAAGCGGGCGTTACTTGGCTCTTCAACCATGGTCAAGTAGTATAGGTTGGCCTTTTGCCTTGACATTAGAGCATATGAATTTGTGCTTAGGTAGAATATGCATTGCATGTTCATTGTGTTTGTTCCTGTTCAATGCCTATGATGTTATGAGTGACTGTGATTGTGATACACTAGTAAATCAAAGGGTAGTGATGGGACTCTCTAACCGAATCCAAACCACTTGTACCCCTCATCCTGTTACTGTTGACCTATAGCCGCAAAACCAGACCCGCAATCCACCTCATCTATGTCCCCTTACCACAACGACACAGCTAAGAAATTCTCATTACGTTGTACAATCTTTCCATTATTGCAGACTTGGAAAGTACTAATATATCTTCTCAATTCTCCACAAGTTCCAGCTTTCTTCACGGATGCATATGAGAGAAGAGGATTGTTAGGTTTGTAGCGATTTTCTTCTTCTTCTATGTATATGCTACTGCTACTGCTACTGCTACTGATCATAAGTTAGTAGTAAGTAGAGTGTTGGGGTGGAGATTTGGGGAGGAGG
>NGKG01000008.1:962341-977898 GCA_002162505.1 Myriosclerotinia scirpicola | reverse complement strand
GGTTTAAGGGGGGTGTTATAGGAGGGTGTTATAGGAGGGTTTAAGGGGATGTTATAGGGTATTATAGGCTCAAAGCCCTGTAGTAGATGTGCAACAAAAAAAATCAAAGGCTCAACGGCTCAATGTGATTGGAGGGTTGTTTGGAGTGTTTGGAGTGAATACTGGGTATTTCGTTTGGATTTCGGGTAGGTAGGTAGGTAGGTGGATAGGTAAGACACCCTTAATCCCCCCCTGAGAGAGATTCTTTCTATTAACTTGAGGTCTTTGAGGTTTTTGAGGGTTTTGAGGGTTTTGAGGGTTTTGGTTATCTAGGTGATGGGTGATGGGTGATGGGTGATGGGTGATGGGTGATGGGTGATGGGTGATTGGCGATAGGTACTGGGGAGGCGAGGGATAAGAAGGCATTATTGCATCAACACTGCTAATATATATAGCAGTGCTTTCAAGTTTCGACCTCGAGAGCGAGAAGTTAGAATATAACGGAGGGCGTCAAGTATATCATCGTTATAACAACTGTATTTAAAATCGGATATTCAAACACATGTACAATGAATGTAATGCAATGTGAATCAATTTAGTATGTATGCTATTTTATGATACACTCATTCCCCTTTCCTATAATATACATACAGTCCATCCATCCATCCATCCATCCATATCCTCCTTTAAACACCCATTGCCGATTTCTAGCCATTCCGAACACCAAACCCCAAAACGCTACGTGAAAAGAATGCCCAATCGCTAACACGCCATGCTATGTATATGCAATCTGGTAAGTTTGACTTATACCATGCATGAAAGTATCAACAAACATGTCCAGACGCGAGCAAAAAAAAAGAAAGAAAGAAAGAAAGAAATGCATGAGCTATCCCGTTCCCAGCTCAAGCTCAAAGTCATACTCAATGCATGTATATGTCCGTATTCCCATCCTGCTCATATCTCCTGTTTGCGCCATATCCTGCTCATTCATCCATCAATCATACCTATCATACAATCTCCCCTTCATATAGCAATGCATCCTTAAAACCTAAAGTCCCCTCGTTTTACTCCCCCTTCCACTCTCTAAACTAAGATCGATTGACCATAAGGAATCCCAAATCATTGATCTCCTATTTGATGATGTGCTAGTACTGCCTACCGAATCCTCTCTTGTAAGATTACCAGTTCCGGTTCCAAAGCCAGTCCCCATAGCAGTGGGGTATCCATGACCATGATGGACATTCTAAGAACACGATCGCACTATCAGCGTATGTTTCTCTTTTGTTATAAAACATAACTCAAAATGGTACGATAATACAACGAATGAATGAATGAATGAATGAGTGGGTGAGAATATATCAATATCAAGGCAAGGAACTCGACTCGACTCGGAAAGTAACATAAACACGAGTCAAGTTAAGATAGAATCAAGGACCCAGGAGATTGTCCAAGGGATTTCGAACCTCGGTGTTTGTCGCCCCAAGAGCAGAGGCCCCATCACCATTCCTCACAGCTTGAGAATCCGCAACGGCGCCCGTCACATCATCATTATTCAAAGTTCTTAGCCCACTAACCGAAGCCGTGGAGTCCGTTTTTCGAAGAGGTGATGCAGAAGCCGGAATAGCCTTCTTAGAGTTACTACTACTACGACGACTGTCCAGACTTTTTGCTAGAGTTTTGTTGAGACCTTCAGCGCCGCTACTAGAAGATTTCTTGGAGCGACGAATTGTTGCTGTAGCATCGATATTTGCACTGGCGACTGTACTTTTAGCGAGACCGGGAGTGGATGGTGCGCCGGGTTTTTCTTCTGCGGCATCTATGAGGTACCAACGGAGGCCGTCTGAAAGGTCAAAAGGGTTATCGTCTTCAAACGAGTCGCCACCGGTACTTGCGAAGGAGCGACCGTCAGTCATGGATTTGGAGAGGTCGACTACTCTGTCCTCAATTTTGTGGATCCGAGCCAATAGCCAGTCTCGAGAGCGCAACTTGTGGGAGTCTTGTTCTCGAAGGAAGTAATGAGGGGCGCCAACATTGAATGCTGCCCATGCTCCGGTAGATTGATTCCGCGTTGGTAAGAAAAGAGCTAGATCGCCTTCTTTGAAATTCTTGAAAGCGATCTTTTCATGGGCTTCTTTCTGAGCTCTATGAGACTTCTCCCGATAAGAACGAGCATCTTTAGAATATTTCTTCGCTGTATATTCCATATCCCTAACTCGTTTCGCGATAACCTCACAAAAGTTATCGATGTCGAAGCTACCAATAGATTTGATATAGGCGTCATACTTTTCGGCTTCCGCTTCGGGGTCATCATTGTGCATCCAATATAACAAATCAAGATCTCCACTATCAATCATGGCTTTCATTGTTGTAGAAGCAGTCATGCTTCGTCTGAGTTTGTTGCCCGGATCTGAGGAATCGTTTCCATTGATAATGCTCCGGTCAGGTTTGGGCAACTTTTGAATGATCATGGAGCCGTTCTCCTTGGTGACCGAGTAGCTCAATCGCTCAAGTAGTCGAACAAGTTTATCGTTTTGTGAGTAGAGTCGTTGTGTGAGGTCCTTTGCACGTGAAGTGCGTGAATCAAATCGATTATTAAATCTTTCGAATCTTTCTTGTGCAAACTGGTGCTTCTCTTGATGCGATCTCATTTCTTCCTCGAGACTTCCAATTCGAGAAATCTTTCCAGCCAGATCTTCTGATAGAGATGTGACTTTTTGTTCTTCTTCTTCTAAACGACTTCGTAGAGCCTCAGAGCCCGTTTCGCCATCCGCCATCTTCGTTCTAAGGGAGCTCAGCTGAAGACGTTCATCAAAGAGTTCGGTTTCGAGGGCTGAAAATCTAGCTTTTTCGGAAGCTAATGTCTCACGGAGGGTTTGGGACTCCTTTTCTTCGGCTGCAAACTTTTCCTTGTATTCCCCAAGTTCGCTTCTGAGTTCCGAGATTGTTGTCTCTGCGTCATCTCGTTGTGACTTCACAATGTTGTAATCCCTCTTCGTATTTTCAAGCTCAGATACTAAGCTCAGTGACTTGTTGGTCAATGAACCTGACAAGGCTGTGAATTCTTGTGGCATCCTTAACTTAGGTGATAATTGCAAATGGATATCTTGCAGAGTCTTCAGTTGATCCTCAGCTACTGATTCTGCCTGAATAGTCCGGGTCATCAATTCCTTCTTTTCTTCTCTGAGACTCTGCATTTGTCTTTCCAAAGTCTCGTTGGTCTCCCTTTGTAACTTTGCATCATTTCTCAAGAAGTCAACCTGACCTTGAGCTTTCTGGGCTTCCGCGGCAGCATCTTTCCGTACCTTGTCCAATTCTTCTTGTAAGATACGAACGCGATCATCGACATCGGACTTCTCATTCTCTCTTGAACCGAGATATCTATCCATTTCATCCTCAAGTTCTTCCAATCTTGCTTTGAGACGCTTGATTTCATCCTCTAGAGATTTGCGCTCTTCCATGAAGTCACGTTGCTGCGCCTTGAAGTTTTCCGAAAGATCCTGCTTCATGGAGTTCACTTCTTCAAGTTGGGATTTCAACTCACAAGTCGTGCCACTTTTTGCAGCAACCTCTTTCTCCAGACCTGAAGCACGCTCACGTTCGGCGATCAGTTCAGCCTCCAAGGAAAGCAATTTCTGCTGGTACGCCTTTTCCTCATCTCCTCGATTTGCAGAAAACCGTCGTGATGATATTGACGATCGACGGGATTCGTCATTCAAATGTGGTGATGCCAAGGGATTTGCCGTATTTTGAACATCCGGGCTTGGAGTATTGGGGATTTGAAAAACGTTCCCGGTTGAAGTTCTACCGACCTGAGTTTGCCGATGCAACAGATCTTCTAGTCTCCGAATTCGACTCTCTGCAGTTTTAAGCTTATTCTCGAGTTTTGATCTATCTTCTTGCATGTTCTTTAGCAGGTCATCATCTCCACGCATGAGAAGAGCGCTTTTGCCAAGAGCAGCTTCATGAATACTTCCTGCTTTGAAGGCTTTTGCTCTCCTGCTTTGCTGCCTTGTTGGATTGTCAAGATCTGAGATGATTTTTGAGATCTCGCTCACAATCGGAGATTGAGGATCATCAGCTCGAAGTATTTCGAGTACCTCTTCTAAATCCCGTCGAGACGCTTGAGGCCATCCACCTTCCTCCCCCTGCAAATTAACTTCCAAAGCCATGACTTGCCTTTCAGACTTTTCTCCCCACAGAGTAGCCCCGATGTTCTTCTGCCACTTTCGCCGTCGCCTAGTCTCTTCCTCTTGAAAGCTTACCATTTCATTAGCCAAAGTCGAGGAATCCGACCTGACTTTTTCGTCCCACTCACTTCGCCTGACTGCCTCAGCTAAGAATGAGGCGTACGTGACCGGCAATGTATCCAGCATGGAAATCAAACCCAAAGCATCGAGTCCATCGCCATCTAATTCCAAAGCGGCAAATTGACTGTTCACCTCGGCAAGCATTTTCGTCAGGCTGGCGATGTCGTACATGAACTCTAAGGATGATATAGCAGTAGAATTTCGCAATTTCGTAACAGTCTGCATGATTTCCTCCATTTCGAGAGCTCTTTTAGAAAGAGTTGGTAGAAATTTCTCAGTGTGAAGAAGGGCTGATTTTGAAGCTTGTGAAACATTCTTCGATGTGTTGGTGAAGTCTAAAATGGTCTCACAGTCCGTATTAATTTTTCTAGAGATAGCTTCAATATCTTCCATCAGTGATATGGGCTCCTGGGCATGCGGAATGGCCGCTCGTGCAGGACTCTTCTCGACTTTCTCAATCAGATTATCAATTCTTCGCATGACCTCATCCACCGCTTGCCCAGCCTCGATACTCTTTCGTCCAAGATTCTTCGATATGTTCCGCAGCAGATTTCCAGATCTCTTGACCTCTTCTACGTCGACCAGGTCCTCCAAGGTGGTCCGGCGCTGCGTCCTCGGCAGATCGCGACCTGTTATAAACTTTATCACATCTGCGGTCGCAGGTAGTGACTTTAATCGAGATACTGCCGCTTCCCAGTCTGCACCGGTAGCACTAAGCTTCTGCATTTCCTCGACGTACTTTTGAACCTCGGCATTCTTTTGGTCCAGCGCCTTGACATGCTTCTCCAGATTCAAAACGGCGGTGTCCACACACCGAGTGATCACCTCTGTTTCTATGTACCTTTGCTGCGCCTGATCTGACATGGCAGCACAGTCGTCCACTACCTCCATAGCCCATGTCCGTCTTTCGGTGAATAAGCCCTTCCATGCTTGTAGGTTCTTCTCATTTGTGATTGAATCTGGGGGTTGAGTGACGGTGTACTTCCGCGGTAGCGAGATCTCGGAGATCAATGATTTTGCAGATGCAGTAGAAGACTGCTGGATGATACGTCGATCGTATACGAATATCTCTTTCTGAATTAAATTAGCAAATACCGAGTTTAGTAACTACGACATTAATACCTCTGAGGATAACGCTTGAAATCGCACCGCTTTAGCTGCTGCGGTAAGAGATATGTGATCACTGGCAGCAATAGGCGTATGCTTTCCTACCCATGACTTGAAATCGTCCAAACTTGAAGGCTTATCAGTATCTATCATGGAGGTAGTTATGGTATACCTGACTTACGATGTAAAGGATCCAGGGTCTACCTGAAGATGTTGGCCCGTATGGGCAATGTATACGTGAAGTTCCATATCCATTTATGCATTTCACAGTGTCGGCGACTTGCCAAATTATTCTTCCCCTTGAAAAAACTGACAGCTATCTTGTCGCATAACGATTGAAATACTATAAGATCACAAGATTGGTTCGAGACCGTAGCTTGAGCTTTAAAGTTATGTCGGCAGCCTCGTCTCGGCAAGCCACAGTGAATGTGGCTGATGGACTAATCAGGATCCCCGTGTTTCCCTGAAGTCCTGAGGTTTAGTCCAAACAACTGATGGTATATTCTAGATATTCCCTATACTGATTGACTGAGAGGCAGGTTTACAGATCAAGATGTCGCGTCAAGAAAATGTTGAAAGTATGGAAGGGGTTGAAATGACTGGACCAGCCAACGATGTACCTCCTTTGAGTGAGCAAGAGAAACGCATTTTAGAAGTGTATGATAGATTGGAAGAACTCCAGGTTGAAATCGCTATATTAAAAGCTCAAGGCATCATTTCTTCAGGAGGTATATTTCTACATACATAATTCCAATAGCACGTGTTCTGACTATTCTTAGAGCAAGCAGAAGAAGTCACCGATGAAGATATCCGAAAGGCGGAGAAAGAACTTCTGGAGTCAAAGGCCAATTACTCCTTACGGTCGAAGATAATTGAGAATGTGATCATCGCCAATCCTATATTGAAGGCGGTTCACGCGGGCAATAATGCCTCGATCTTAGAGCAGTAAGTTGCAGCTTTATAAAACAATTTCTCCTGCATTGTTGACCAAATCATAGGGACCTCTTACCACTCATTGAGAAACGCGATGCTGTTTCTGGAACTTTGGCTCAATTATCCAACAAGCTCCAGTCATCAAGAGAAGAGTTGACGAAAGAGTCTAGTGAGAACATTGTTACAGGGAGGAAGAATATTGAGCTAGCTGCAGAAATGCTGGCGCTGGCAGAAGAGACGAATAGTCAGGGGAAAGAGAACATTCAAGACCCTAAAGTTCGTGCACAGTTGGATGAATTAGAGGTGGAGATGAAAAATAGTAGACAGAGATGGAGGATCATGAAGAATACTGCTAGTGCTGTGATAGTAGGTAGCGGTATTGATTGGGCGAGGGATCCTAAGTTATTGGAAATCGTACTTGACGATGACGAGGATCGATGATGAAGCAGAACTTCAAGAACCTGCAACTAGGTTACCCAATATCAACCAAACATGGCAACTTCATTGATGACATGGATATTCTCATTCACGTAGGTTTCATTTTCGTCCCAACTACCCATGGCAAGGTTGTTCAGTGACATTGGCTTCTACGTGCATTCTATAAAATCATCTATCATCTAAAGATCTCATATGGAAGATGTAGAAAGAGACACGACCCGTTTGACATTTTGTTATCATAGTGTACTAGGTATGTAGTGTATGTATGTACCTACCTAGTACCGGTAGTGTATGTAGGTAGTGAATTGAGGCTCCAAGCATCCGATTCCGATGGAAATACGGTATCCATACCCCTGTTCCTTCAAGATAAGCATTCACAAGGATATTGACGGCAGTTGGTGAAACTTGAAAGCGGGAGGGCTCTGGCTGGTATTTTCTCCGCTGAGCTGAGCTGAGCTGAGCTTAGGTAAGGAGGAAAGTAATACCTACTCCTGCGTTTGACCGTTACTCATTGCACTTGCACCTAAAATGATATGTAGATGTCAGTGTAACGTGTAGACGTGTAGACGTGTACCCCTTGTACTACTTACTAAAAGCATCATTGACACCATTTCCACGTGCTATTATTCCTATTAGCATTCCTGTTGATCTGATCTGACATAGCTATATCGAAAGAGGCTTCTAGGCCTTTCAGGAAAAATGCATGGCAAACATACTAGGTACCTTCTTCCACTATCATATCTAAGGGGGAGGGGACGCATAGAACGTTCTCCTGCAGAAGACCAGTGACCACCCCTATTGAATATTGGAACCCCTCGATTTGAAGGTTATACCTAGGTAGGTAGGAGGTTGGTTGTATAACTTGAGAAAGTACTAGGTAGGCACTTTGTATTAGCGTTACCACTGATATGGACGACTTCAAATTTATCCTAGCAAATCAAAGTAACAAACAATTAGTTACAGAGTACAAGTCACAGACTCACAACTAACTAACGGTACGAAGTATGATATAAATCATATAATTAAATCAACCTTGGAAGTGTCAAGTGAAGACTAATAAGTATAAATTGTAATAATATATTTCTCCTCCTCTTTCCCTCCCCCACCCCCTGATGATTGACAAGTAGTATTTCCTTTTCAGGCAAGCTCTGATCCGAATAACCAATAGGATAACACTTGCTAGCATCTATAAGCTTCGCTTGGAATAAAAAGTTACATGTTACAGAAAGCCAAAGCCAAAGCCAAAGCCAAAGCCAAAAGACCCAAAAGATCCCAAAAGACTGGTCTGGCACTGGTGGACTTCCATGATTCCATCCCTTTAATTCAGCCAGGGAAGAAGTAAGAAAACCAGCTTGTGCAAAAAGCCTTGGGAATTCCCCTTTATAAATCTAGATTTGGAACATCTGGTTTTATACTTGTTGGACACACAACTAAAAATTCTTTTACTAAGGTTGTAACTGTTTTTTTTGGAGAACCTACCTACCTATGAACAGAATATATTTGCTTTCATCTCATCTGTTATTCATATGAACCAATTTAAAAAAAGAAATAATAGAGGGGAAAAGCAAAAAAAGTGAATTCATTCACCAACAAACAACAACACAACACACAAAAGGCGCAGCACAACACAGCACGGAACTTCTTCAACACAGACGCAGCTAGTAAAGCTAGCAAACACGCTTTCCTTTCCTTACACCTTATTTAGTTCTTGCTCTCTAGGATCAACAAGACCTTAGACCATACTACTCGGCTTCATCAAACTCAGTCTTTTAGACCGAACATCCATACAATTAAGATGGATCCTAACAGCAGTAATGCTGGTAACAGTAACGCCAATAATGGTAATCCGATGAACAACCGCTTACACTTGAACTTCGGAAACGAGCGATTTGCCCCAAACGATCGTACATACCCAACAACCCCATCAACATTCCCAAATCCAATATTTCCAGGTGGAAGTCAAGGCCAAGGTCAACAACCACAGCAACAACAGCAGGCTCAACAAGGCTCTCAGCAACCATACAATCAAGGATTTGCACCACCCGCAGGATACTTCATGAATAATCCATACCCCCCTTCAGGCTATCCTCAACAACAGGTTCCTGCTGGATACCAACAACAGCAGCAACCCTACCAACAAAGATCTGTTAATCTACAAAATGATTCCACGAATGGTTTGGCTCATCAGTTCTCACACCAGAACCTAGGTGGAGGCAGAGGTTCACCTTATGGTAATCGACAAGCAGCTTCTCCAGCTCAAAGACCAAGAACAGCTGGAGCACCAACTCAGCAGCAAGGTTACTCTAGCTACTTGAATCCTACCCAGACCCAAGCTTCACAGCAAATTCGACCAGAGTTTCAGGCAGCTCCTGAGAGAAACCCAGATCGTTATGGTAATTTGACTCAAAACAATCAAAAGAAGTGTTCGCAATTGGCTGCAGACTTCTTCAAAGACAGTGTTAAGAGGGCCAGAGATCGAAATGTCAGGTAAGAAAATCTGAAAGGGTTGATGTTTATACTTTTACTAAGTAATTTCTCCAACAGACAAAGCGAGATGGAGCAGAGACTGTCCGACCCCAACCAGTCCCAATCGCGCCGAGAGCAAACTTGGTCAAATGCAGGCAAGCAAGAGGGCAAGTATCTACGATTTTTGCGAACCAGAGACAGACCAGACAACTACAACACCTTGAAGATCATTGGAAAGGGAGCCTTTGGAGAAGTCAAGCTAGTGCAAAAGAAACAAGATGGCAAAGTTTATGCTATGAAATCTCTGATCAAGACTGAAATGTTCAAGAAGGATCAACTAGCACATGTTCGTGCTGAGAGAGATATCTTGGCTGAGTCTGACAGTCCCTGGGTTGTTAAGCTCTTCACAACATTTCAAGATCACGATTTCCTTTACATGTTGATGGAATTCTTGCCAGGAGGAGATTTGATGACCATGCTTATCAAATATGAGATCTTTTCGGAAGATATTACAAGATTCTATATTGCGGAAATTGTGTTGGCTATTGAAGCTGTACATAAGCTAGGTTTCATTCATCGGTAAGTTGACTGAAGATAGGAGGGAAGCCCCCCTCTTCTCTCCCCCTTTTCAACATTTGATTTGTATACTAATTGAGATAGTGATATCAAACCTGACAATATCTTGCTTGACCGAGGTGGACATGTTAAATTAACTGATTTTGGTCTCTCCACTGGTTTCCATAAGCTACACGACAACTCATACTATCAGCAATTGTTGAATGGAAAGTCAAACAAGCCGAAAAATAATAGACAATCTGTCAGTCTGGACGAGATCAATCTCACAGTTAGTAACCGAAGCGTCATCAATGACTGGCGAAAGTCTCGAAGAGTCATGGCTTACTCAACTGTTGGTACGCCTGATTATATCGCTCCGGAAATCTTCAGTGGACATGGCTATTCTTACGATTGCGACTGGTGGAGTCTTGGTACGATTATGTTCGAATGTCAAGTCGGATGGCCTCCTTTCTGTGCTGAAGATGCCCATGATACATATCGAAAGATCGTCGACTGGCGCAAGTATCTCTATTTTCCTGAGGATGTTCAACTTGGACCTGAAGCCGAAAACCTCATCCGAAGGTATGATTCCTATCAGCTAAACTTCTTCTTTCAAGTCAATTATCTAACTTCTGTGCCTTAGTCTTGTCTGTAATTCGGAGAATCGACTTGGACGAGTATCGGCAGATGAAATCAAGAACCACAAATTTTTCCGTGGTGTCGAATTCGACACTCTACGTCGTATCCGTGCTCCATTTGAGCCCAAGTTGGCCTCAAATGTTGATACCACATACTTCCCAACTGACGAGATTGACCAAACTGACAACGCGACTCATCTCAAACAAGCTCAAGCTGCTGCTGCCCACAGTGGTGTCCCTCGAGAGGAAGTACCAGAAATGAGCTTGCCATTCATTGGTTACACATTCAAGAGATTCGAGTCCAACTACAGATAACTGTTCTGCGCCTCTCGACTACTTGATTGAATCAATCAGTCTTCAAGCTTTACAGCTACCATATGGGTCGATTTTATGGATACACGACAGCCCAAATTCCACCTGGAGTGGAATATTTCTATTGCCTAGTTGTTTACATGGCCTCTTTAAAAGTCAATCTAGCCAGATACCACTGATTGCATGTTCTGCAAGATTAAAATTAGACATCTTACATCTAGCGGCTTGTTTTTTTTCCCCGATTTTATTTTGACTGCACACATAAGCGAATGAGCCTAGTTCCAGACTTCTGGCATAGGGGTGGATTTTAAGGATGGGAAGAACTTCTTAAATGTGATCACGGTGGGAAACATTAGGTAGAAAAGTGATGCACCTAGGTATACCTTGGGTAACATCTACATTTTCAATCAAAAAATGATATCAACTACTCGATTGTATTGCGCCTGGTGATATTTCCGTGATCTCATAATATAGTACAATTTAGTCAAATTTAGTCATTACAAGCTCCTACCAACTCTGTTCATCAATGCCCTCCTATTTCATCTGACTGGAGCTAAACCTGGCACACCACTATATCTCTCCTCTCTTTCCGTCTTGAACATAATCTGCACCCAGAACTCCTTCAAATCCGAATCCCACCAAGTCCAATACCGATCATTCGAACGATCGATTTCCCTCGCCTGCAATTTAAACCCACACGTCTCATACGGCTCCGCCGCCACCAACATATACTGAAAGTCCTTATCCGGATCCTCCACCTTCTGCTCATACGCACTCATAAACCGAATCCGCGGCTGAACATCCGATACTATCTCCGGATACTGCAACTGAAACAACAGTCCCTGCTGCCTCGTAACCGGATCCCGTGTCTTTGTGATCTTATACCCAGGCCGTCCAATCTTGACCATATTCTTGCGCACACTCACTTGGGCTCCTACCATTCCGACGGGTAACCCAGTAATGGGATCGGTGCCCGCCTTTCCTTCTTTTTGCTCTCGTGCCGCGCGGCGCGCGAGATTGGTTTGATGCTTGCGCCCCTGCGTGTGCGCGAGGTAGGAACCATCGTTTTGGTGCACGGTGAGACAGAGACGACATTCGAAGGATCCAACGTGGTTTTTGAAGAAGTACGGGTCTTTGTCTAGGTCGATGGTTTCGAGGGCGAGCTTGCGGAGACGCTCGCGGCGATCGGCGTTGGTTGCGGAGGTGGAGGCGACGCCGCCGCCGCCGAATTTGCTGCCGGCGCGGTTTTGGTAGTCCATTCTGGAGAAGTGATGGGGAGAGTGGTGAGGGTAGATTGATGGGTCGATTGACCTGAAGCTTGAATGGTTCTGGTAATTGTATCGAGGTGCTGGTATATGTTGATGTCAAGGACCAGATTTATTAGTAGTTGCGATTTCGAAACTAGTATTGAATCGAGATTATTGTGATGTGATGTGACAATGGGGAGGTACGTTGGAGAGTGTGTTGTGATGGGAAAGTTGATGTTGATGTCACGAAAAAAAGTTCGGCTGTTGTTCAGCCTCTTTTTGCAAGGCTGCAACTTATATTTCCTGACGAGCACGATCGACAGATCAACCTCTTTTACAATGACACAAAATCACAACTATTTTGTCGGTCAACGGGTATCGTTTGAGGGGCAATTATGTACAATTCGATATATTGGAGAGGTGAAGGATACAGAGAAGGAATGGCTTGGGGTTGAATGGGACGACCCTTCGCGGGGTAAGAACGATGGGAAAGGGTACTTTGAATGTAAGTTTGTTGCTATGAGAGATGTTTTCGAGAGCACCTTCTGATATCTATAGGTTTGAGCAAGGCACCAACTCCTGCAAGCTTCATACGTCCTACCAGAAAACCAGATCCCGAGCAGAGCTTTGTCGAAGCGGTATTTCATAAATACGCCTCTGGAGAAGCCATAAACCCGGACAAGCAAATCGTGATATCGGGAAAGGTTGCGGAAGAGATTGGGTTCGATAAAGTTGCAAAGCAACAGGCTCGGGTGCATGAACTGAAGATTGTTCTAGTGGATGGACAACGCATTAATAGGGCTCATACTAAACCTCACGCAATGGGGGACTTCGACACACCAGCCTTGGATCTCACTGTTGCAGAAGCATGTCCCAGTATCGTTGAGGTGGACTTGAGTAGGAATCTGTTTGACGCTTTGTATGAGGTAGAAAAGATATGTGGGCAGTTGAAGAACTTGAAAACCTTAAGACTAAAGTAAGAACTTCTAAAACATGGCAAGGCTTGACTAATATGATTATTGTAGTGGAAATCGATTTAAGCTTGACAGCCGCGATCTTCTGAATGCTGTTACAGATGTCTTCGATGCGGTGAAGAATCTAGAATTGGATAATACGCTCATTGAATGGAATAATCTTTGCCTACTCATGCAAAGGTTTGTCTCTGCAACATCTTTGACAGCATCGTCCAATGGCTTCAGAAAATTGACTACACCTTTCACGAACTGTTCTCTCGCTTCTTTAACTCTTGAGAATAACAAATTCACATCATTGATGGATCTAGCGGTATTGACTCAACTCACATCCCTCGGAACGTTACTTCTCAAAGGTAACAATATATACACAACAGGAACGATGACGGGGCCAGGCGCCGTCAAGACATCCAATCCATTGGTCTTCAATAAAAACTTGTCTTATATTGATCTATCTTACAACCAAATCGATGACTGGGGTTTTGTAGATGAACTCGTCCACATCTTTCCTGGCATGACATCTTTACGATTAGCCAAAAATCCACTTTATCCAGAAACAAACATCGATACTACAATGGGTAGTCTTGACGAGGGGTTTATGTTAACATTAGCACGTCTCGGAAATCTTCAAGCATTGAACTTCAGCAGCATTAGCCCTCAAGATCGAAACAACGCAGAATTATTCTACCTCTCCGCAATCGGGAAGGAACTTGGAGCTGTGGAAGCAAACGAAGAGTCTACAGTACTGTCCAAGCACAAACGATATAAGGAGCTGTGTGACCTTCATGGCCCTCCGGTAGTGGCTAGGAAAGAAAAAGCGGAGATCAACCCTGCTTTCTTGGAAGCTCGTTTGATTGAATTCACGTTCTACGTTCCCGCAAAGCCGGAGATTGGTCAAAAGGAAATCACACTAGTGAAGGAGATTCCTAAGACGTTTAATATATATCGGGTGAAGGGGATTGTGGGGAGATTTCTCAGCCGTCGCCCAATGAGTTTGAAGCTTATTTGGGAAACGGGGATATGGGACCCAGTAGCGGGATACGAGGATATTGATGAGTATAGTAGTGATGAAGAAGTGAGCTTAGGCGGAGTGGGAGAAGCTCTGGCTCGTGTTGAACTTCCTTCGGACGATGAATCTGGTGTTGAGACTGACAAACATGATATACAAACTCACGAACGGCTGGGAAAATTCATGAAGAGAGAAGTAGAGTTGGAGGATACTACGAGAGATATTAATCTCTTGGTGGATGGGATGAAGGCTCGTGTTAGAGTGGAATTCAGAGACTGAGAATATGGAAGGGAGTAAAACTGAATTGAGATGAGTATATCTCCGCATACATATGATACCCGGCGGCTTAGAGCAAAACAGAACAGAGGAGAGTAAAGCAGAGCAGAGCAAACTTACCAAGTTTGAGTAGACTTAACATTAATTAGTACAATGTTATGCTTCACTTGTATGCAAATTTTGTTTGCAGATTCCAATTGCATCCTTCCGAATTGTTGTTTGTACATGTGTGTGTATAGGAGCAGAGTTTGGGCGTTGCCGTCGGACAAAGTTTGTTCGATGGGTGCGGGAGAATAATCAATCCCGTGTTTTGACAATCGATTGCCAATTGCAATACACGACGAGGCAAACGAGGGGAATTGCTTATGCATTATCAGGGGCAAATTGGCGATTGCTTAATTCGGGCGGTTTTATGCTACTATATATCCACTTCTCACACCTCTTCAACCTTTCTCCTCCGTGCTACTCACCCTACACCATACATGATACACTAACCATACGAAACTTCTTCACATAGAAGACCACAACAGTTCGACTAACATGTCTACCAAGCCCAACAAGAGAGATGCGCCAGCTCGAGATGCTACGACCCGAAATCTTTCGGTGTCGGCTCGAAGCTTGCCGACTCAAGGTCCTCGACCAGGATATTTCATCGTCCGTAAGTCGGGGGAAGTGGTGCCGCTGGTGGCGGTTGATGAGTTGCCATTAGGGGTGGATTTGGTGGGGGTGCCGAGGTGCTTGGATTTGGTGGAGACGGGGGGGATGTTGAATTTGGGGTTGCAGGGGGGCGAGGGAGGGTTCTATGGATTGGTTGGGTTGGAGGAGGGGGATGGAGATGGTGAGGGCGATGATGGTGAACATGGGGTAGCTGGGAGTAGTGGGTATGTATTCTGTGTGGTGGTAGAAACGAAGGTGATGATGGCTACTAATCAGAGAGTGACTCCAGATCCGACACAGCAGTCTCCTCGCCTCTTCTCCTACCCAGCCGATCCTCAACCACAACTACACCCACCAGCGCACACATCAAAACTCAAGCCTCTAAATCGCACTCCTCGCCCGGCCTCGCTACCTCAATCCACGCACCTTCCCTTTCTTCTATCAATGCCCGCATCAACCGAAGCTCCCTACCCACACTTGAGGCACAGCTAGCACAGCATCAAACATGCAGACACTGGTGTACGCATAATCGTAGATGCAAATGGGGAGAAAATTGTCGGTATAAACATGAAATGCCCCGGACGCGATTTGAATTGGGGCTGATTGGGTTGAGCGATTGGCCGGGTTGGTTCAAGGCGGAGAATTTGGGATTTTTTCCGGGG
>NGKG01000008.1:917227-962111 GCA_002162505.1 Myriosclerotinia scirpicola | reverse complement strand
GGATGGGGATGGGAATGGGAATGGGGGTTTTGGAGGGTGAGAGGGTGTTGGAGAGGTTGAGGGAGATGGAGAAGTTGATTAGGGGGAAGGGGGTTGTTGTGGGGAGGGGCATGGAGAAGGATGAGAGGAGGGGTGAGGGTAAGGTTAGGGATGAGAAGAAAACTAAAGAGAAGGAAAAGGAGAAGATTAAGGAGAGAGAGAGGGAAGAGAAACTGGAGATTCGAAGAGCAGAGGCGAAGAGGGAGAAGGCGAGGGAGAAGGAGGTTATGAGTAGGATTGATAGGAGTGATAAGGAAGGAACCAGGAAGTGGGAGGATGATAGTGATGATGCTAGTGAGGATGAGGTGAAGGGTCGTGATAAAGGTGTTGATAGGGAGGGTGCGGGTGCGGGTGCGGGTGGTGAGAAAGAGAAGTTGGTTGATGTTTGAATAAATCTTTGTTTAGAGAGAGAAGGGGGGAGGAGGGGGGGTATCTTAGAGGGTCTTGGGTGCGAAATATTTGAGATTGAATGCATGAAATAGCTATGAGCCTATGATAGGAAATTAAATCTTTGAGCTTTTGGTCAATATTAGATTAGGAATACATGAGCAAAAGAAAATGAGATGCACAACTTTTCTTGCCGGTGATTTATCAAACGAGACTGCCTGTCTTCCTTTCATTTTGTTGCCACTACATTTTACTAACCGTCATTTTTTGTTTCCCCATATCATGATTTAATGACAGTATGATACTCCAGCTATCACCTGGCACCTCGCACCTCGCACCTTCAAATACTTTTGAAAAGGTCTCCAAATAACCCGAAAACGCCCACCTCTACGTACATCGGATCTTGCATCAAACCGCCACAGATAAATTGAAATAATCGGATCTCAATCTTCGCTCAAGTTGCGCTCAAGCTCATGCATGGCCTGTTTTGTATTGATTCTTTCGCAGCGGGCGGCTGCTGGATTCGTGAAATCTGGTATTCTGCGTGCTATTTATGGGGTCGGGAAGAGTTTAACTTTATGAGTATGTGCGCCGCTTGAGGGATGGAGCCTGGAGGTACTAGGGTTGCGCCATTTGAGAGTTGAGAGTTGAGAGTGAATGATGTCTGTGGTGAGTCTAGGAATTGCGAAAAAAAGGGTGTGAATTATACTATTTTTGAGGTATGGGGGCGAAAAGGGTGGGCGTTTATGGTCTTAGAATTTGGTACTTATCTTCTTCCCCAGAGTTAGTTCTTTAGATGTCTGGTACGTACTAACTACATTGTGATATTATTATGGTTGGGTGTTTTTAGGCCTATGGTGTAGTACGATTCAGTGATGAGATTCTTAGATATGTTACCCACATGTCATCTAAGATTCGGCTCACTGTCGATGAGCTATTGCTCATTGTTATTTGAGCAGTCGACGGCAAGAGAGAGAATTGGCAGTTATAACATATCATAAAATCTTCAGTCGCAGATGTATATCTATCATTCGATCTTTACTATCGTATTATAAATAACTGCCCGCTATCAATGTTGTAACCGCCGTTTTGTCTCTTGCTTCGCAGTCTTCGCCCAAAGGTTATACCGTCGCATCATGCTATGGATGACGGTGCTTGTAATTGTATATTTGATCACTTTTTCTTTTTCCAAATCGAGGGATAGTATGTATGCAGGGGCTGGCTTACAACTAGTGTAGCTTCATATCAACTGTTTCATAAATTATTCTTCGGATGAATCTTGGCCCGTTCAATTGATGATGCAAATGCACTGGGCTGTGGAGTGATAATCAATAGCTCTTGATAGATAAGAATCACTCCCAAGAGAGTCAGCGAGAGCTCAATCCAATCGTTCCGAAGCAGTAATATGAAGTTTAGTGGATATCAAGGCTTATTAGCCGCAACGTAACCCTACGAAAAGCCATTGGATCATTCACTACGTTTCTTGTACCTCTCAAAAACCCACCTAGTGTTGGCGTATACTATATAATTTTCATCACCTTCAAGTTTGTTGGATTAGTTAGTACAATGGTTTGGAAGTGCAATTCGACTTTCAACCTTCATCTGAGAAGCCCATCCACAGAGGTGTAGCGACTGCAAAAAATCGCTTAGATCGCATCCATGCAGCTACAGTACAATGTGATTATGTCATGAAAATGCGAGAACCCCCCAACCGGAGTCTTCGGATTCAAAATTTGTTATTTCAATCACATGTATTTTTAGGGATGTATTTTCTTCGCAGAGGTTGTGGGCTGGTATCAAGCTTTAGGTGTTTTATTCGTTCATCTAGTACGGTTACGATTTGATTGATTGGTTGATTAGACACATGTTAAGCGATGGCGTCTATTGATGAAAGGGGTAAAGTAGAAACTCATAATTGAAAATATAGATTGCACCCATATTATAAATATAAATTGCACCTATATTATAAAGTAAAAAATGAACACCATTTTCTTGGTATTAAATTAATGTCTTCTATCTCTTGTCGTATCACTTGAAGATTGAATTACCGTATGTTCTTACTATCTCCAATACTTGCAAATATCTATCACAACCTTAATATAAGCATCCTACCCGATAATGCAACGGATATTTTTCTAAGCGAAAAGAGATACTTTGATAGCCGCCAAAGCCCTCATGTTTGCCACTCAAAGACAGATGATAAAGAATTCCATGGATTAAAAACCCGAGAAGTGAGAGTGTGGAATTAATAGTTTTCGCGATAGCAAAGCATGATTCTCTATCATAGTACATCCTGGGCAGCAAAAGCTGTATAGTAAGGTAATATCCTAGTAGTCTTAGAATAGATCGCGTTAGGAGATATAAAAGTAGATGAAAGTAAAACTATATAGTCTGTAAGACATACAGAACTCATCAAGTGCCTCTATTCATTTGATATCTTAAATTTAATTTGGAAATAGTTCTACTAACCTGGAATCCCATATCCACTCTCTTAAGAGATAAGTAGAAAGTATCTTGAGTGATGTTGTATCTGAGCCAAAGAAACTATTCATGTATTCCGTTGTTCCATCGGACTGCACTAATTCCATATTGCAGAAAAATATCTAGATTCTCTACGGATTATAATCAATGATTTCTTGTTCCCCAATCCAACATAGCTCCTTGAGGAGCTGATGTTTCTATCTCATCAACAACAACGCTATGCTATCCAATCTCAAAACCCAAAACTCCAATTCTATTATTTTGAAGCTGGCGTCTCAACCCAATCGTGCTTTACTTTCCACGCATCAGTGAGCTTCAGCCCTGTCCCACTCAAGCTACATTCTTTATGACCCCACTTCTCCTGATAAGTCTGAACACCACACTCAATCGCTATCTGTAATCCTGCCTCAAACCCCTCCGGATCCCTATAGAAAGGCTCTCCTTGTCCACCCTGTTGTTTGTACTGCCATGAATTTCGCTCTTCCTCCCCATGCAACTTATTCTCAGTGTTATTGTGAAGCACTTCTATCAAGTAGTCAAAACCTTTCCCACCCCTCTCGTCCTCCGGCAACCCCGCTAACTCCGCCATGCTCTTCGGTGGCTTCGCTGGGTCGATCTTTCTGCGGAATAAAAGATTGAGATCAATCGAGCTTCCAACATCGATTATTCGTCCAGCATCGGCGATAGGCAACTGTACTCCGGACATGCGAAATCGCTCCAGTATATCGCAATCTGTCTTGTAATAGCTGATGAATGGATCATACGCACCAAGCTTCATGAAGGCCTTCACATTGTTGAGTGCCAGCCAGTCGTATGCAAAGAATTGAACTGCCCACTCTGCCTTTTCTCCTGTTTTTGGATTTCGAAGATAGTCGGGAGAGGTTGCTTCGCGGAGTTTATCGACAGCACGCATGTAAAGTGATTTAAAGGGCTTTTGTTTATATTTTTCTTCGGTGAGGGCAACAATGTCCACTATAAAGTATAAGGTAAGGATTGGCTACTATAAAGTAACGAAGGGATAGGCTTCGCAAATTTGTTCGCTATCCGAAGGAACTTAACATGAAAAGAAGTATACATACTATGACTCCACCAATAATAATCCCAACCACGCTCCAGTGCAGTGAAGAGAAAAAAGTTTTGAAGCTGTGCGAAGGTGAAGAGAGTAGGTGTGTAAATAGCATTAATACCAAAGACCTTCGTGAGACGTTGCATGTTAAGGTAAAATGGATTCTGCAGTGTAAGCTTTCCGGGAGGGAAGTTTGATCTCATAGTTCCAGTATTGTCTACCACATAGATATCTTCTGGCGGCCAACCCGAGGTAATATAGGAGAGCACGACTTGTTGTAGCAATGGCCAATTTCTTGTAAACCCTATAAATAGAGGGGTTGACTCATTTACGTGGGGAGAAGGGGGCCTGTTCCAGGAGGGGATTTCTGGTAAATCGCCCGGCTTTGCTAGCAACTCTGCGAGTGGAAAGTTGTCACTTATCGGCGGCCTCTTTTTGACAGATGTGAGGTCTTTGTAGATTGGTCCAGGAGGACGTTCAACTGGCTCATTTGGTGGTGCAACTGAAGGTTTTGTGAAAACACCGTTAAACCAGAGAAAGTAGAAGACTGTGAAAAGACATGCGCCGACAAAAATACTGCCATAGCGTTTGTGAACGTGAAGCATCATGATAGATATGTTGGTACCACCTCGGTGTTGATAATGGCGTCTATATCATAGTATATCATAGTATTCAGGGTTGTATCGATTGAAGGTTGATCAAAGATATTCTAATTAGTAATTTAAGTCGACGAAGTGTATAAGAACCCAAACACGCTAGCGTGTTTTCACGTGTTCATATTCACTCATATCGCAACAAGATCAGTATCAACGAATAATAATAAACGATTGAAGGTACAGCAGTGAGGCTGGCAAGAAAGAAGAAAAAAAAAGAGACTCGAAAGAACGCATGAGAGCTTACATTACTGAGGCATAAAACCCCAGTAGATATGGAAGCAGGGCTCTTTAGACATTGCAGTAGGGGGTACTTCCAACTTGCAACCCATCAGCATAGTGCTGGCAATATAAACAGTGTTCTTATTTGCTCAATCAAGCCTAGGTCCATTTCTACTTTGCTTGGAATGGAATGGATAGCAAGTGCATATTCATATTCTCGGCAATGAATATTCTGCAAAAAAGCTCCATTATCTCCCCCTTGCAGTGAATCACATGAGGGCACATGCTAGATCCCAATACTTTCGAACATAACATTCTGAGTCTCTAGCAGCATGAAACTTGAGTAAAGGTGTACCGTGTACTGTTGGAGTGATTTTTATGCTATGGAACCAACCCGATGAAATTTAACGGTATTACGTCAGCACCGGGCCCTTAAGCAAGGGCGGAACAACTTAGAGTTTCAACTTGTAGACCTCGGTACCAGAGAATCGGGTTTTATAGCCACGACCCACTACCGGTAGCCATAAAGAGGTGGTTTGTCACCCTTAGAAATTCCCGACCGGTCGAGTATTGCTCTGGATAAATCTGGAATGTCGGACGAGTACGAGTGACCCAAGCTACCCGAATCCTTTCATTTTCATTGAGATGGCAGGGAGCTAGATGCAGAGAACTAATGGTAGACCTACATTAACCAGCGATATGAGCATTCCTGAAATATTGCATATTATTAATAAGATAAGTAATTAATGGAATTCAATAAAATTCTTTAACAAATAGGCAATATTGAATTTACATTAATTGGAATTTATTAGATATCGAAGGAATGTAAATGATATCAGCCAAATTTATAGGAATGTATAAAACTCTTGTAGTTCAATATATTTTTGATTTTATGTAGCATATCATACCTAATTAGTAGTTCGTACGTACTGATGTAAGGGGTTTATAGCAATTAACCGAATTATTTCCTTTTTGTTGCACATTTGAAATATACCTCCTTTACATATTCGATGAAAACCTTCAACTTTAACACAGACTGTACCGGTGGGCGTTCTATCAGCCGGACTATCTCTCTTCTTGTTTTCATAGTTACACTAGTTTAGGGTTTAGATGATTTTAGCTGAAATACACTTTCCCGATTAGCTCATCATTAAATCATATTTTTTTTGAATTAGAGATGCTTTTATCTTTTTAGTATATCTAAAAGAATTCTAGTTGTGGTACTATAGGGAAGGGCTTCTTTAAACTAATCGCAAACTAGGAATTCAGTTTTCTAGTTCTCAGTACTAAGTAAACGACTAACCGACTACTCCGTACCTTTGCTGCTGCTTATTAGCCGGCTACTTTAACTAATAGCATTTTGTTTTTTTAATATATATCTAAAAGGAATAGTCTCTTATCCATTACTTTCTATTTAATCTCATCTGTTGCACTCATTACATTCCATTACAAGTAAAAAGAAAACCCCTCATCTACAACGAAATACTCCGCACGCTTTGATAGAAGTGTACGTTATGACTTGAACCCTGATTAGTTTATTAGGACCACCGTAAATAGTATTAGGTGTAAAGCTACCGGTTGGCTGACACTGCAGTCTAGTGGAATTCCTTGTATTTCTGCTGTATATTCAAGGAGCTATGATTTAGACATGGTACCATCATCCAGAGAACTAATGAATCATTGACTGAGATCAGTCTACTTCTAAGTAGTTAATAATAAAGCTTAACTTTGAACTAAATGAAATCTATTTCCTAGTACCTACTCGTACTGCAGAAAGCATGCACCTCTGAAACTAAGAGACTGATTTATTTCTCTTGTGGTTTGCTACTATATAAAGTGTGCTAGCGTATTGAAATTATATACTTTCGAGTCGTATAATTATCTAGATTGCTATATAATATCCATATAGCTTTGATTAGATATCATGTAAGGATCTAATAGCACCTAATAGGAAACTAATTATATACTACTACTAGCTACAGCTACTTTCCCGCCATTAGCTGACATTACTACGAACTAGGCGAATTTTTTGCTTTTATTATATACGAATCTTTTGTGAATATACAGAACTCTTTTAGCAAGATAATTTATTAAAGTTCAAAAGTATAACAATGCGGCTATTAGAACGAATAAGCAATGAATCAATGTAGTATACAATAAACCAAAACTTTTTATTACTTTCTAAAAAATAGGAATATTTAAACTATTAAAATACAATTGTTCACAACAATAAAACACCAAGATTCCACTAAAAAATTACATAATCTCCAAATTGCAAAGTTTTTTTAGGGATTTTGCTAGATATATTAAATAAAAATGTTATATCACTTTTTTTAATTTACACCTTTAATCCAAAACCAAATTGCTAAATCTTTAAAATTGATTTATAATAAAACCCTTCTTTTTAAACTTCTCACCCCAAAAAGTCTTATAATTAAATTAAACATAGAAATGTAGTGTAATATATTAATAATACATTGTTAATACAACCATATTAATTGTTAACGTAATTAAGGGTTTTTTTAAAATAATAAATAAAACATGCTTTTTTTCCCATAATATTAATTTTTATTATATATTTTAGTTTTATATTTTTATACCCTTTTATTATTTCTATTAATATATATTTAATTTGTTATATTAAAGCCTAACATAAAAATTGCTGTATATTCTAATATAGGAATTATACCATTAATTTGTCTAATTTACCTACAATATTTAAAACTAATTGTTTATATATTATTATTAATTATTTAAAATAATAGTTTTATTTTAGATTAAATATATAATATAATAAAAAAATCCAAAGTAATTTATAACAAATATCATTATAAATAAAAACCCTACAAAATAATATCAGCTTCTTTTATTATAATTATAAATTGCATTTTTTGTTTAAAGAATCTATATTTGAAGGCTATAGTAAAGTTTGTTAAAAAGAATACAATAAATGCTAAATTAATATGGTGTTAAGTTAAATATAAGAATATAATAAAGGCTTTTATTTGAAATAACAAAAAACAAAATTTTATTTATAAGCCTAAAAATATCCGTAAAATAATAATAATATTGAACCACCAAATAACCAAATTTAATATAATATTTCATACCTTTTTGAATTCTTTTTGTATTTATATAAATAATCCTTAATTTAATAATATATACTTAATAAATTAATAAATATTTGTTTAGGTATAATTAAATCTTTTTGACAAAATTGCAAATCATTTAAAGAATTCGTTTAGCAAAAAAACAACAAACAATAATATAACATTAATAACGCTTTTGAAATCTACTAAAAAACCAATCAAAAAGGTTATGTCTAAAGCAAAGACAAAACCAAAAAAAACAATAAAAACAGTAAAAAGTATTACTTCAACAATTAAGCCTAAAAGTATAATTATTATAATAAAAAGCAAAAATAAAGCAAAAATAATTCCTGATAATTTATTGAATAAAAAAAATAAAGAAATAAAGGGTTAGCGGGAAGGTAATACTACATTATGTTTAATGTATATTTAATTTATAATATAAAAAACTATACAAACTTATAAAAAAGCTTTCAATAAAAAAATTACAAAGAATATAAAAAAAGAAAAAAAGAAAAATAATAATAGAGATATTAATGAGTTATCATTATCATCTATTAATTTTAATCGAAATACTTATTTTTCACCAAAATTAGTTTAATTTTTTAGTTTTTGTTTTAATAAAATTTATTAATGCTATCGGATTGTCTTTGAGAGTTCAACAATTCGATTTTAGGGTTAAAAACCCTAAGGCTAAATTAGAATATTGGATGAGTATTAAATAATATTATAAGCTTGATTTTGATATTAATTTAAATAATATTAATAATAAAACTGAATTATTAACTAAAACAATAGCTTTAATTAAACTTTATAATAAAAAAATTTCCTTAGGGTTAATATAAATATAAAGTTTGATAAATTTTTTATAATTAAATCTTTTTAATCTTTCAAATTTGTCGTTATAATAACAATACACCTTTGTTTTTGTAATCTTGTAACAAACGTTTAGTATAAATTAAGTTTTTAATACTTTCCTAAGTATTATTTGATGGGTTGTATCCTTTTTACTTAATTAAATATTGATATTTATAACTTTTTTTTTTATATATTAATATCTTTTCGATTTTGTATTCAATACTTCCCTCTATTTCTTTGGGTGGTGGTAAATCCTTGATGTTGTTTTGTTAATGTTAGGGTTTAAATAATAAAATATGAAAAATGTTATATATTTTGTATATAGGGGGTAGTAATAATTCATATATTTGTTTATTACTTTTAATATTTATAATTATAAAAAGATTTATAAACCTATCCGAAAATTTCTTTTTTAGTTATAACTATTTAATATTTTTAATATTTAGTATTACTTTTTTATTAATATTGAAATATTAAAGCAAATCCTTTTTATAATACTCACTTCATTTTGTTATAATTTTTATTTAGAACTTTTTTAACTTTTTTTTTTCTAATTAAAATACTTTGATTTACTTTTTTATAATTAACGCCCTCTTTTTTATATCAATATCCCTATTAATATATATAAAAATAAATTAAAAGTTATATATAGTTTTGAAAGATATTTTGTTAATTATACTATACTATATAATATTATATATAAATTTAGTGAAGGATAATAATAAAGTTTAATTGTTTTGTTTTTAATTTATATAATAATTAATATAATAAATAAAGTTCTGATTTTGCTGTTTTATTTGACTATTGGTTTATAAATAAAACATCATTAACAATTTTTTTTATATATATAAATAAAATAAAAGGTTACTTCAAAATTTTGTGATAAATTATAATTCTCTATTTAATATAATATTTTTTAATATTTTAAAGTTTTTAAATATTTAAATTATTATAATGTTGATTAATTTTAGCGCAATAATTATCTTATTTACTAATATATATTGTAATAATTTTGTAAACCTATTTATTATTATTAAAATACTATTATATATATATTTATTAATTTTTGAAAATGGGAGATTTGTAATAAAATTTATAATTATTTTTTTTTATAGTTTTGTAGGTAAAGGCAATATTTAAAATTTATTATAAAGCCGATATCTTTTTATTATGGTTTTTTGATATATTGTATAAAATTTAATATACTTTTTAACATTTTAATTAATATTAAACTAATAATATTTGGATTTAATTATTTTAATTGTTTTGTGGATTTTCTAGTAATCTATTGTTGGATTATTATAATAAGTTTTAAGGATCTTTATATATATGAATACATTATATAATACAAAAACTTTACCTTTAAAAGAGATTAGGTTATTGATATTGACTTTTTATAATTTGATATTTCTAGCAAATTATAATCAAAATTTCAAATACTCTTTACTTTTTATAAAATTATCTTTTTTTTAAAAATATAATAAAGCATTTTTTATCAATTCTAACATAAATTTGAATACTATTTTGTTATTAATTATCACTTTAATAATTTAACATAGTATTGATTATTTATAATTAATATTAATTAGCATAACTTTAAATCTACAAAATGGTAAGTTACACCCTTTCTTTTGAAATTGGTTTATAGTATATTAAAAGAGTTTAGTTTTAATATGAAATTTATAATATATAATTACTATAATAGCAATGTTTTTTAATTTGTTTTAAAGTATAGATAATATTTTTAGAAAACCTATTAATTTGTCTTTATAATTTGGGTGTTGTAAAGGGTTGTTAACCAAATTTAGCTTTTTGGACCTATATTTGATATTGAAATTATAGGTTGTTAGTGTTTTAGTTTATTTTGCTTGTTGGTTATTTAGCTTTTTTTTAATTATAAAGTATTGCAAGTTGTTATAATCTATTTTAACTAAAATCATATATTATACATTTGTGATGTAGTGTTGCCATTATATAAAAACGGTGTATATAACAAAAAATTCCTGATTGTATATAAAATATCTTTATTTAATCAAAATAAATTTATGGAAATAAAATGCCACAAAATATTAATAATTAGTTATTGTTTTTCTAACGTTTAGGAATAATTGAAATAGAATATAATTTAAAACGAATCCCAAAATATCCGTTTTTATTAAAATATATAATAATGATTAGAAATACTAAAATATACCTACTTACATAAATGCTTTTTTTAATACATCAAAAGATTTTTAAGTATCTTAATTTTAGATAAATTCTAAAATAGACTTTTTTTTCTTTATACCTTTTATAAGGGCAATCATATTAACAGATATCTTTAAATATATAGTAATAAAGCAACAATAAAAGTTTACAAACCCTAAGAAAATTTATATATCTTTTAATAATTTAAATATAAACTATTTTATAATAGTTTAAATACAGTTAGGTTTTATAAATACATCTTTTCTCAATATTACAAATTCTAAGAATTCTATTTAATTAATATTAAATATATATTTCTTAAATTTAACATAAAACTTATATTTTATTAAATATTTAAGGATCTATTGGATATTTTACATATATAATTTTTTGTTTTTCAAGTAAATAAAAATATTATTAAAATATATTATATATATACTATTAGTTAATTTGATTAGGGCTTAATTAATATAAATCTAAAAAGTAATAGAAGTATTAATTAAATTAAAAAACATAACTAAATATTCGAATTATTCATATTACATATAAAATATTATTTTTTACTTATTACCTTCCCGTATATAAATATGATGGTAGGTATTTTTAAGATTTAGTTTTATAAAAATTATGCTTATTTTTAAATAATTTAAAAATTCCCTAATAAAAGACAAAAAAATACAATCCTTTTTGGTGATATAATTTAGCCCCCAATAATCAATACATAATCGATAACCTTTGTTTTTTTTGAGTATGAACATAATAAAGGCTCCAATAGAACTAATAAATCACCATATTTATTCCTTCTTCTAATATTCGTTAAGGTATTTTTTTAAAATGATCAATTTTTCTTCTAATAAAGCATATACAAATTTTTAAGGGGGAGTGGTTTTGAGTTTAAGATTAATACAATATTCTATCAAATGGTGGTTGGGTAGTAGGTTACTATCTTCTTTTGAGAAAGCTTTCTCTAAATCTTTATATTTTTAAAGTATTTTTAATTTCCCTAATATAAGAATTTAACAACCACCACAGATCCTTTAAAAATTAGATTGAGGTGTTGGGAAAATGGCGTAAATTTATGTACTCTTTTATATTTCTTATTTCATAATCTTTGCCAAGATTATTTCCAACTTTTTTAATTTAAAGCAAAAACATAATACTGTTAATTTTCAATCAATATCTAGATTTACTGTTTTTAACTAAAATAAACCCAAAATAGTGTCTATATATAATAATTTTAAAACAATTATTATAAAAAAGTAGAAATAAATTTGCTTTTCCTTTTTAATATTTATTGTTTTTATTATAAACTAATAATCGCTGTATGAATATATATTAATACCAATAGCGGTTATTAAGGGTGTTTTTTTTTATCAATTAATTTCTAATCCTATTTTATATATTTATTTTGTTGTATAATATTTGTTTTTGCTTTTAAGTCGATAAAATATCATAAGGATATTAATTGTTTTTCGATCTTGAAATTAACAATAATAATAAAAGTAATTCGCTCTTTTTGATTTAGATCTAGTATTACAAAAATGCTTAAAATAAACACTAAATCCGTTCTTTTTTCGTAATTTTTGTTTTTGCTTTTATATTAAAATATTGAAACAATAGATGGTTTTTTTTGTAATATCTGTATTTAAGTAGGTTTTGGTAGGTAGTGGAGAAATAGTTTAGTTTTGAATAATTAAAATAAATTGTAATACAAAAAAACTTTGTTAAAAATTTTTTCTTAAACCTATCAAAAGTAAAAGATTGAAATCTATTTCTTTTTTAAAATTACAATACCACAAAGGTTTTATTAGATTTTGTTGTTATATTAAGTTTAAAATGTTTAAAATGTTTTCCTAAATACTAAAAATTATAAAAAAAATTATTTTATTTTGTTTATATATTTTTTAACTTTTTGTTATTCATTTAATTACAATACATTTTGTTAATACTTTCAAAACAATAAGCTTATTTAATAAATTTATTTTTAATAATTAGTTGTTAAAACAATTTGGAGATGTATTTAGTAATCGTTAATAATAAGCTAGTTAAAAATCATTCTTTTTTAATATTATTTAATTTAATTTTAATATTTTTTTTCAAATTGTTTAAATAAAATACAAAATTATTTACATTTTGGTTAAACATTTGTTTTACTTATATAATTTATTAAATAATTAAACATTATCGATTACCCTTATCCATAATAATATTGTATATATAATCTCTAAAACTTTTCTAGATTATCCCTACTTCAATCTTGTTGCTTTTGTAGTGTTACTAAATTATTAATAAAAATCTTTTAAAATATTAAATAATATAATCAATCTTTTATTTATTAATTGGGAAGTGGTATTTATTATCGTTATAAAATATAACCTTTATTTAAAAAAAGAAATCCTTGACTTTTATAATACTAACTCCCTTATAGCAAAGTAACTTTTACAATTTCAAAAGTTTACCTTAAAAAAGGGATTAATATTAAGGTTTTGTTGGGATAATAATAATTATAGGGATATAAATAGTTTAGTTTTGTTTATTTATAAGATAAATAATAGTTGCTTTAAATACCTTTTAAAGTTTTTGTTTTTAAAATCTTTTTATAACTTTTATTTTAACTCAAATAGTCTTAAATTGTTCTTATAATAAAGGTTTTATATATATATTAAACTATTATTGGGGAGGAAAGGTATAATCACCTGGATTTTGAGTATTTTTTAAATGTTTTTTTTTAAAAAGGTTTTTAAATTCCCTTAAAAAAACTTTTTTAGATAATATAACTTGTATTAAACTTTTAGTTTTAAGCCTAAAAGTACTACAAATATTAATTATTTTGTATATAAAAAAGTATTGAAGGGGTAGCGAAAAAACTTATTAACAGATTGTTTATTTAAAAAAATAAAAAAAGTTATTAAAACAAATAAATAATAAATTAATATAGTATATAATAAGTCAAAACTTTTTATTATTTTTTAAAAAATAAAAATACCCAAATTATTAAAATATAATTATTTGCGATAGTGAAATATTAAGGTTTTATTAAAAAATTATATAATTTTTGAATTGCAGAGTTTTTTTAGGGATTTTGTTAAATATATTAAATAAGAATACTATATTGTTTTTTTTAGTTTACATTTTTGGTTCAAAACCAAATCGTTAAATCTCTGAGGTTGATTCGTAATAGCGGCTAGAAAAAATAAATTTTCATAGATTTATACTTTTCTTTAAAAAGTATATAGGATAGTAACTTTATAAAGATATCAATTTTATAATTAATATTTAAAAATGATTTCTTTTACTATATTAATTACTAATAAATCTAAGTACTTTTAGGGCAATTATTATATTGAAAGTAATAACGCTAATTATAATTATATATTAAATATATAATATAATTTTTTTATATAAAGTTTATTTTTATTAAACTATTCTAATTTATTTCTACTTTGTATTAATCGAAAATGTATTATTTCTTTCTTTTCAATATTATTATAATAAAATCAAATATTTTTTACATAATATAACTATAATATTATTAAAAAACCCTAATTCAACAATATTCCTTTCTTTCTTTTTATTTAACAACAAACCTTTTTTTGTCTTTTTCATTTTACTATTAAATATAATAATAATACTAATATTAAATTTGATTTATTTATAAATTTACTAAAAAAGTATATTATATTAAAAGCAATAAAACAATTTAATAAATATATAAAAGTATTAAAAACAAAAGTAACTTTTTTAAACAAATTCGAATTGCAATTAATTATTATCAACAATATTAAAGTATTCAAAACTTTTACATTTATAAAAATAGATAATATTGATGTAGAAAAAGAAAAACTTAATACAAAATCAACTTTACCTATATCAAAAAAGTTATCAGTATTATTCAAACTATATATTAATATCTTTTTATAGCTTTCACCTAAATCACTTTTTTTAAAAAATAATCTAATTCCAAAACAACCATTTAATTTTTTATTAGAAAATGATTTTTAAACAATTATTAGCTTATTCAATAATAAAAACAACAATATATTATACTTTAATAAGATATTATTTTTTATTAAACTTATAAAAAAACACAATCTATTATATTAAACTTTACACTATTATATATTCAAAACCTACAAAAACGTTAAAAAGAATAATAGCTATAATACAAAACTTAATGCAAAACAAAAACTATCAATATATATTTTTATCGATCTATATATATCTTTTAAATTCCTATTAGATTATTATATAATTATAAATACAACAAATAGTATTTTGAAACAAGTTAATATATAAAAGTTTGATAAAAGCAAAAACTATATAATACAATTACAAATCAATAGAAAATAAGTTTATTGATTTGTTAAACATTATATATTATAATATAAATCAATATATATATAACCATTATTTGCAAAGCAAAAAGCTATATATATTAAAAAAATCTTTAAAGTATTCTATTAAAAATTATAACAAATTGTTTACAATTATAATATCAAAAAGCACAATATTTAGAACTTTGATAAAACTAGGTTTTGTATCAATATAAACAAAGCATCTATAATAATTGCTTTTATTTAACAATCTCAAATTTATATTATAGATCCTAATTATAAAGAATTGTTGATTTTTATTAAATATATTAATGTAAATAATAATTTTGTATTTTCTTTTTTAATCTTGTTTAACAAAATTATAAAACAGAAATGGTTTAATAAAAAGCTTCAAAGTAATATTGTTTTTATTATAATAGAATTTGGATATATTGATAATATTAAAATGTTTAAATAGTTAAAGCATTTCAACAAATATATTATAAAAATAGCTAGCAATAAATACTAACTATTAATTTATAATAAATATTTTTTACATTTCATTTATAATTTTATTAAATATATTATTTTATATAAAATCGTTCTTTTTTATTTACTACTTTATTTAATTTATTTAATTTAATTTTTAAATGTTGTTATATTTGGACTTTTTAAGTATTAACATATAATAATAATTAAAAAGCATACTAAAACTAATAATATTGAATTCAATAAAGCCAACTTTTTAGTAAAGTTCTAAAATATACAAAATAAAACTTTCAAAAAGGATTCGATCAAATTTTTGTTTAAAAAAACTAATATTTACTTTTTCAATTTTTATATTATATTTGATAAATTAGTTTTATTAAAACTAAAACTATTTGCTATACAAATCGAAGCTGAATTAAAAATTGCTAATGTAATTATAATCAATATTAAAAACTAAATTATTACTTTTAAAATCATTAAACGATTTATAACTTTTTTGAAGTATTTTGAAATATTAGTTATAAAAAAAAAAGTCCTAATTTATTGTTTATTGTTATATTTGCATAAAGTTTATTAATAAAGATATATTCTGATTATTTAATAAATATAGCTTTGTATATATATTATAAAGTTGCAAAGCAAAAAAAAACAATCGAAAAAGTAATATATATATTATAACAAAAGGAAGTTTAATTATAGTATTGAATAGATATAGATTTATTGCAAAAGCAGTAATAAATAAGATTTAAAAAGCTAAAAATAAAAACTTAAAGAAATAAAAAGTATTAAATAAACTTATTTATAAAATATAACTTATAAAGAATACTTAAATAAAAGATATAATCATAATTAAAAAAAGAATAACATTTTAAAATGTTATAAATAAAAACTTTTATTTTACATTCAATTATTTTAAAACTAATACTACAGTTATAAAAGCATTTTATAAGAAAATATATTTTTATTTAAAAAAAGAAATTTATGAAATAAATAGTAATAATAAAGTAAATACAAAAACTAGAATTAGATTTGTTAAAAAGAAAAAAGAAATTATAAAAGTTAAATAAAGAAAAGTTAATTATATTAATTTCAAACCAAATTTGGAAGTATTAAAAATATTATATAATAAAAAAAAATGGCCAAATATTACAATTTAAAGCATATTTTCATAATATTATAAAAAAAATCAAAATTATTAAACTTAATAGTTCTTTGCTTTATTTATAATAATATAATATATAAATTTTTGGTATATTTGCAGCAAAATTTGATATTCCTAATTATTGGTTATAAAGTTGGTATTCTTATAAAGTTGTTGTTCCATATACTTTTTGAAGAAAAGTATAGATTTATGAAAATTTATTTTCTTTAGCCGTATTATTAGAATAAATAACTAATAAAGACTTAAACTTAACTAGTTTACTATTAATTAGCTTATAAATAAATCGCTACTTCAAATTAAATAATCTCTTTTTTTGTTATATATCTAAAATAATAAATCACTAACAAATTACTATATCTTCAACTAATTATTACATATAACCCCTAGCTTGATTGATTTATTACATAACTATTAATATATCTTTTTCTAATAATCTTTTTTTTTAATATTTTACTCTATATTTAAATATTCAAAGAGCTTACTTGAGTTAACGATTAACTACTTAATAACCTTTTCCAAATACTTTGTTATATAACTAAATATTCGAAAATAATTAGCTTATAGATAAATCGCTACTCTAAATTAAATAATCCCTTTTTTTGTTGTACATTTAAAATAGTAAATTACTAATAAATTACTATATTTTTAATTAATTATTATATACAACCTTTAACCTAATTAACTCATTACACAACTATTAGTATATCCTTTTTTAATAATCTTTTTCTTTAATATTTTACTCTATATTTAAATATTCAAAGAGCTTACTCGAACCAACAATTGACTATTTAGTAATCTCCTCCAAATGCTTTGTTGTATAGCTAAATATCCGAAAATCTCCTCATCGATATCCCGAGCCAAAGTTTGACAGTGCTGTAGTCACTTCTTCCAAATGCTCTTTTATATATGTAAAAAACAACTTAGAAGTCTAATTGAACCAAGAACCGGTTTTCTCACTCATAAAACTTGGCCGACTAGCTAGCGGCGAAGAATAGATTTCGAGAGATGAAGCGGAGCATCCAAATATTTGTATTCATATGAATAATCTTGAGACCGGAGTATCTTTTAGGACAAGAAATTTCTTAGGTTTCTTCTGAAGTACCTAGTACTTGTGGTAGAACTGCATCACGACATTTTCATTCTACATTTGTTAGGCCGATCGAGTAATATGATCGCCCAAAAGATCTGAGCAAACTGTGAATAGGCTATCATCATCAATTTGGAAGCCAACAAGAGTACATGTATTTAACATGTCAAATTATAGCATTCGCTACATGGTTTTAAGCCCCATTAGTTACTACCTTTTAAGAAATCATCATAGTATTAAAAAGCGCCTTAGTATTTTGGTAGACTATTGATCCACACGGGGGCAGATCCTCTGCAACCCATTTTACATCGCTCCAGGAAACGCCATGCCTGTCATAATTCCCATCCAACTATCCGAATTGGTATCAGCCCATCTGTAGTATATCGTAACCATTTTTACTCCTCCCGACAAACTCATCATTTCAATGTCCTTGAGAAGTTTGGACATGTAGGAGCTGAATCTGATATTCTTCCTTCGCATCCATTCATTAAGCTTGAGCCATAGACGTCGAAGCCTCTGCCGCATCTGTTTCCAAAGGTCCCTGTTCCAATGGCGTCAAGTCTCTAGGTGAAAACGGAGTGCCACCAACTGGAGACATAGCTGTGTTAGGTGTAAACTCATTTCCACGAATGCTAGGCGAATTCTCTCCCTCTTTCCTAACAAAAGGCACTTCTCCCATTGGAAGCTTTGCAAGCCCAGCCAAGACCTCTGTTCTTCTCGCATCCCAATCTAATTCTTTAGCCATGAATTGATCAAATAGAACTTCCTTCTCCATCCATTCCCTCTTCCTCAATTCTTCCATTATCTCACATTGTTTCCTTAGCGCCTCGCCTTCTTCCTCTGCCCATTGTATTTGCTTTCGTAGTAATTTCCAAAGCTCAACCGGTCCTTTTGCTTCTTCTTCCAAAGTGATTCCTAGCTCAGGAGGATATGATAGTGCTAATGACGAAGGATCGGTTCGAGGTGATATTTCCCTTCCTGCGACCGGGTTTGAGTTTGGATATGGCTTCATGAGGACTTTGGGCTGACCAGGGCCGGGTCTTGAGATGTCTTGCATGTGTTTTGGAATAGGATCAGAAGGGCGAAGAGCTTCGGTTTCGTGAACTGTTCGCATGTGTTTGGCAAGGGCATCTGAACGTGTGAAAGCGCGATCGCATTCTGAGTGCCTGTTAGTTTCTATCATGATTCACTTATGAATATACGTACCAGGTAAGGCGCAGTAAAATGGCTTTTCTCCGGTGTGACTTCTCATATGAGCCTTTAAAGCATATGCACTTGCTTGTGGTTGACTTTTCCTTGGGCAAGCTAACCATTCGCATGTATATTTCTTTGGTCTCGAATCGATATGATCGTGATGTAGATGCTCCACCAGCATATCCATATCTCCTAAATCGCCTTTGTTGCATCCAAGCCATGCGCAAACCGTAATCTGTTCATGTAGATCATCGAGGGCATCCTCAGGTCGCTGAATGATACTTGGAGAGTCTGGAATATCACCCTCTGTATCAGTCGAACAATAACCATCTGTTCCCTCCATTTTAATGTTACGAGATGTGGGAGCGGTGCGTAACGATAAAGATTCATCACTGCTTGTCTTTTGCCTTTTCGCAGGCGGCATTAGAGTTTCTGCGGCCATCCGTTCGTTTTCTTCGTCATCGAATGCGTCTGAGGAAAGGTCGGAGAGGGGAGATCCTGGAGGCGAGTCGTCGGCCATGTTGAAGAAGGTAAATTCAATATTATATAAAAACAAATTTATTAGGGAAAACTTAAAAGTCAGAAAATTCAAAGGTAAAGGTAAAGGTAAAGGTAAAGAGTGAATTGTTTCAAGTTTAGATGGTGTTCAGAGAAGCTTTACGAATATGCAGTTTGGTTGTACTGGAAGCTGTCGGTCGCGAAGCAGGGCCAAGAGCTCTCGGAACATTCCGTCAAGCTTGGCATGTCAAACTTATTAGTACGCTTAGCTAATCCGCTTCATTTCAATTTGATTTTCTTTCCAAAATATTTTTGATATGTTGCTTCATGTTACATCAATTTTCATTTTTGTGATGCTCTTGATTTCGAAGAGACTGCTGCATTATTGTAGGATTACATAAGAGATATATTTTCAAAGGCAAGCTCACAATTCATTGTATTCCTTTTCCTTACTTCGCGATGATGAATAACCTTCGAGTTCTGCAATTCGGATGCATAGCTTTCGAGCTTTGCCGTGTCGACATAACACATTACACAATTTATTCTGAGCTCTACATGATCCAATACATGATTCTTAGTACTTCATTTTCTTGTGACATCATTGCTAACAATCTTATCTCCATCAAGGTATTTAGCCTTCCAATGCAATCTGATAGTGCTCTCCATATCGATGGCCCGAGATTGGAAATTGCTTCAAAATCGAATCAAGCACCGCCAAATCACTAGCGCTTAAGGATACTTCCTTTGAATTCTCTGAGATACGGTCGACTGTAGTTGCGCCAGGAATTGGGATGAATTCGGGATTGCCGTCTTTCTTCGAGATGGCTTTGATCCAATTTATAGCGATTTGAGCCAACGTGCAACTCTTTTCCTCCGCGAGCTTTGTCACGGCATCGGAAAGTTTCTTGTTATTTTCGAAGTGCTCTTTCTGGAACCTGGGAAATTCTGCACGCATGTCACCCTCGGGGACATCCTCTGGCTTTTGGATCGCACCAGTCAATAATCCTCGTCCCAACGGTGAGTAGCTGTCTTTTCATTAGCCATACAATAGTCATCCATAGAAACAAAAATACATACGCAATAACCAAAATATCATGTTCCGCACAAGCCTTCGCAACCCCATTTTGAAGAATATCCGTAGTAGTCAAAGAGAGTTCTACTTCACAAGCCACAATCTTTGTAACCTTTGCAGCCCTGTGAACCGTCGCCGCCGAACACTCACTTAGCGAAATCCCCCCAATCTTCCCCGTCTTCACATATTCCTCCTCCAACACCTTCATCGTAGTCTCAATCGGCGTATTCGGATCCACCCTCGCACACTCAAAAATATCCAACTTCTTCTTCCCATTCAACACACGCAAACATGTATCCACACTCTTCCTCACCCCCTCCGGACTCCCATCTGGCGCAAACTTCTCTAAATCAATCCCCCCCTTAATACTCAAAACTACCTTATCTGCATCTTCAGGATACTTTGTGAAATATGCTTCGCAGATGGTGAGGGAATTGTATTCAGGTGTTCCGTAGAATTGCCCGCCGTTCCAGAAGTTACAACCGCGTTCGAGGGCGCCTTTGAGGGTTTTGAGAGTCTCTTCGAGGGGTTGCGGTTGTGGGCGCCAGGAGAGGCCTGGGTGGGTGTTAGTTGGAACTTGGAACTTGGATGTTGGGGATGGGGATGGGGATGGGGAAAGGAGGGAAGGGAGCAACAAACCCATCATTCCGTAGCCGGTGGTACCGATGTCTTTTCCGAGTAATTGGACCATTTTGACTGGATTTGTTTTGTGCGTGGTGTGGTTAATGGTTTAGGTTTTTGAAGCTTTAAGATTTGATAGAGGGGTAGTGGTTAAGTTGCAGTGGTAGACCTGGTGGGGTAGCTGTTGCTGTATAGAAATAAATGAAAACGAAATGAAATGAAGGCACAATTGGCCTTTATATATTCAACCCCAAAACAAAAACATACCTGAGCATTCTCAAAGAAACATCAGTAAGGAATCCGCTCCAAAGTCCGATTCAAACATTCGCGATGCATAACTCCAGATCGCATCGCCTCACTCCCCTGAAATTTTGGCGAGCTCGGAATTAGCGGAGCTAAAATCAATGGATTTCATCGTTGATTGATCTCAATTATTAGTTAATGATACTGTAATGATGATCAATACACAATTGCCAAGTGTTCGAGTTGCCTATTTTAGTATATCTAGATATCAATTGAATGAATACTTAGGTACGACATACGTCGTGGATGTTTCAATATTACGGAGGTAAAGCTAATTTTTGAGTCCGGTTCCGATGCTATTCCTTATTGAAACTAAGGAAATGGAGGGGTAACTGGGGAGATATTTGGCCCCGTGATTTTGTGCATGCATGCTTGTATGGAGTTTATGGGTGTTTCTTTGAGAGGTAGAGAGGATTTATAGGTTGGAGCTTTGAGCGATTCTGTGTGCATTGGATGACATTCGTTCAAAATGAGATCAATATAGCGAGAAATTCTCGATCATGTCTAGCGTTCTTCTGATCATATGATACATTTTTTGTTTTGAAAGACCTTGCCGTATCCGCATTTTATAATATCCCAGCAGCCCCAATATCCCGCTCTCCTCAAACCTCTCATCGAAGCCATCTCACAACCCCTTCCTGTTAGCCCTCTTCTTCGCGCTCGCGCTCTCCTGGTTCCCAAAAGGAAACGCACTCGTCCTCTTATCCGCCCCCGTCTTTTTACTAATCCTCCCACTCGCCGTCCCAAAAAGTATACACCAGCCTCCTATCGCAAACAAAGCACTCGAACCAATGGATCCCAGCGCAAACGAGAATGTGCCAAGTGTTGTGTAGCGTGTATAGCAGTAGAAAGCGATGAAACCATGGTAAAGGGTAGAAATGGTGAGTACGGGCACTGCGTACGGCGCTTTGGGATCGCTGTCGGATGTGGTGACCGCTGAGCTCGTTGTATCGGAGATGGAGGAGGTTAGGGGGACAGAGCCTGTTAAGAGGACGACCATTATCCCGAGGGTGAGCAGTGTCATGCCAAGGGATCTAGAGAAGTATTCCTCGAGTGCTGGCGGATATTAGTATGCAGACTTTGGAGTGACATGCGATATACTCACGGGTAGGATCTCGAACTTCAGGCGAGAGCATTGTGATGATAATTGTAGGTGATATGATCAATGGAACTGCTTGCAGTGCAAGCCATCCTCCAGTTCCGTAAGTGTAGGAGTAAAACACCTGTAACAGTTAGTCAAGAATGTCCTGCGTTTTCGAGGTGGTTGTCACATACATCCATAATTGCTGTGATTGCTAGAGAAGAGGATTATTCGTATTCTGGAGCTCGATCAATGTTTATTTTAGACGTAAGTTTAAATAGTAGAAGAATTTCAATGTAATCAAACTGAAGTTCACCAACACCTCATAAATCATAAATACTAGAGCTTGGTTCCCTGACAAACACCCCTCATCCCCTCATCCAATCTCTCATGTCAGGAACCACAGCCCTGACGTCATTGCTTATATTTTAAGGCAACAGAGTCAATTTATAAGGCGTTACTGCATATGTTAGCGCGGGGCTGCAACTACCACCTCGGCTAACGCCACCCAATTCCGTGCTCCGATCCTCGCAATCAATTTGACGAATTATCTTAAACCTGATTGTAAATGATTTATTATAATCTTCCTTATTTTTTGTTAACAAAACTCATCCACATCCACCTTTACAATCTTTACAGCCGCAATCTTTAGAGGATTCATTATTTATTTATATGCTCTCAGGAATAGTGTGTTGTACAATTTAATAATTATAATAATCATACATTGAAAGAAAGAGCGGCGCATTCTGCGTTCGCAAACTCCTCATTGACATCATGAGTGCGATTCTATCAGCAGATGATTTGAATGATTTTATTTCGCCAGGAGTCGCATGTATAAAGCCAGTTGAAACTTTACCCGCCGCAAAGCCCTCTGCAAATAACGTACGCATTACCTTATTCTTTCCTTATTATCTCATCCTAACACTTATATCCAGGAACTCGAAATATCCTTCAACACAGACGCCCCTCTCCCATCTGACCTACCCCCCGCCCAAATATCACTCACAGACTGTCTCGCCTGTTCAGGATGCGTCACATCAGCCGAAGCTGTTCTCGTATCCCTACAATCACATGCTGAAGTATTATCAGAACTAGATTCGGCCCCTGGTCTTCGCCTGCATAAAGATAATGCAGGAACAGGCATCAACGTGGAAGGAATCGAGCAAGGTGGGAAAATATATGTCGCGAGTGTGAGCCCACAATCGAGAGCAAGTATCGCAGCTACTTTTGGAGTTACCGAACAAGAAGCAGGATATATGATCGAACATCTACTCTGTGGACCAAAAGGAATAAAGAATAGAGCGGTTTATAGGAATGCGTTTCAGTGGGTTGTAGATACGAACATTGCGAGGGAGGTATGTTTAGTGCTTGGAGCAGAGGAAGTCATGGCTTCCATGAAAGGCACAGAAGGACCCAAGAAACCTATTCTAACATCGTCATGTCCGGGATGGATATGTTACGCCGAAAAGACACACCCACACGTCTTGCCACACTTATCACGAATGAAATCACCACAAGCATTAATGGGAACTCTTATAAAAACGATTTTAAGTCGTAAACTTGGCATTTCTACCGATAGGATATGGCATGTAGCTGTTATGCCATGTTTCGATAAAAAGCTAGAAGCTAGTCGAGAAGAACTAACTGACGCTGTTTGGGAAGGAACTGGAACTCGAGGGGTCAGGGACGTCGATTCTGTCATCACAAGCAAAGAATTGCTTATGCTCGCAGATTCCAGGCGCGTCGACTTTTCCAAACTACCTCGAACTCCACTACCTTCCTCCTCACGTATACCATTCCCAGATCCAAAGATAGACTCTTTTCTCTTCCCATCCAATCGCCGAAGTATCAGCAATGGTAGCCGCGAAGCTGGTTCTTCCGGCGGAAACCTTCACTATATCCTCCAATATTTTGCTTCCCAGCATAAGGGAGCATCCGTTCAAACGATCAAAGGTCGTAACGCAGATGTTACAGATTACACAGTTACCGCAGATAATGGCGAGATATTACTAAAAGCGGCTCGATATTATGGATTCCGCAATATTCAAAACCTTGTCCGACGACTAAAGCCAGCAAGGCCATCTCGAATGCCTGGTGGAAAACCTATCGGAAGCGCCAGACGTCCGAATGGTAAGGCTACTGGTCCTGATTATAATTATGTCGAAGTTATGGCTTGTCCAGGAGGATGTACCAACGGCGGTGGTCAGATCAAGGTTGATGATCCTGTGAACACTAGACGGTTAGAAGGTGACGCCAAGGCCAGTCCACAAGAACAGAAAATGTGGTTGGCTCAAGTTGACGAGGCATACTTCTCTGGAGAAGATAGTGTGCAGCCCTCGAGTAGTGATGACCGTAATGATTTAGTTGAAGGGATTTCTCCTTCATACATTAAAGATACACTGTCACATTGGGCGACGATAACGAGCCTAGATATGGAGAGATTGGTGTACACGACATACCGAGAGGTCGTTAGTGATGTCGGCAAAAGTGTCGGAGATGCCGAAAGGGTAATAGAAATCGCCGGGAAAATTGGCGGAGGCTGGTAGTTGGTGATTCTAGAGCAGAAAATCAACTCATTTTACCACCTCGATTTGCGAATCCAAAGCCTTTACCAGTCGTATCAGGTCCTCTTGGTGCTCGGATAATTTGTTCATTCTCTCTTGATGTTGGTGTAGATGTGCCTGAGCCTGATCGTGACCCCTCACCGTTTCTGGACGTTTTCTGTGATGTCATATATCCGGGCTTAGACGTATAGTTCGGATCGAATAATTCCTTCTGTCCAGTCCTACTATCCGGCCTACTATCCGGCCTTCTAATCTCATTTCCTCTACCTCTTCCTCTCCCTTTATCATGCAGAGGCGGGGTTCCATTCCTAGGAGTATTTCCACCACTACCTCCCCTCCCATTTCCGGAATTGCTTCTTGGCGAGGGACCCGTCCCTAGAATTCTGGCTCTAGCTTCGTCATACTTTTTCTGTTTCTCCTCTCGTTCCCGTTGCGCCTTTTCGCGCAGTTCTTCCGCACTTGGTCCTGCGATAATCACTTCTTCTTCCTCCTCTGCTTCAATGGTAGTTGTTTTGCCAGTTCTAGGATCGATTTTGGTAATTGTTCTAGGCGCAGGCTTACGAGAGAGAAGCGTAAGGGGCGCTTTGTAGGGTGTAGCTAATGGAACGGGTTTGGCAATACTGGGTGGCAGGAGGAAGGGGAATTGTTCTGAGAGGCCGCCGGGGGTTTCGCTGTATAATCGCGTTAGTTATCTACAGCGCAAAGTCGAAATATAGATAGACAAGAGTTATAAATAATGAAGAACTAACGCAGATTCCCATATCTTCTTGTTGGTTTCCGCATGTTTTGCCAATCGTTCAGCCTTGGAAATTTTTGGTTCTTCCTCGACCGCTTTATTTGCTGCAGGTGCCGATTCCCAGGCATCGGCTTGAGATTCCCAATCATCATCCCAGGCACTGGGGGTCGCCATCTTTTTGCTCATATTCTGTTAGGAATACGCGAATCTTCCGTATTGATTGATTTTAAGAGAATTGTGTGAAGATGTGAAGATTGAGTGAGTGTGTGGAGGATGATGAAGATGGAGGGGTTGCAATTTTTGGGTTTACAAGGGACGTGGAAGCCAAATTGTCTTGGCATGGGTACACCACGCTAGTGGAGGATAGCGTAGCCTGATCTGCTTGGCTGCATGACAAGGCTGTGGGGTGTTTACAGTTTAGGTAGAGCTTCACTCATTACGTTCAATGACCACCAAACAGTACATTCACTCCATTTGAACTTTGTCGCACATATTTCTGATACATTCGCATTAAACTCATCAAAATGTCGGCCCAAGAATCAGCAGGTAACCAATCATTATTCCCTCTAACCCCATCTCAAAAACTAAGCATCTCACGAACTCCTTAGGAAACCAAGAACAACCACCATCTACCAACAACGCCGAAAACACTCATCCAGTTTTCGATAACACTCAAGAAGACCTCACGATGGAAACTCCTGACTCCCCACCCGACCTCTACACCCACAACCAGACTTCCTTCGATACACCAGTTACTACGCCATCAAAGGCTGCCGCAAGTCTGGAGAAGGTTAATCATGGCGCGCCTGGTAGTTCTTGGAATACCAAGAAGTTTAGAGAGGAGTATGATAGGGTTTATGATGGGTTGATCGATAAAAACTGGGATGGGAGTGAGTAATTATCTGTCAGACTGTGGGGAGGGGAAAATGCAGTAGGAGGTGCTAATGTGGATCGCAGAGACGAAATATGGTGATCCTTTACTTCAGAACTGAGAGTGGTTCCTACTACACGCAGGGCAGTAGTTCAGAAATGGGGTTTCTTCATGATAGCACGACTATAGATTCTCTGTGGCAGAGGATATGAGAAATGCATAATGGCTTGGGAGTTGGGGCTTTCCTGGCGTTCTAGGAGGAGTGATTGAGAAATTAGCAAAGAAAAGTATCAGTCTGTCTGTACAATTCAACGGGAATCCAGTTCTTGTCTTACAAAACCCTGCGATTTTTTGACTTCTTTTTGTTTGGTCTTCATTTCACTATTCTGAGATTCTGCGTTTAATAACTGCATTCTTGCTATTCTACTGGAGATCGTAAGCCGTGAAGAGTTCAGTGTGCAAGTGCAAAGATGTATGCACAACTTCGCCCATCTCTCCAGTTCTCTCTGATATCAAATCACCGCGTTTAGCTGCTATATCATATCATGGCCCAGACTGAACTTTTCGCCACATCCAGTGCCTATTTATGCCTCCATGCCAGAAGTACTGACTAAATCCGTCGAATGTTAGTATTGTGATGTCTAGTGGCACTGCATGTTAGCTAGGTGTACGCAATGTTTGAATACGAAGCAGACATTCCACATTCTATGCCGATGTTCAATCATAACAGCCTGCTCAGTGTCTAAATGCAAAACTAATGTTCTATGCCAAATACCCGTATTCACATAGAACAATGCAGCCTTGATATTGCTAGAATCAAGGTACTAAGGGCTACTTTGGCAACCAAAATCCGCTCTTTTCCGCTATATATTCCTCTTTTTTCCGCTAAATATTCTGTATTTAGCTTTGGCTACCAAAATGCGGATTTTCCGCATTTTAGCGGAATTTTAATTAAATTTTAAAAAAACTTTAAATTTTCTACAAACTTTAAATTTTTTTTTGCATTTTGTTTATTTTTTGTATAAAAGAATTAACAACGGATTGAAAAATGTAGATTGGTTAAAAGCTTCCTACACTTTTTTTCCGTACTTTTTAATCACTATAATATACTGTATTTTAAAGTTTAAAGTTTATAATTGTTAAACAACAGAAATGATAGCCAAAGCTGTAATAGCGGATTTCAAAACCGCTGTTTTTTCTTGCTTTTTCTTTATATTGCAGAATCCGCTGTTACACAAAAAAGCGGAAAAAAGAGCGGATTTTGGTTGCCAAAGTAGCCCTAAGACGTAACTCGTTCAATCTTACAAGTGACCATTTGAGTGCCAGAAGTGCAAAAGGGCTAAATGGGAAGGCCAAGGAAAGGGAATTAGACATACTTCCAAGGTTGTTATCAGAGAAAATCACTAGTTGGGCAGTGTTTGAACTTTCGTTTCTTGTCTTCATGCATTGTTTGTGCCAGCCTCTCTAGCCTTGGCTTCGAATGCCCGGTCGACCAACACAAGTTCAAGTTCAATATTTGGAACTGAATGAAGATACAGTGTCTCTGGAAGTTGATTCGATCCTTCCTTGAACAGCTCCATGACAAATTTGCAATTCTCCAACAGGGAAGCTCTGAACGCACGATCAAATGAGGTATGCCGGTGGCAGTCCATAAGGCTGGTACAGATCGAAATTTTTTGACTTCTCTGGTCATTCCGATAACCGTTTTGTGTCCATAGAGCATAGGGAGATAATGGGTTGTTGTTTCGCTCCTTATATAAGTAAGGAAGGTAGACTATTCCGAGAAATGCCACAAATGCATCATCATCAAAGATAGAGGCATGGTCTTTAACGAGCGAGGCTAAGGTAAGAATTTGTCCGAAGCATCTGAGATCTTTTGGAAAGGTTGGGTTTTCGAGCCAGAATTCTTTTGATGCTCTGATAATAAGATGGTGAAGTCCCACTTCTACAGGAGTTGAATTCGTGACGACCATGATGTCTCTTCTATTTCTGACCGCGCTGAGTAGCGTCAGGATCTTGCTTGTGGGAAGCAATTGCTGGAGGCCGTTGAGGGTGGCTGTTGAAGTAAGTAACTGAGTTTTTGTTGGCTCGGGAAGGAGATTCAAGGTCAGATCAAAGCTGAGAAGTTAATTTCTTTGCGATGATTCAAGTAAAAGCATTGTTGAGCTAGTAGATATTCACTAAGCATTTACCTTTTCTTTTGGTATACTGAGTATTATGGAAATGGAGCATACGTCTTCATTTTAAGATTGTATAGTATTGAAGTCAGTTTGCAAATTAAATCTTCATTCTTCAACACTAATTCTATGTGAAACCCTCGTTATTCAGTAGCAGTTTGTACATTGAGCATTCATTATTCAATATTTCTTCGGATGTTTAACCCCTATTCTTCGGCAGCAGTTCATGCATTAAGCTCGATAAATATACTTTCAAGAATGGAGTCTTCAATAAGAGATGCCTTCATATCACACAATAAGAGTCTTACATTAATTTTAGTAATCGATCGATTATGATTTATAGCAATCTATTTCGTAGTGAACACGCTTTAATAAACAGTCACTACAATACCTCCGCTTGATATAAAAATGGCATTGATGCAGAGAAAACATACTAGGTAGTATCATCCAACCATCTTCATGTGAATTCACTTGTTATCTCAGCTTGGATACTAGGTAGTGATAGAGTGAGTTAGTACAAGAAATGAATCCCAAGGTCAGTTCAACTTTATAAAAGAAAATGTAATCATTTCAGTTGAAAGATGAATCTGTTTTTTGTAATAAGTGAAAGTGAAAGTGAAAGTGAATACCTAAACCCTAAATGGAAAATATCGTTAGCTTCGACAAGAGCTTATTTCTCATCCTGATCTCGCCCAGTTCTCAACTTACATCTAAAGTTACCTCAACTTGATCTCCCTTTTAGGACAACAATAAGCTACCTCCTCTGTCAATTCGAAGCAAGTCAGACACCATGGCGACAACCATTTCAAATCAACGAGCAGGCACAAGCGGGAAGCGTGACGTTCAAGGGGCCAGAATAGACGCATTCCGCCAGAGACATCCCTTATTTTCCATGGACGATCAATTTACCAATTATGTTTTTACTTTGGCTCTGATTATCAAAGATACGCAAGTCATCGACGTCACGGAACTTGATGATTTTCTGGCATTTGTTGGCAACGTATACGTACCTTATCTCATTAAAGAACGCGACAACGACCCTTTGCCACCACATGCCTTATGGCATCTTGTGTATCGTGGATTGAGGTCTTGCTCAATCAGTGCGAATCACAGAAACTCTCTGATGATAGCTTGCGAAACCTCGAAAATGTTGGAAGTCTATTGCGGTTCCTCAGCCGATCTTGAATGCAAAGATTTCTTGATGAAGAACTGTCAATTTCTTATTGGGCTTTGTAAGAAATCAACGGATCCCGAGCTATATAAAGCTCCAATCAAGAATGTCGAACTCCACTTCGTTCTTGTCGATCGGACACTCGAAGCCAAGTCGAGGGCTCCTGCTCCCACGAAGGAAGTTGAGATTGAGATGGAGGATAAGCTCAAGAAAGAGTTTTCAAATAAAGTCTCAGAGATGATAGGATCAATGGAGTTCAAATTCGAGGTTGTGTCCAGCAGCGAGGTCAAACTTGTATCCAATAGCCTCAACCAATCGAACAAGAAGAGAAAGCACGCAGAGGAGTAGATTGTTTGGATATGGCTTGACTCTGGGAAATTTATTATCAAGATCTCAATGAATTTAAGAAGTATGAAACCACAACCTAGTTTCAGTGCAAATTTACTAACATTCAATGCAACTAGATGATATCACACAGACCCTTGACGGGCTTTCTTTGAACCAGGTATTGCGGATGGTACACTTCTTGCGAATAGGATGCTGCGGAGCGGTTTTTCTTTGAAAACGGTGATTTGGGTTGGCGAATAATGGACTTGCGAACAGATCAGTCTGGGCAACGGTATGGCAAATAGGTCTGAAGGCGCAAATTTCTGCACAAAATCAACGGTTAGCTGCAACATTAGATATGAAATATTTCAGAAGCTACCAATTCTAAACACAACTACACCATGCAATATGAAACTTCCTGATCTACATTCTCCATTCCAGATCTTTCACTTCGTAGGAATGGAGGGCCAATGGTCAATCCTCAGTTTCAAGTGTTCTTGTCCAGAGGTTTAGCGTTAATATGCGCAATACTAGTGACTCTACCCTTTTCTCCTATTTCCATTCCCAGTGTAGCTTTTCCTCTCCATATTTCTATAAAGATAAAAGTCCACTAGAACTCATACATGAAATTGTCAGGGTATTGAATGAATTTCTTGAACTAGCAACGATATAATCATATAATTGCATATACAAGCGTCTCAGAATGATAATTCTCTTTAAAAACGACTATTTATACGAAAATTTAAGTTCGAGCGGTTTCTTTGATCTATCCAGCCGCCTTTCCACAAGACAAGCAGCTCTCATCCCACCAAAATCTAAAGGTCTCCCACCGGTAGCCCATCTCCCGCTCTATAGTTCTCATACAAATCCACGTCATCATACCCCTCCTTTATCTTCTGACTTTCCTCAATCCCAAACGTATCAAAATAATCCCCATGCCACTTTTCCGCCCAGTCTCTCAATGCATCCCAATCCATACACATCTTTTTTGGCTGCAGGAAATCAGACTTACCATGTCCAGCTACATTTGGCACTAGCGTATAATCCGGATTACACATGATGTATTGACGAAGTCGATCAAAACAGTGGTAGTCGTGATCTGGCGGAGAGAATGATGCGAGTGGAAGGGAATGCTGATAGGAATGATAGAGAGTACGAAGCATACGCTGTTTTGAGTTAGATTTTATGAGATTTAGACAAACCTTGGAAGTTTGCGGAGATTGAATGAGGAATGATTGGGAGAAAGACGTACGACGCAATGCAAAGCGTGATAGGCCTCGACGAAATAGATCCTTTTGGCCTCCGTATCACCAGTATATGGGTGAGTAGAAGTCTGCGGTAGATTATGCTCCTTCGCATATGATTCAGACAAAGCTACGACGCCATGGCCGGCTAGAATATCATGCCAAGCTTCATTGGCTTCGGTTTGGTTGGGAGAATTGAAAGGGCTAGAGCGATGGAGATAACGAGCTTGAGAGCGTTCGAGACTGAGCTCCGGGATTTCTGTATGATAGTAGAATGTTAGTATCATGGTGGGTTCTTTTGAATTGATACGGACTTGAAAGAAAAGTATAAGGGCAACTACCTGTTGAAGAGAGGCATGAATTTAATGACCCGGAGCGCATGGATAGAATAAAAATCGATTGCAGAACATTCAAAAGAGTTAGGAGAAGAGTTAATGGCCCAACGAAATTTTTGAAAAAGAATTTGGTCTTCGAGGAAGCGAAGGGATGAGATTTTGAGAGAAGACCTTCACTTGACTCGATATCCGCATTCTTCTCATCATCAAGGCCATGAGACCATATTTCTGAAGATCTTCGATGATATAATACTTCGGGAGTTGGAAGTGTCTCGACATTTGTAGCTGGCATCATTCTACGCAAGGATGCCAATATCTTGGCCGCAAGGAATGAGAGATGTAGAATTGATGATTGTGGGAACGCGTGGAGAAATAAGCATTTGCCAAGTTATTGGCAAATTGTCAATGGTATATATGTGAGGGAAAGAGAGTTTGTAGTTTTCTAGTTCAATTGTTTATTAGAGCCGCACCATAAGCATGAAGTTGAAACAAAGAACAAAATAGAACACACCAAATTTTAAGCGATAAAATATCAATTTCTTCACAACTAATGGGAGATTAAATTCGAATAAAGAATCCAATTGAATAATGGGACTGGCCGACTGACGAATGAAACTGTATCGACGATGATGAAATGGGGTCTCAATAGGAGAATTAAGCGAGCATCAATCTTTTGATAATTCACTGTGCTAATTTATTGGGGAGGAAATTAAATTAAGATGAATATTCATAGCATTAGCTCTCACCTTGACTCTTCAAATATGCAACGAAATGAAATTAATCTTCAGTCTAGGATATCCATATCCAGCTCTTTAGGTGTGCAAGGGAAACAGTTGAATTTTAACAGTGTGTACTAATAGCCAATAGAACTTCAAAGAACGAGGCTTTTACGGTAGTCATTTCTCCTAAATTCAAATTTCCCCTCTTAATTTCAAAAGGGGGCACATCTCTGTTAATAAGTCTACTTGTCCCCTCTCAGCATCGCACTACCCATACCTCACCTCTAATCCCCATGATGGACCATCTTGATTAGCCCTTACTTTTAATCAGTCAAATATATCTTCCTGACCTAATTAGATGCCCAGACACTTGAAATATCTTGATAAAGGATTAATCAGGTCCAGGGTTGAGTAATATTCCCGAGTCCCTCTCGGGGATTGGAGCAATTTATTAGCCAATCGTAGTGAGTAGAATGCCAGCAAAACGACGATAATGTTTACATATTAGTTACTACATTAATAGCCCTGGAGAAGTATTGAAGATTGTTTTCACTGCTGTTTACGCTACTCCATATTATGTATTACTCGTGATTTTCTCTTGTAGGTTTGAACTAAAGGTGCAGTATATAGAAAATTGAGCTATAGATATACTTTGAATATCCATAATCTAGCAAAAGGATGTATGTACCATCCGAGTATTATAAGATATGGAACATATTCTTGAGAAACCATGAGGATGTAAAACTATTAGACAGGAAATTCTATACGAAGAAACAAGATATGGGAGATAGTAATTCAATGATGTGAGTTTGAATAAGCTGGTGTTCTTTATGTCCGCGCACTACTGCACGTCGTTCCCCACCACCTACAAATCCACCCCTCTCGGTTCCTTTACTCCTTTTTGGTCCTAGAGAATTTCTATCTATTTTGGAACCAAAGTCAAAAAACTGCCAAATTGAACAAACATTGCAAAAAATAGAAGGGTTGGCCAAGTGGTAAGGCGCTGTGCTTATAACACAGAGACCCCGGATCGGTAGGTGTTCAATTACTCCTGATATATATTCATATTATTAACGTAGATTATTAGACGCCGGGACCTTTCAAATCAAATTTTTAATTTTGCTATTCTCAAGAGCTCTGATGGTGCTTTTTTGGGCCTCTAAGGGAAGTTTGACATATAGTGAATAGAAGTAATAGAAGTGAAGTCAATTAGTTTTAGTAGAATGGATATGTATTGCTTCTTACAAAATGAGAATTTCCATAAATTTCAGCTTTACAAGTTGTTATTTGTCAAGTTGCGAGGTTGGAAGTGGATAGGAAAGCTTTAGTAGGTGGGGTTAGTTGATTTTAATATTGGGCCAGGAAGTTACAAGTTACAACAGACTACTACAAAACGCGGCAGGATCTCCACCAGGGCGGAACCAGAAATCTGGGAGTTCTTTTCATCCCAGCACAAGCAGAGAATTTCAGGTCATACCCACATGGCTGTATAATGTATAGTGGGGTAGTGAAGTAGGTAGCATTGAAATTGCTAGATTCGGCTAGATCAGGGGATATTCTTCCTCATTCTTTCATGCACCCACTCAGACAACCTAGGTGAACCATTTTCCAGTCCAAATTTCGATGAGTCAAGCCGTTCATTTGCTAGTTGGCCCTAGGACAATCTAGGTGACCTTTTGCTCTACATTGCGCCAGTCACCGAAAGATCTTCTTGATGAAGTTCGAAAAATATTTTCTTCCCTAGGCCGTTGTACATGGTCCTTTCACCTATCCATGGATGTCTCAATCAAGACGTACAGCCTAGCTTTACTAGTATCATAATGACACTCGATAACATGGTGAACGAATACTCAAGACAATATATACAATGGAGGTTAATTGCTTGTTGCGCAATTATAGCAACATTGCAATGATAAAGGACTTTAGAATTTGTGAATAATTTTCGCATTATATCTCTTCCAAAGATTTCCTGACAAAGTTATGACCATGGCTGAACTTTCTCCCTCACAGCTTGACCCAAATTCAAAATCCGGGCGCTCAAATAACCCATCCAAACTCAAGGACCCGAATGAACGAACGCCCCCCACAAAATAGGCGGCACACCCTGCACCCGCAATCCACAAACCGCCTCATCCAAAGCCCACGCAGCCGTATCCCAATCAACCACACCCCCACTCCTCCCCAACCCCCCATAAAACAACCCCGAAACATTCGAAGCAACATCATCACCTACCATCCACATCGTAGCCACCACATGCGGAACGCCAGCCATATGAAAAGCCCCAGCGATATGGATTCCTTCATCTCTAAGATTAAGATCCTTATTAAGCGCCGATTCGCACGCGGAGAGGAAAGCTAGATTGCAATTTTGGAGCTGAATCTTTAGTATAGCGCGTACATTCAAAGGGTTTTCTTTCCAGTCTTGAAGCAAAAGTGCGCTTTCGGAGGGATCTTCGGGGTGGGCGATGCCGTGGCAGGCAAAGTGGGCGGATGTGCAGGTTTGAAGTCTTGATGCTATGTTTCTGAATGAGCAGTCGATTAATGTATCATCAACGGTCAAGCCCTCGCTTGCGAGTGAGCTTCTCACGGTTGCGAGTTCGGCTTCTGTGTTGAGATCGCCTTTGGAAGGAGTATGGTTCATGCCGACGAGCAAAGGTTCCGAGCGATGTTCAGCCGATTTCAATAGCTTGGCTCTGGATTGCATGTGAGAATATGCTAGCAAGGAAGGTATGTATGATGATACAACTCGGTCGCACACGCAGGAATCTTTCATCGTTGTATCATCGCCTCGGAAGTCTCCAGCAGCATGGATTGGGAACAGGCTCAGCCACCCAGAACTCACCCATGTGACCCTAGGCTTCATCGAAGGACCGATGTTGAACTCGCTGTAATCTATGTTGTCAAGAATTGGCCGTGCAATGGTCGTCCAAAGCCAATTCATTACTTCATTGTATGCTTCGCATGCCGACAGAAACTCTACTGGCATGCTAGTGCTGAGTTGTATTCGAGCTTGGTACATTCGTAAAGCATAGTGAACGAGCTCATTCATGTTCACTGCTGGTAGGGGAATGGTATATACATTTTTTGCCCCGATAACAATTGCATCACTGCGATACTGACTAAAATTTATAAATACGATTGGTCCGCTCCGATTTATATGCTGCAGATCTTTGAGGGGATCTGAAGGTTGTAAAAAGTCTTCAAACCCCTTCTTTTCTCGTATCTTTCGCAAAAGCGCAGAATAATCTATCGATAAAGCTTGGCGGCGTATCCTCTCTAGATCTTGTGAAGATAATATCCCGGGGAAAGCCATTTGATTAGGACCCGGGGATGCATATGGTGTAAGGTTCGCACGAAGGAACTCAACTTCCGCAGCTAGCTCTGGAAGACAGTCTCGTAAGCGAGTAATTGGGGATTGTTCAGTCAACATTCTATTCCAAATGAATGCTCTACTAGATTCTAGCATCCTCACTGTGGTCTTCGGATCATTTCCTGCCTGGATTGATAACGCGGTCGCCGAGCTTGGAATCGTATGGTAGTTACGAATGGCGCGAAGCTGCTCGAGACGACTGGAGTGAAGCATGATGGCTTCTGGTAGCATCTCGATTGCAATACTATAGTACTTGAACGCTTCTTTTGCATTGCTGTGTAATAACATTTCCATGCTTGCGGCTCCTTCTAGAGCTTGTATGACCTGTGCTGGTGTTGAATGTAACGTACGGGTCAATTCCCTATATACTTCCAGGGCTTGCTCGCCGTAGTGAAGGGCTGGATATTTTTCATGAGCTAGTGCCAAAGTTGTTGCTTTGTGCAAATCAATGGTCCAAAGTCTTGGATTTTGACTTTGGAGAAACAGAGTAGATGCGCGGTCGGAAAATTCGAGGCTCTTGTCGAAATCTTCCAGTCTTCCAGTCTGCTCTGCCCTATTTCGCCACAGAATAGCAAGATTCATTACCGCCAGAGCCATTTCCATGTTTGATTCGGTGTCTGTTGAACCTTCCGTATCCATTGCCTCTGCATAACACTCCTCGGCTAGATTGAGATCTTGGTCCATTTTTTCCGGCCCATGAATAAATAACGACATGTATACATTACCCAAGTGAATATTCAGATTTCTCTTTTGAATGAGATCATAGGTGGGGAGATACGATAAGGCGTTCCTAAGTAAGGACTGTGCTCTCTTTAAATGCTTCATATTGTGATCAATGACAAACTTCTGCTGTAATGCGTAGCTCAGATTAGATACCCGAGGAGCGTATTTTGGGTTCCCGCCCTCGATCTGCGCGACCGCCATTTCGTAGTGTTTTATGGCAGATGTGATATCCTCTTTAGCGCCCCAGAACAAGAAGCGCTGAAACATTGCATATCCCATTCCTGCAGCAAGCATCAACCGATCTGGGTGCCGAGTAGCAGCACAGATACGCGTGAGCCCATCATATCCACGCTGATATGCATGGATCGCTTCGTTGAGATCTTCAATGGAGTGCGAATGGTCAAATTTCTTGCAGTATGCATTCCCAAGATCATTCAAAGTCAGGCACCTTGATATTGTCATGCCTCTCTCGTCCGCGGTTACCATACACGCGGCAGTTAGATAGGATGTGGCTGCATCAAGGATAATCACCTCATTGGCTAGGGCGTATTTTGATAAGAGGCATTTTCCATAAGTCCGATTGCAATCGGCTTTATTTTCAGTTTCCCAATCTGGCACGTGTTTAATCGCAGCGTTGATCGCTGTAAGCGCATTCTCAAGATCATTCAATGAATGTAGGTGGCTGTGACGAAGCAACAAAACTTCAGAATACCAACGACTGAATTCCCAGAAGTTAGGATCCTCAATATACTTCGTCGCTGCTTTGGCCTCTTCACAAGCTAATTGTAGATGATCTAAGTCTCCAGAAACACCAAACCAGTTGTAGTAGAGAGAACTATTTCTCGATGATAGCCAGCCTCTACTGGTACTATCTTGTGGTATTTTTTCGATAGCCAAGTTCATGAGTGTACTCGCAGTCTTGAAAGAGGCTATTGCAGATTCTATTTCTGTCTCGGCACTGCCTTGGATCTTATGACATTCTGCTTTTCCCACTAAGGATAAGTATGCGTCAGGATTACGTCGAATTTGTTCATCATAAATTGCAACAGCCTCCTTCAGGTCTGCCGGTCGATCCCAAAGTCTTTGTCTAAGCATGTAGTGCTCAACAAGTTCATTCTGCGCAAGGTCATGCATTGAAGAAGGCGGCGAGGATATCGTTAGACTCGTCTTGAAGTATTTGATCGCCAGCTCAGAAGTAGCTTCATCTCGGGTAACACTGAATAAGTCATGATATGCTATCCCCGCATTTCTCCGTATCGTAGCATAAGGCAGCGCCAAAAACGGGCGTAGTAATTGTATAGCTTGTTCTTGAAGTTGACATGCCTCGGTCAGGTACTTTATCTGCAGTGGATCTTCCTTCTTCGCGGTTCTGCGAATGAAATCACCGGCATTTGATATCATGACAGGTGCTAGCGGGTGATCCTTCGAGAGCTCAATGGCCCACAAGAAGTGTTTCTTAGCTTCTTCACGGTCTGCATCCTTCTTGGTCCGGTCATATTTCTTGGACAAAAAGACAGCAAGATCGGTGACATAAGCCCCGAGAGCTGGATGATCTGGCTTAGCAAGATCTACTGCTTTTGCATAGAAACGAATGATGTCGTTGAAATCTTCTGGGTTGGGGAAGAATTCCCATCTTGCTTGAAGGGCATGTCCGAACTCCGAGTGATAATTTGCTCGAGCTGGATCTTGTGGTGTAGTGTAGCGGACTGTCAATGCATAGATAGCAATGGCAATATCATAGTTTTCCTTGGTTGGGTTCTGCTTTGCCTGTGCAAGTGCTGTTGCTGCACGGTCACGGCACAGCTGTGTCATATCATGGTTTGGTCCAGCTTTTTGTATGACAAAAATGAAGGCTTTGATGACATTTGGAATGCCGTCAAAGTATCTCTCGTCATTTAGAAAAGTTTCAGGTGTATCATCGGATAGGTTGGTCATGTTAGGGATGTATAGATACTTAAAAGTGATTCATAAAACAAACATTCAATGATTCAAAAGTTCAATGTCAACAAAAGAGTTATGACCAAATCGATTCGTACGCGCCTCTATCATATACTTGAATGACTTTTCAGCCTCGTGTGGCGTTTCCGCTGATCACTTGTCAGCTGCCAATATGGATGCCTAAACGTGGCGAATGCAACATTGGCAAATTAAGGTTCATCGGTCAAATCATAAATAGCTACTAGATACTTGCCCCGAGCATTGTAAAAGGGTCCTTAAATTTATATCATCATAATATAATGACAGACAAAACTTTACAAACTTTGTTCTCAGAAGCCCTAAAAGTCCATGGATATGGACATGCTTTCTATGAACCCGAGTTAGCCAGTGTCGTTAAGCCTGGTGCTTGTGGTTTTCTAAGAAACGGCTCGTGGATTCCTATCGTTGACCTCAACAAAGCTCAGGATCTCTCGGCGCATGGATTAACTGCTTGTCCACCACTCCAACAAGCACCCAAAAGCGAACGGGAGTGGGGTCCAAAGATTTCCAGCAAACTTCGTCAAAGAAAGCTGAATTTCGAGGCGGGCGTATCGTAGGTGACCTAAGATGAAAGTCGCGAGGATTATACTGATGCTTTATAGTCTACTTCCAACGGGCATCCCCTTTGATATATCGGCACTATACGAGTATGAGACAATAAATGAGCATGGCGCATTGATGTTGACGAAGTCTCCCGTGACTAAAAATGCCTTGTATCGAGATGAGCCAATCAAAAATTGGGTCCAGCAAAATGCTTTGAGGATAAAAGAGCAGTGGCCTGAAGTAGCAGTTGAGGGACTTTTCATCGCAACCTCAACTTTTTCGACTAGCGAAGCATCCACAAACCTGATGAGAACAAAGGGTCAGAAAGTGACTGTTGGTTTCTCTGGGCAAGCTGTCGGCATAGGAGAAATTGGACCTGCTGCAGCTTGGCACACGGCAGTAACTGATGGCGGATGGGTGCGTTCTAAGGCAACTGAGAGCTCGCCCCAGAGGGTAGTGTTTGTTGGAGGAGTTTATTTTCGATGGCCGCGACTCATGTTACCACTTAGCAAAGTAAGTTGACAAAAACCCTGATGGTCCTACTCACTAATAGTTTGGAATGTTCAGGCCGTGAAAGTAATACCGCAACACAAGTGGAATCTTCATTTAAGAGGCGACTCGTTTGAAACTCTACTTATAGCTCCACCCAGTGATGAATTTCCACAGGGTCAGAGTTTGCAGGTAGAATCATATGGGAGGAATGAGAATCGTCTCGAGGAAGAGGACGAGGAAGGCAATGGGGAAGAGTCTGACAATGACTTCTGATTTGTTGAACTTGGAAAGATTTGAATTGCTAACGGATGATGAAGTTGCGCCCTATATAGATGCGAAAGAGATGGCCGAACATGAGATAAAGTTTCAACATTCGGGATTTGATTTGCAAACATGTAGTTCTTTTCCCAGATCCAAATCCATTTGGAACATTGGTCAGTGTTGTCACTCGTACGGGCGCCCTTAGATTTTGCGAATGCTGGTCTAAACCCACTGTACCGAAGGGAAATGATGTGAGGACATGTACCCCTATACAGCAAAGGAGTGGGTACGATTATCAAAATATTACAAAAGGAACCAATCGTACAGCCAGGCGAAATGGTAACAATCTTCTTTCAAAACGACTTCAAACGCCTCGCTTGGTGGTCTTTAATAACATACGGTGCTGAAGTCAGCACCCCACAAAAAAGGATATGCACCAATATCGCCGTACATCCGATGACAAGGAGATATCTAAAGAAATCAGAATCACCATATCCCGCATAAACGCCCTGTACTATCAACATTACACTATTCTCGCCTGGGTAACTCTTGGCAAAAGTTCGATATCATCCTACAAAATAGCCGTTAACACCCATCCCATTCGTTACAAGCATTACACGGCTATTGAATTCGGATTATTCCCTACTTCAGAATTGCTCACATTTCTATCGTGGCCATGCGCACTGTCAAGTCGTCCCTCTTCTAAATCGCTCGGTCTCGTAACATGACTCTCATAGCCTGTATCGTGATGATGATGCAGTCCACCAACTGGACTATTCGAACTACTCACATAACTTCCCACTCCAACACCAGCCCAAAATGCACGGTCTGGACTCCGAGGACCCCATGACCAGCCTGCTCCTTGGGAAATGGGGAGATGGTAGAAGCGGAATGAAAAGAAGGCGGCGGTAGTACCAATGAGGAAACCGAAAAGAATATCAAAGCCATGATGACGGAAATCGGAGAAGCGGGTCGAGCACACGTAGACGGATAACAATGTAGGGATAATGGCTATGAAGAGGAGGTATAGAGGAGGAGCTGCAGCTTGATTGCGCGAGGCGATTAAATTATCGTTGTGGCCTGATTTGAGAGCTGCCGAACTATCGATGTTCTTGCCAGAAAATTCGGAATCACTACGTTGATGGCGTGGAGGGTTGCGGGAGGGAAATGCGGAGTGATAGTGTGAGGAGTCCGTGGTATAAGCCCGGGGTGCAAGGAAGGGCACGGTCAAGGCGAGTTTGGATGCCAGGAAAAGACTCAGGTAGACAAGCCCCGCGGCAGAGAACGATGAATGACCAGAAGGATAAGATCTAAATCCATCGTTAAGGATAGAAATATCTGTTTGTTGACAGATACCTGCTTGAACTAGAACAATCCCTTCTGGTCTAGAACCGCCTCCAACAGCCCACTTCTCAATGTTGGCCATATCAGGATTGCATCTCGATATCAAATCGGGACGTGGTCGTCCAAAAAGATTCTTCATTCCATTGGTGATAACGAATGCCAGGGCAAGAGATAATCCAAGCCCGAGCCAGGATGCATGAAGTTCCCATAATTTCCGTTTCCATATCAAGGCCTTTGGTACAGATTTCGGTACTGTCGGTCCAGGGACGAGGGTGAGAGTAACGAGAAGAATGACGGCCGCGGGGACAGCGAGGGCCAATACGACGACTAAACCCGTCGAGATTTTCTCATGGTTCTGATGCGGATAACTGATATCTGGATCGACGACTGAGAAGGGACGTTTGTTGGGTGTTTGGTAGGAAAATACAGCGCCCAAAGCTCCAGCAATAATTAAGATAATCCAATCGAATACGTATGAAACAACGACTGCAGTGGAGAATTTTCCATTGTTTCGAGATCTAATGATAGAATTCATCGTAAAATATTCTCATCTATTGGTGAAGGTAAAGACGAAATTTTCTGAGGAGGAAGGCGGGAAGTGTGTATTGAAGACAGAAAGTTTGTGTATTTACTGCAACGTAAAAATCTTGAGGCTGTGTTGTTGCCAAGATGGTCAAGAAGTTCAATAAGACTTCAACCAGTCATTCTTGAGTCTTGACGCTATTGATTGGATTATTCAAGGATCAATTGTGACTAAAGTCTCCTTGCCCAAGAAAGTCAGATGTGAGATTCAAATGAAGGAGCTGATGAGGAAATGATGCACACGACTTACTATTGACTTTGGATATCACTCTTATATACCTACTGTAAGAGTATTACTCTAGAAGGTAAATGAAATGTAGATATCTGGCTTGTGGCGATGCGATGAGATGTCGAATGAGAGAATACGGAATATGGAATACGGAATACGGAAATCCTAAAACGCGCAATAGTCGGCCTCAAGAGAGCCCGAGCCGACTATCAGTCGTTTTTGAGGCTTTGCTTTTCAGAGTTTCAGCGTTGTACGAAGTACGAAGTAATGGATCGATCTATTGGCCTGTCACTTGATCCATATATAAAGTTGTTATTTATTAGTTAGCCTTATCGCCATCTAGGCGTTTCTCGTTTAAATAGATAGATATAAATAGATACAATGGATGTTTTTGATGTTTTGCAGATGCAGGTGTGTTCTTCAACTTACCTCGTTGGTGATGACGGCGTCAATTTGGTATTATTTTTATTTTTCTTTGTTCCAAGTGATGAGGCCATAGCCGCCACACCGCCACATACGTTTGGTGTCAGATCTACGCAAGGATAAGATGACACCAAGCAAATTTGATTTGTTCTTTGATTTTGGGCTTTTGGCATTATTCCAAGAATTTGTTTCGAAATTTCCGCATCAAACAAGCATAATTTCGTGGAAATGCTTAACCTCGTCCAATACCAAATTATTAGCAGCTCTCACGTGAATGGAATTAGAAATAACATCTTGCTCAAACGACAAATTCTCACTCAACATCAGATGAGAATTTATCAGTGCAAATGTTCGTTAAATTTTATTCATAACTGAAGCTACAAAACGGGAGAAGGAGTTCCTGGGTTTACATATCTTTTCAGCTGAATTGTCCAGCAGAATTACTTCGCCTCCATCTGGCATTGCTATATGGAGCCCCCAACTATCGCCCAAATTAGCCATAGGAGTGTACGACCATTCCATCTTCTCTCTGATTCAGCCATCGATAATCTCACTCTTGCAATCTTGTTAGAGGATTGCGACTGTGACGGGTTGGGAGGCGTGCAATCATCCTGGTCCCTGGCTGCATTGGAATTGGAGCTCTCCCAGTCATTGCGGGCTTGATCCACAGTGGACGGCAGAATTGCCCGCAGCGATGTCTCTGGAAGAAAGATTTGATTCCATCAGGTCCCAAATCTGCGGGTCCATAGTCTTGAGCTTGAGACATGATGACGGGGTCTGAGAGGATACTGTTTCCCGAGTTGGGAGATGTATCAGTGCCTGAAAAGGATTTAAGGGAAAGTGTGAGTCGCAAAAGCCAGCATCGGCGTACAACAGGAAGAAGACTTACTATCCATCACGATATGAGCCTCCCTGTAGATCACACAGAAGAAACCGGCCCTTGGAGTCGTGGTAGGAGAAATGACTCAAGGCTTGTAGTGCATCGTTCCACACAGTCTCCCGCCCGGTCCATCCTGTGTTGCTATTGAACTTTTCGTAATTTTCAATCATTGGTTCCACGAGACGCTTATGGCCGGTATTTTCGCCAACCCATATTTCGGGTCTATTGAGTATGATACTCCCATGTGGCAAAATCTCTGCCTCGTGGAATCTGTCAATGATATATTGCGTATGTATGATTATATCGAGTTCTTGTTCGAAATAGTAACTTTCGACCACGGAGCCAGTCTTGAACTCCTTTGATACACAGCGTTCGCCACTTCGCGGACCTTTGGTATATTTACCCTCCTGAGAAGTAAGTTAGTACCACAAATCGAAAGGAACCAGTAGGCTGTGATAGTAAAAGTACGGCTATAGCATACCCAGACATTTTTGAATGTTCCTGATGCGAAAATTTCGAGTTTGAAAGTGGCTCTCGTGGACTTGTTAGTACGTCGGTGGGCCATACTGAAGTTTGCTGGCTGCAAGGTGATGTGCGCGCAGAGATACTGTAGATTTTGGAGGGCTAGTTAATCATGAATGACGACCCAAACGAGTATGAATTTGTTCCGAGTCTCTGAGCTAGGTACTTGGGAGATACTCGTCATATTATATGAGTTGCAAGTACAGCTGGAAGGTTCCTCGTCTCGAGTGGTAGAACGCAGGAGGTTCCAGACATTGGCACCTTCTATAATAATTTCTTTGTATGATTGACTGTTGGTTTCTAAAGTCAACCACTGTCTCGAATTCAATTCAGTTTATCAGTGTTTCGTATCAAAAGGCAATTGAATCGGGGAGGAGCGCTGGCTCTGCATCGAGTCTGCAGCCTGCCATTTCCGAGCGTTGGATCTGCAAATCCCTGCTTAGTTGAGTGGGCGACCACCAGCAAAACACTGCTGTTTGTATGATTTTGCTCTTGCAGCTCCAATCTTGGTACCAGCAAACAAACTGTAGTTTAGGATAAATGGATGAATGGTAAGAAATTCAGGAACGGACATGTCATTCATTTTTTTTTT
>NGKG01000008.1:890534-917202 GCA_002162505.1 Myriosclerotinia scirpicola | reverse complement strand
TCATGGGATGAATCAACCAAACAAGGTGCTCCATGGCATAGCATCACAACCGGGCATATTTTATTTCTTCGCAATGTCCCTCTCAAAGTAGAAGGATTATGACATGACCGCTCAAGATCTTTTGATCTTACTTTTCGTTGGTTTCAAGTGTTTCGCTCATTACGCTGAATGGGATGGTCCCAATAGAGTGGGCCTTGAGAGTTCACACATATTGCCGACGGGCACCCGCATGCTCTCCTCATCTCAACATCTTCAGCGAAGACAGCGCGGCAATTATGATATTTCGTTTGTGGCACAGAAATCAAGTGGGAATTGCAAGACCTAACAACTTCTAGAAATCTGAAAGGGGTAAAAACAAGTTGATCTAGCACAAGTTTAGATCGGGTGGACTAAAGAAATTTTTTGCAAGATAGGATATCCCGGTTGTTAGTTTCGTTTCGTTTCGTTTCGTTTGCGCGTGCGCCGCGGTTATGGAGCTAGGGGCTTGGGCGGCGGGGGCATCGAGACTCCAGGCGGGAGATGACATGGAGAGTATTGAGGGACTACCGTTAGAGATACCTGTTACGTCTGGCGATCTCAAGAGGAAAGCTATTAGGCCTGCTCTGTAGTTCTGCAATTTTCTCGCCAGGAGGCGGAAGTGGTGAAAGCGGTGGTGAAGCCCTCGAACTGAGTGAATGACCTCGATGGCTACCAATGATTGAAGGCTCGATCGGTATAATGTTCATTACATGTGAGGAACTGCTGCTATGGAGGAATACCCACAGATTGCAGAGTAATCGGGAAATTCTACAACGCCTTTCATTTGGGTTATAAAATCAAGAGCTGGGTTTCCCCGAAAAGTGGGAAAACAAAGAAAGATACTATCCCCACGATCTAGCCACGAAATTAGGTACTTGCGGCGTGATAATCACTGGCTGGGCACACCAGCTCCTAATCCTCTCCCATTCATCCATCGGTGACTTCCTTTTTCATCGTTCCTGGAACTCCACATTTGAAGCTATAGGATACGGTGTCCCGTTTTTGGCATGGCTTATTAGGTGTGATTACCACTGGGATGCTAAATTTATGGTTGATTATTTGGAGATTATGTAGAAGGTAACGGATGATCTTAGAGCAACGGTCTGGAGTGTATGCTCGCAAGTATACCTTTACCTTCCAAGCTTCCACCCATGATCGTTGCTAGGGATGCTCACTGCTCAGTCTCACACATTTCTTACAGAAAATCATATGGTTGGATGCAGAGATTAATTTTATACTGATTAGTTTGTAGAGCGTTCGACAATCACGTCCTTCTTGAAAACACACACACACACATATATATATATGTCATCACCGCAAAACATCACGTCCATAAATCCACTTCCCCACAAACAGCCTCCCCCAATCCATCCAACTCAAAACCACCCCCTAACCAACTTAACTAACTCCTCATCACATTCCTCCGGAACATAATGACCCCCATCTACACCACAACCCTCCACCTTCCCCCCACAAACCTCCTTCCAAAGGCCCACCACATCCCTAAACTCCGTCTCACAGGCCCCCTTCCTCCCCCAAACCACAAAAACATCACATTGAATCTTCCTCCCCTCCCTCCTATCCCTCCTCTGCTCCTCAAGATCCACCGAAGCCCCCGCCCGATAATCCTCACACATTCCATGAACCGCCTCTTCATCCCCCAACATCTTCTCATACACCTTCCTCACCTGCGCATCAAAGACAATCCCCTTCCCACCCACACCCGCCGGACCTAGGAACTTTTCTCCAAAGATGGATGGGTTGGCTAAGATGAGTGATTCGGGGAAGGGTGAGGGTTGGGAGAGGAATGGCCAGTGCCAGTACTTTTGATACCAGGTGTATTTTCCTAGCTCGTACATGGTTAGCGTGGGGAGGATATCTAGTAACATGAGTTTTGTGATTGCTTCTGGATGATTGATGGCGAGTTGATGGGCGACACGTGCACCGCGATCGTGGGCTAAGATGGAGAATTGGGAATATCCGAGTTGCTTCATTACGGCGAGGCAATCTTCACCCTTTATAGCCACAACATTAGTTTGAAATGTTTGATTAGTGAGAATATCGGAGTCATGGGAAATTGGGATAGAAAAACATACCATAACACTCTTACTATACCCCCCATGTCCCCCATCCCCACTAGCGCGCGGTTTAGAACTCAAACCATAGCCCCTTAAATCAAGCAATACGATTGAATATCTATCAACGAGTTTGGGGGTGACGAGATGCCATATATGATGTGTTTGAGGGAATCCATGGATGAGAAGGAGAGGAGGACCAGTTTTGGGACCGGTAAGAGTGTGGATTGAGATACCGTCGGAGGTGGATATTGATTGGGATTGGAAGTTTGGGAAGAAGGTCATGGTTGGGTATTGAATGCAGCCGATTGAATGGGGATGAAGGGGGGAGATGAGTAGATTGAATGGGGATGAAGGGGTGAGATGAGTAGATTGTAAGTCGAGATGAGGGCATTGGTGAAGAGAGACTTTATATTGGATGGGGGTATCAAATTAGATTGTCATACCGAGTTTACTGCGAGATGATTTGTAAGGGTTGAGGTTGAAGATCGAAGATCGAAGGGAATGCGGGGTAGTGGTGGGGCAGCAATGATGTAATATCAGCGGGATGGTGAGGCTAGAAATACTAATACCAAGGGAAAGTAGCTATTAGTACATACGTACCGAAAGGATGGTGATTGATATGATTGATATGATTATATTTCTACAAAACGAGAGCATGCAGATGAGACAAGTCGTTTCGAAATCAAAGTCAAGTTCAAATTGAACCTACGTGGATAGCTCCTAGTTCGATTCAAATACACGATTATGAGAAAACTGTCAGTTCAGTGTGTGTTCCTAAAAATTGTACAGATTGATATCTATTTAATTATATCATAATGGTTCCCACCCATTATCCTCACCAATCCACATGAAAAACGTCCATTCATATCCATTAATCGTCAGACTCCAAAGCCATGCTCTCTCGCTCAAAATAGGTATTCGCTCATCATGACTTTTTACACGCGCCCCTTTCGTTCGCTAAACCTTTCGTCTCATGAAGAAGAATGCCCTCTAATCGCAGTTCCTTCCACCATACCAATCCTGGCATTATATCATAACGTTGCCGCATATCCTCTCTCCATATCCGTCATACCAATATCGTTTTAGATTCCCGCTAGTATCGAGGAATTGTATCGTATCATAGCTATTCTCACCCCAATCATACTCTTTGAAGAGCTTCGCCAATCTTCCAACTTCCAGCTCAAATCATTAACCCCATAACTCCAGCCGCAGCAGCAGCATAAGGTAAACAGTTCATCATCGTCGGTCTCGGAATCATAGCTCCAACTCCATTTGTTCCAGCAACAAATCCATCAGTTGTAGTCGCCGCTTGCGTTCCAAATTGCCCACAGCCGGCACTCTCAACTGCCGCACAAGCAACACTACTCAAACTCTGACAAATGCTTGCTGCACTAACCGCTCCCACGTATCCTCCACTGGGAGTAGCTGCAGCGACAGTCACGCCGCCATTTGGAGCCGATACTGTAACTCCACCGCCCATTCCACCTTCAAGATCAACAGTACAAAGCGCATAGTTCTTAGCGCAAGAATCCGTGGCGCTAGTACATGCTGCGGAATTGGCATAAGTAGTAGGAAGGATTGGAAATGGAAAATAGGCGTTTGAGACGAATGATCCAGTTACAGTGGCCGAAACTCGTGCGGGAGTTCCGGTTGTAGTAGGAGTCGTGACGGTACCTGTACATGATGCGCCGATGGCACAGCAGGCTACGTTATGGGAAGCATCTGTTGAACAAGTTGCTGATGTGGGACAGCATGCACCTCCATCGGCAGCTTTCAGCGTGGAGCAGGAATTGTAGTTTGAAGGACAGTTTCCTGCGCGTTTGAGGAGTTCGGGTTTAGGTTTTGAGGAGGCGGGGGATGTATCGGGGAAGATGGTTTCGTTTGATATTAATGATGATTCTGAGGAGATATCGAGGTCGAGGGAAAGTGGTGCGTAAAATGGTTCGGGTGGTGAGAGGAGTGATGGGATTTGAAGAGCTGTGGTTGTGGTGAGGAGGGAGAATGCGAGGAATGAAGATTGGTAACGCATTTTGATAGACTATGTACGGAGATGTAGGTCTAGGTTTACTTCAATGATCAGTACGAATAATAGGAATGCTTAAAAAGAAGAAGGTTAAAACATTCCGAGGAATGGAAGAGAAGAATACCCGTTATTTTATTTCAAGGTTCGCTGCCCAACCACCTACTTTATTGAACTTTCCCCGCAAGATTAAAATAATACCCAAGATCAAAAATCAATCTTATCTTCCGCGACAGAGATTTAGATACTCAATAAATGGATTGCAATTTGATGGGCCAAACGGTGATGAGTTGAAAGAAAGGCCTCATCATCTTTTCATCTCCTCATCTCATCATCTCCTCACCGAGTTCATTGCCAGCTGTTGCGGTTTCAGGTACCAAATTATTATCTGCAAATAATATCAACTGGTTACTACGGGGATGGATATTCGGTGAGGCTGGAGGTTTGAGGCGTTTAACCTTAAATCGAGTGGCTGGCATGGTGTGGCTCAGGAAGCTATGTGATGTCACCGCATTTAGTTTCATTTCTCGATCGATCACGTGTGTATACTGTTATAAGCTACCGAAAGTTTTGCTGTGTATTTATAAGGGTATTAATTAGGGCATAATGAATTGGGATGCAAATAACCAACCGAACTTTCCTTTCATTTCCTTCTAATGATGAAAAGTTTCACTTCAGTAAACCTCACCGTAACTCTTATCGAGTTGATCATTGCTTCAAGCGAATCACGTGATTATCGACCAAGTACCTATTCTTGTTACGAAGATTCGACTGTCCAAGTGGCCTTGAGTAAATAAATGTTCAAATTACTTGGTCTATCAAGAAGATCAAGTACCCAGGCAGTTAAGAAATCTGTGCTGCTCATCAAGTAGTTTGTGTATCTTTCACTCCGTGTTAATGTGAAGATAGAATGACTTCAATAGAATCGGCAATTCACATTTTTGGTGAGTTAATCTCTGAATACAATCACGATTCACTGGTGGGAGTTTTAATCGAGTTGAGTGGGAACACTGTGTCTGAAGAATAGAAACTTAGAATCAGCTGTAGTAGCAAAGTCTGACTGCCAGAGACTAGATTAAAAATTTAGAATACCATGATGTATTGCAACAGTTACCTTTCATCACTTATTTTGCTGATATCTTGGATTTGAAAAGCTAGAATTTAATTTATTGTTGCCTAGATAACGAATTCCTGTGACTTCCCCCTGTCCCTCCCCTCTCTTGCGGGATTCAAATATACTTTGCATCGTGTATATGCTAGACTACGAGTAGTCCCATTAAATCCAAAAAAGAGAACTGATTATACACTTCGTATTACAAACTCCATCACGGCAATAGTACAGATATTTCCAAGCATAACTATGATGTGATCTCCTTCTAGAACCCTTTATGAACCAGATGGGGAAGTGCAAATGAGACCTTGCTCCAACTGTTGGTTGATAATTAGTATCAACAATATACCGAGAAGAAGAGGAACAGGGGCAACTCACGATAGGAAGAAGGCAACACATATCGATTTTCCCAACAGCTGCGCAGACATCGTTGAAAGATTTGGCATCGGTGTATGCCGCTGGTGCTATTTTGTATCAAATTAGCATTGTGGTGTAGATGTAAGAAGCAGGGGCTCTTACGAGTTTCACAGTCTAGATCCGCTAATCCGAGGACATCGACATCGCAGCATTGTGGTGAACCGCTGCTGCAGATGGCATCTTGTCGTGTGGAAAGGGTTGCGGGCATGGAGAGGGAGGATGTGAAGAGGGCGGTGAGGGTGAGAATAATGCTGATTCTTGAAGAGATCATCTTGATGATTTGGTGGTGGTGTAATGGTGGTTTTGCTAAAAGTTGAATTGATGAATGAACTGTGGTATGGATGAGAATGAAGTTTAGATCAGTGTTGAGAAACCTTTGCTCATCTTATACTTTTTTCCCTGGGCTTCATTTCCCATTTACTCAAGCCATCATGGATGTATAATTGCTTTGCTAAGTATTCTCCAACTAGGTATATGACATATGATGTCAACCGAAAATTATTTCTTGATATTCTAGACAAGATGATGACGGTATGAAGGATAATTCAGTTTCTCAATGGAAGATGTGCTCATGAATTCAGGAGTAAAATCAATGATAACCTGACAATTCACGCGTCGATCACAAATCCGCTGCCTTACGCCAAAATCGATATAGACTTGGATAGTAAGTAACAAAGACCAATCCCCACAGAATACCATCAGTTCTTGACATACGATGTGACGAGCACTAGCCACGTTACTGATTCTGGACTCAGCTATTCAAGGATACAAAGAGAGCTTTAAACCCCCGAGATCAGCAACTCGCATGATGCCTTGTTTTAAGATGGGATACAACCGTTGGTAAAATGTATGATACTGGAGCTGCTAAGTTTCAGGGGCCGTCCCGCCCCATGTTCATAAACTTGGTGAGATTACCGTGGCATCTTGTCGAGATAGAGCGTTAGTCGGTAGATGGTATATGATGTCAAATCATAAGCCTCAAACTTTGAGGTAGCCGTATCATTGTTGGTGCTCTTCTTGTCTGGTCGAAAACGGTGCTTTCAGAGCGAGTCGCCAATACCCCTTTCATCTCGTTAGATGGGAACTGAACATTCTTCGCCAACTTAGGATATCAGACCATAATAGAGATGCAAAGCCTGTATGGGTCGCAACCGACGATCATCATATTAAAGTAGGAGTAGTACCAAGTGTCAAGTAAAGAAATGTCCGAACATATTATCCGAACATATTATCCAACCATATGGCAAAGTATGCAGTAGCATGTTGAATTATGGCAAAGGGCATCAAATTGCAACTCCTGGTACCTGGGAGTATGTGGCAAAAGACTCGGTCCCATGCAGGCCAACGTTAATTCTTGTCACATAAGCCGTTGCGACAATCCGACTGGTGAATCAATTGAAGGGAAATGAGAGCGTCAAAATGGCAACTTTGCCCGACAGCTCAGCATTCTTCTCCATCGCTTGAAAAAATCTTGATACCGGGAAAGATTTGTTGATCATCAACTGAATCAGGATATAATTATCGTCCGGGTTAAATCTTCGTCATACCCATTTTTACAATATGACAAAGTGGCACACCATGCTGGCAAGGAAAGTCTTAACGTCGTTGGTAATGTTAGACTCTTCGGAAAGATTCTTCCCCACAAAAGCTATCAACGCCAGGAACAAATTGGGGCGGATTGCAAACTTCCAAGGTCGTCAAAACAAGGAAGGATTACCTAGTACTTGACCAAAAGAAGGTTGCTCCCACGAGTTTACTCAACGCGTTTGACGCAGGTACCACCTATGCTATGTGGAACTTACATAAGCGGTCACGTCACGTTACCCCACACCTTTCTTTTTCCAACTGCCAACCCTATTATAGATTTGGGAGTTCTATCTCCAGGTGCAAAACTTTTGAGGTCTTCTGTCGTCCTTGGAATGTTGCTCTGTCGGCCCACCCCACACTTTTCATACCGAAAGCAGAGGTATCGGATGCATATTTTCAATTGGGGCTCAGAATATGGGCTGCTCGAAGTATCTACAAGATGGAGCTGAAGGGGTTTCCACAAATATTTAGGAACCCCGAAGCAAGGCGACAGCTTGTATTTGGGCATGCAAAATGACTCCTTGGCTAATTCGTAGTTTACTTCGAGGAACATAGGTATATGAGTAGGTATTCATGCTTCCGTAAGTTCCTACAGCCTTTAGCTTATGAAATGATCTCACAGTGCTGAGTTATGTTGATAGGTGGCTTTCCAAGCTTTTGTTCGGAAACCTCGGCCGTTTCCAATGACCGAGACGGCGAGACAGTATCGAAGCCAGATCCAGAAGCATACCAAATTTGCCAAGGCTTGGCATAATTATTCTGCTGCTGCTGCATTGGCAACATATGAGCTTTGCAGCACGGCGCTCATCGATGCTATTATATGAGGTATATCTGAACCAAAGAGAGGTCACAAGATTGCTCGAAACTTGTAAATTTTATGGTCACGCGTGAAAGCCAATTTACTTCAGTTTGGCGGTAGCTTCTCTAAGTATGAAGACTATAGCTCTATGATTGATTGGTTATTGGCCAATATTACAATTCTCCTTTCTGTATGGGTTTACAGAATCATTTAAGCGGTGTCTTTTCAATTTTCATGAGCTATATAAGTATATCGCATCAATGCCTGAAATTTCGACCAAGTAGTGACTGGTTACTCTTCTGGATGCCTACGAGGATTCTAATATGATGCGCCTAAAGCAAGAGAAATTCGTACCAGGGAGGTCCGCAATTAGGTCACTGTTACCTATTGAGCGTCCGACTTCGAGGTAGTAATTAAAGAGAACAGGGATTGATATATATTTAATTCTAACACTACCTAACACTCTTCACTCCCCTAACAAAATTTCTACAAACCAATACCGTTAGTTCTATCACATTCCCATCGATGCCGATGTCGAAAATTTATACATCAGTTCTCGTCTAGGCGCGGCACAGAACCATTTCTTTTGATCTCACTCCTCTCTACCACCACCCCCGCAACCCCCAAAAACGTACTCCCTCCCAGGATGTCAAAAACAGCCACTTCGGCGGCAAACTCTTTCTTCGCCCATTTGCGTACCTCAATCGCTACCAGAGAATCGACTCCATAATTATGCATGGCACTTTTCGGATCGATTAGTTCTTCTTTGATGCCCCGCCCCGTCATTCTCGCAATTTTGCTCACTAATGCCTCGAGCACAACCGTTGCTGCTTCCTGTGGACTTTTCGCTTGACTAAAAAGTGTCTGGAGAGACCGTGAGGAAGATGGTGAAATGTTTGCAGATGTATTATCATTCGTGGAATCTGAATCTCTACTTTTCAGCAATGAAAACAGAGGCGATTGAAACCATGACGTCCATACACCTCCCAGCTTCTGCAAATCTCGTACCTCTTTTATCGTCGGTGATCTTAGTCCAAATATTAAATTACAGGATTCAACGTCAGTTTTTAATTCCGGATCGCAGAAATAATTGAGTAGATTGAAAAATGTGGCTCGCGAAATTGGCGTCACGGGTGCAGAAGCTAGAATCTTTTCTTTGAGTTCTGGTTTATCGGCGAGATATCCATCATCGTCTACGACGCCTAGAGCTATGGATACCGCTTTTTGTCCTGTCAATACGCGATGACGGGCTAGGGAATCGAGATAGGTGTTTCCGGCGGCATAATTGGATTGTCCTGGATATCCGATGATACCAGAGACACTGGAAAGGAGGATGAAGAAATCTAGATCTGAGGGTAAGATGTCGTGTAGATTTCTTGATCCGAGGATCTTTGGAGATGTGCTGGTATTCCATTGGGAATACGTCATGGACTGGAAACTGGAGTCTGAGAGTACCATGGAGGCTTGGATGCAGCCTTTTATGGGGGGCATTTGAGAACCGAGGTCCTTGATAACGTGTCGGAGGGTGGAGAGCGATGTTATGTCGCAGGTGGGGGTTGCGATGGTGATGCCCGGGTTGGAGATTCGTAGCTCTGAGAGAAATTCTTGTGCGGTAGGGTTGTTGGGGCCGCTGCGGGAGAGAAGAATGAGATTTTTTGCGCCGCGGCTAATCATCCAGCGGGCGATGGCTCGTCCGATGCTTCCTAGGCCGCCGGCTATTATGTAGGTGGCTTCGGGGTTGAACGAGTAGGCGGGTTCGCGTTTTGACAGGACTGCGATTTCATCCAAGGAATTCATTTCCAGTGCAACATTGGCAGCTGTTCTATTTTGGCTTATAAAGCTCAAAGTTTCTTCTATCTTGGAAATTGGGAATGCTTTGATTGGCGTCGTGCTGCTGAAAATGCCATCGCGGAGAGCAGACAACTCGGAGAATTTTCTCAGAGAGCTTTTTATTTGTGCCGGTTTCGACACCATCCAATCTGCGAAATCAAAAGATGAAAGACTGGCGCCACGCTTGAATGGTTGCAAGGGTAATTCAGATTCAAGGGATAAGGCAGATTTGCTAACGTCCACAAATCTGCCGTATGGGTTGATCAAATCCCAGGATGCAAGGAAATTTTCTAAAGTAGATGAATTGAAGACAACATCTACTCCTTCGTTACCGAGCCGCTTCACTGCCGCAACGAAGCTGCCTTGGTCATCGGTGTACAATAAATGATCTTCTGGTATGCCATATTTCTCCGCAATTGTGATTTTCTGGACATCGGGAGCAATTGTAACGAAGATCTCAGCGCAAAGGTATTGTGAGATGCGTATGGCGGCATCCAATAAGCTCGAAGTCGCTTCATGAATCAGTATTGATTCCCCCTTTTCTAATCGCGCGATGCCATTGATACATTGCCATGCGGTCACAAAGCTAACGGGTAGAACGGTGGCCTCGCTAAAAGACATATCTGGAGGCATCTTGCTGGTGCATGAGAGTTTTGCTCGCACGTGCGTTCTGCATTTTTCTTTCGCTAACACGAATACCTTATCTCCAACCGAATATGCCAAAGCAGATTTCGAACCGAGACGTGTTATAACACCACTCCAGCAAAAGCTTGAAAAACTGTCACTATCAGACTGAGTATTGATTGGGTTCAAATTATGCTGGGGAAGTCCAAGAGCATGGACCTTTATCTCAAGTTCATCAGGCTCAAGAGGTACATCATAGGTTGAATCGACAACAAAGGTTGGTAACTCGGATGATAGTCGTGAATCGGCGGATTTACTTGCGAGATGCAATAACTGAAGAGCTGGAACGTCATCTAGTCTTTGAATCGTAGTCTCCTCAGTCCAAGACGCCTTAACCATCTCCTTACTCAGAGATTCCGCTTCGGTAACCCGTCCAATATTCATGATCCCATCAACTTCCAAGTACATTGGTTCATAATTAACATCCATTGAGTCAAAATCGGTCCTGGAAAGAATGAAAAATAAATTATCAACTTGTGAGTTGTTAAGCATGGAAGTCGTAATGTGAAATGCGACAATGATGAATATAACACTGAGTTCTGAGCGAAGTACCCGAGATAACCCATCGACCAATGCATATGAAGGTGTTCCTTGTGTTGATCCGCCTCCACAGTTTACCCAGAGGCATCCACGTGATGAGCACAGGATATGCTGGAGATCTGTGAACTGATCTTTGTTGATATCTTGGAGGAATGGGCGGTCAGTTTCGAGGAGAAATATGCACGTGATTGTGTTGAGATTATCGAGTTTGGCTGTCCGAGATAGATTTGATATCTGGAATATTAGCTCGGTATCTGGATTGGTATTCTGGCGAGAATGGAAACTGTATTGGATTTGATGAGCAATTATTGATTGCATTTGAGATGTGGTATCGATTATAAGATGGAATATCTGTATCTTTCTAGATGGCGGCGTGACCAAGCCGTTTCGAATGAGCGAAGAGATTCCGTTGCTCTGTATACCATTCTGCATTTTGCTTGGCGCGTTTCTCAACGGCGCGCTCTGTTGCGAAGTAACGGGCACGACAAGCCCTTGCTGTTGGAGAGGGTTTGAGGCTGTCGAGACCATGATATCAAACTCTCGCTCGCTCTCACCCTCGTAGTCGGAGAAAATCATATCTATACCCGAGAATCCCGTTTCCACAAGAACCTCGTCCCATACTTCATTGTTCATAGTGGCGCCCCACGGTCTAAAAGTCTCCTCACCGAGCCACCACCCTGGCAAAATCCCGAAAACAAAACCCGTCCGGAGAATTTCGATATTGGTGGCTTCATAGAGTACCAGTTTGCCGCCCGGTTTAAGCAGTCGATGGACATTTTGCAATGTTGCTCTCATATTCATAGTTGCGTGTAGCACGTTTGAAGCGATTATAAGATCATAGTTTCCTTCCTGAAATCCTTGGCTACTTGGATCCAGTTCGATATTCAAAATCTTGAATTCTACTTGCCGATGTGATCCAAACCTTCTTTTGGCCTCATCAAAGAATGCACCTGATATATCTGTATATTCGTATCGAGAGAATCGTGGTTTCTTTTGGTCTGGAATCAACGTATTCATCAATATTTCCGTTGTAGCTCCTGTGCCAGCTCCAATCTCCAGAATATTCATATTCGGATTTTGCTGAGTCAAAAGCTTCATAAATGTTAAGAGCTTTTCCCAATGAGCACTTGTGTTGTTATTATAGAAGGTGTAAGTCTGGCGGACTAAGTCGTCTGAATCACCAAAGAGTAATGCTAGTGGGTCGATCTCACCAGAAAGAATTCCGCGGAGACTTCGCCCGACTTTGACGATTAATTTCCCGCGACCACTCGCAGCCTCCACCCGGCGAATAAAGAGCTCCGAAACAATATCATCTTTTAACAGTTGTTTGACAGCAACACTCTCTGTTGGCCCTGAGAGGACTCTGTTCAGGTGGCGCTCGGCCCACAATGCGTATCTTTTCAGATACGGTTGTGGGTGTGAATCTATGGGAGTTTCCAAGGTCCTAGCGAGGAATATTGATGCGACAATCTCCAAATCCCTAATGGTTGATATAACGGTAAATTGATCAGACTCTGATGTGCTTGTAAGGCGGTTGCACAGCGCAATTATACCATCGTTGCTTAACATAGATACATCTGGGAACCATGATAACGAGTGACACATGGGATCTTCAGCTTTTCTAGCATCAGCATCTGTTTCTGAAGAGCTTTCTATAGCTGACATGCGAAGACCGACTATCTTTACCAGAAGTTTTGTCTCGCTCTCGTCGAGGGCCGATGCGGAGTACTTGGTGGTAGTCCCTTGGCTCGAAGTCTTCTTGAGGTTTTTCTCACTAACAGAGATAGCTTTGATTATATCGCTTTCCGTGCAGTTGAGACCATCCTTGGAAATCCATAGTTTTTCGATGAATGTAGGTACAGCTAGTGGTCCCGATATCGATCCGTCGCGAAATATAGAAGCTAATCCTAAGTGGAAGATTCCATCCAAAGTTGCAGGATGAACTATATGACGTTGTAATTCTTCATTATGCAGCCCCTTGAAAACTGTAACATCAGCTCTAGAGCTATTTTCATTGGAAAGAATGTTGTTTAAGCTTCGGAAAGTTGGGCCGAACTCATAACCTTTAGAATCTAGAGCTCGGTATAGGTCTTGGTGATCTACTTTCTGACTTGACGCGGATAAGACCTTTTCGTAAATACGACGATGGTCGTCTACTGCTATAGTCTGTGCCGATTTGGAATTTAAGCTGTGCATTGTGATCTTTGCGTTCTCGTATTCCACGCGAACAAACCCACGGCATATTTCCTTGCATTGGTCTTTGTCCCAGGCATAAAGCACAAACTCGAACCAGTCCGAAGTGGAAAGTTTGCCAGAGGATTTCTTGGGACGAAGATGAAACTGAACTTCAACGCCTTCTGAGGATGTTGGAATGATTAGTGGAAGGCTGAAATGCGCGTTCTTGATACTGAATCCAGTGATGGTACGATTGTCTGGATGACTCGATGCGATCTGATGAGCCGCTTCGATTGCCATGACAAGCATGCCTGCCGCTGGATACAAGATGGACCCATTGACCTATTCATAGCCTAAGCGTCAGATATCTTTTATTCTTTCATTATAATGATTAGAGTTTGCTTACCTTGTGATGTTCAGTCCACGGCATTTCAGATATCTTGATGAAGTTTCGCCATCTGGGCGCATGTGGTATCCAGTCGGAAGTTTGTTTTCCTAGTAAGTCCACTCGACCGGCTCCAAGCAATCTGTATTGCTTACTTATTCGACTTTCCCACCAATACTCTCGGGAATGATTAAACTGATATTCTGGGAGGTCAGTCAAACAAGGAGGCGGGGAGGTATCGGTTGAGCGATTCAGCGAAGCGAAGTTAAGGTCAGTAAATCCGCGACAGTGAAGACGACCGACAGTGTCGAAGATTGTATCAATCGCGGATTGATTTCGTTTAAGAACAGTGTAATATTCAATCCAGTCTGCTCCGGCACTACTAACAATGTCGCGAATTGGTCCCTGCAGCGCTGAATGGGGGCCGATCTCAATCAAAGTGTTGGTGGTCAAGATAGTGCGATGACTTCCGTCCAGCTTATGGGGTGGCCTATGCTGTACTTGACAGAGTCGATTCATGGCCTGTAGAAAATTGACAGGTGCCAGCATATTCTTAACCCAATAGCTGCCTAGTTGTAGATCCTTAACTTCCACTCGATTCCCTGTTACTGAGGATATCATAATTGGCTGAACATTTCTCGAGCATGAATCCGTCATCTCTTTCATATCTCCGATAGCGTTAAGATACTTAGTAGCTATAGGACTCATGAGAGGTGAATGATAGGCAACATTGACTTGGAGCTTTCTGGCGAAGACCTTTGCCGCAAGTAACATCGATTCCAATGATGCTAATTGGGTTGCATCTCCCGATACAGTTATACTAGACTGACTATTAATGCACGCAACAACGAGTGCACAAATCCCATATTGGTATAATATGGCATCGAAATATGGTTGGATATCGGCTTCGGACAGCCCAACTGCTATCATTGCACCCCTGGGGTACTTTGAATGATCCTCCAAATCAGCAGCCAGGAGCCCTCTATAGTAGGCAGTTTGCATTGCATACCGAAGCGACAACGCGCCGATAGAGTAACTAAAACCAAATTAGTCTAATTATCAGAACAAAGAATCTAAATGGACTCCTTACGCAGCCGCAATCTCTCCGGATGAATGCCCAACTACTGTATCTGGCACAATATTGAAATCCCGAAGAAGCTCAACATATGCAACCTGTAGAGCTGTACAGAGAGGCTGGCTATATTCTGCGTGGTTAATGTTGGACAAGACTTTTGACTTATGAAGCTCGTCTGTTTGCATTATCAGAAACATAGACCATGAAAATTTAAAGAGGAAAAATACCTATCAAGTCCCAATTACAGCCAGCATCTCTTAGGGCATCAGAGCATAACTCTAGATAATGGTTGAAAACACGATGCCTTTCCATGAGTTCGACGCCCATCCTTGCCCATTGAGCCCCTTGGCCAGTAAAAACAAAAGTAACGGTCGGTTTGAAATTTGCATTTGTCCGAATCGGAGGAGAGATAAACTGTTCAATATTCTGAAGTTTTTCAACAGAGTCGAATACCCCATAGCACTTCCAAGGTAGAGCGGTTCTTCTGGAGTCGAGCGTGTATGACAAACTTTCCAAATATTTGTTGGATGACAAGACACTCGGATCTAATTTGCGAAAATGATGATTGTATGCTTCAGCAACGCGGTTTATTCCCTCTTCATCTGCTGAAGAAAAGATGAGGAGTTTCTTGGCTAATACCCCTTTATGACTGTTCTGGACTGGGAGGGTCGTGTCCTTATGTCCATTCGTAATTTTCGGAGTGCACTCTTGTCTTTGTAGTTCATTAGGACACTTTGACGGTAGATCTGCGATAGTGAGATGATTCCCTTGCAGGTTATGGTCTCGAAGATAGTGATGTGCATCTTCGAGGATCGCGTGAGCATTGCTACCTCCAAACCCAAATGAGTTCACCGATGCTATGCGCGGACCATTATTTGGCCAGACCGTTGGAATTGTAGGAAACTATAGTAAGAATTAGCTCTTGTAACAATCCTGTTTAAGTAGTGTACATGAATACCTTAATCTTTAGAAATTCTGCATCGATGGCCATATTTGGGTGCCGAAAATTTGCATTCGGCGGTATGATGCCACGCTCCAGAATTAAAACCGTTTTGATCAGACCAGCAAGGCCACTTGCCCCTTCCAAGTGGCCAATATTTGATTTTACAGCTCCGCTAATGATGACCGGTTAGCACGACACGTTCAGACATACCTAAGATTGGCAAGACTGATGTTACAGGCTGTCATAATATATCGGAAACTGGGCTTACACAATAAGAGGGTTGTCGGCCCTACGACTTTCTCGGAACACATTGCCGATTGCATTTGCTTCTATAGGATCTATGCTCTCAGTGTAAGCATAACTGTAGGATGATACTGGCCCAGGTTAGGTTCACTTACCCCCAGCAGGCGTTCCAGTTCCATGTGCTTCAACATACGATGCCGAGGATGGATGTAGACCCGCTTTGTTGTATGTTTCTCTGATAAGACTTTCATGCGCATTTCCACTTGGCTGTGTAACAAGCTGGGTTCGACCATCTTGATTAGTTCCTGTGGCTCTAATTACTGCGCGTATTGTATCCCTTGCATTTATCGCCTCTGTAAGACTCTTGAGCACAATGACTGCGAACCCTTCTCCCCTTGCGTATCCGTTGGCGCGGTCATCAAAACTATAACATTTACTGTCGGATGAAAGCATGTTCATGCTTTGTAAAAGATGCAGTGTATCAGGAGCATACATCAAGTTGCCTGCACCGACAATGGCCTAACGATCTAGTCAGCAAGTCTCACTAATATGCCTCAATGCCTATAGAAAGGATCATAGCGACATTTTAATACACCTACCATTGTCGCTTCCCCCATTTGCAGATCTCTGCAAGCCATATCAAGAGCAACCAAACTACTTGAACAAGCCGTGTCGACATTTGCACTCGCACCACGAAGATTGAAAAACCAGCTGATTCTATTTGCACACATTGACAGAGTAGTCACACCAGTAGCTGCATAGCTGGGCCACTGATCGGGATCTTTCGCGTACATATCTCTCCAATCAGTTGTGAAGCATCCAGTATATACTGAAGTTTTCGATCCTACTACCGCCTCCAAAGATAGGCCGGCTATTAATTGATTAGCGGTTATCTTCACTTGGTATATAGAGAGGTTTTATGAAAGACATACCATTCTCTAGTGCTCGGTATGTAGTCTCTAGTAGACCCCGCTGTAAGGGGTCCATTCCCATCGCTTCTGAAGCAGATATCGAGAAAAATGGTGCATCGAAAGCAGCGATATTACTCTTGAGGAAGTGACCTCCACGGAAATGAAGCTATGACGAGTTTAGAATAAGTTTAATGGTATGCACCAGCTTGGGAGAGTACCGAGTCCTGCCTTGCTGCATCCGGATGATAAAACGATGACTTATTCAATCGAGATTCCGGAAAGTCCTCCGAAGTACATCGGCCCTGCATCAGCATGGACCAAAACCTATCTATTGAATCTGAATTTTGTGGAAAGGCAAACGACATGCCAACAACTACAGCGGGATTGGATAATGAGGTACTCCTTGAAGTCAAATCTGTCACTGGTCTTGCAATATATGTGCTTGAAACCAATTCTTCGGAAGATTGAGAGCCATTGCCATTGGCTTGACCCTCTGTAAAAGCGTGAGAAGGCATGTGTAGATTTTGGCTCAGCACATCAATGGAAATGATAAGCTAAGATATTGAAATGTCTCTTATATAGGTATCAAGTAAGCGGGATTCTATAGGATATTTGTCTCCTAGAGAAATTATCAACCTCAGTCTACCCCTTCCACTTTTTGTGACCTCGCCGGGGCAGCAATCAAGTGATAGAAAGCCTTGCATAGCTACTGGTATTTGGAAAACGAATGTTCTAAAGACAGGTGGCGCTAACCCGATACAATTGGTTGTGCTAGCCACACTGGGAAAATCCGGAGGGTGTCTGACGTTAGTAATGTTGGTACTGAACTAAACTAAAATACCGATAATCAGGTAGAGATGTGAAACAACTGTTGAATTATTCCCTCTCCACTGTGGTGCATGATACGAAGATGCAAGTCATAGATATCTTTGCGCCAAAGAAGTACGTACTTCCTCACTGCCACCGTTCTTGGGTGTATCCCACTCCTCCGCACTCTTGGCAAATTCTGGCGTGCGTGCGCCATCGGAAGCTGAAAACCCAACTGAGCAGCATGGACAAGGGGAAGACTGTCGAATCGATAGCATCGCACGGTTGCGATGATCAGATTGTGATATTAACACCGACAGGAAACTTTTTGGGGGCAGATTTCATCCCACTTAGGCCACGTCCTTCAAATACGCCCCAGTCGCCGGAAGAGTGGGGCATTCTGCAAGGCGCCTAATTCATGCAGATTTTTTAGGGCTAAACAATTCGAGGGCTCAGCGTTTCTTTGTCACATAACCGAGATTTAACATTTTTTGGTCCAAATAGGATTGATTTGGGGTAGGTAACCTTACCCTCTCTTTGACGAACCAGGACTTGGGCGAATGTTTATTCATACTTCGGTTTAGATATCAAATTGCGGCATTGACTTCAATAGGCTATGTCTAGTTATGCACATGTTAATGTTCGTTTTTATTAGTAGCAAGGTACTATAATCTTACATAAGCGGTAGTGTGGTACACTAACCGCAATACTTACTCGTAGCGCCAGAAAGTACACAAACCCGGTACGATCACACTCACCCCATAATTGTATTCTACGACATACCTTGCTATCTTAGCGAAAGGATGTGATGGATTAGAAGATTTATAAATACTCGATTATGCTCGAATCTATTCTAAATCTGGATTAGCCGATGCAGAAGTTTCACACCACAGTCTCCCTCCCAGGGCCTCCCTCCTTTCCGCAAGCGATCGTGCACTGTGCCTCCTGTCACCACATATCTTTCACCAGGTTTTTTCAGCAACTGAGAATCACATGAATTTAGCCTTAACTGAGTTTACGAGCGGGAATCTTCACTATACAAGGCCCCGCTCTTCTCCGTGTGTTTGGTGATGCACAAAAGTAGCTCTGTGGGCAAGGATCTCCCACTCCTCTGGCGGCGGTCCAATTTGCAGCCTTTTTTGGAACATACCTCCTTCCTGTTAGGATTCAAATCTTATTGCAATTTGTTGGAGTGTGATAGTGAAGAGGCGTAGCTTCACGTCATCCAGGCTACCTTTGCAAACCAATTCCAAGTGGAAATAAAATTACTCAAGTGAGCGCCGAGAACCTGTCAATACATTACATTATCAGCAAGATTTTCTCTGTTTGTAATCTTTTACCGCACAGCCTATCCTTTCAAAGCTCTCAACTTGATTCACTTGATTACATACTGTCAAAATACTTTTGTGGCCTTACTCTATCACGCAATACGGACAATGGCTGCCAGTGCAAGCCTGTCACCAGAGTTTCTCCGTGAATACTCTGGTGATGAGCTCATGGCTGTTGCCATTATCTTCATACCTCTCAACCTCTTATTTGTATCTATGCGCTTTTATGCTCACAGTTTGAAAAAAGCACCATTAGGCCCCGATGACATTCTTGTTATCCCAGCCTTGATACTATGCTTGACGTTGTCGATCCTCGCAATTTGTAAGTATATCTGCACCCATTCGTTTAATGATGGATGCCATCAGCCTGCTAACATTACTCTAAATTTTTAGGCATTGTAAAATTCGGAGGAGTAGGGCATCATATCGCAGCTCTGGCAGCCACAGATCCAAGTAAGATTGAGACTTGGGGCAAATTGCTATTCTGTACACCTTTGGTATATATATGGGCGGTTACATTTCCTAAACTTGCAATTCTCGCAATGTTCCTCCGTATATTCACAAAAGGGTTCTATCGCACCGCGACCATGGCCATTGCCGCCATTTTAGTAGCCACTGTCACTGCTCTTACAATCGCTTGCTTCTTCCAGTGTAGACCATTCGCATACTTCTGGGATAAAACCATACCTAATGGGCACTGTCCCATTGATCTTCCAAAGTTTTACATGTGGGCAACATTTCCCAATATCGTCACTGATGTTATGATGCTCATACTTCCGCAACCGATGATTTGGAAGTTGCACACAACACGCTCGGTAAAACTCGGATTGAGTTTTACTTTTTTCACTGGCAGTGTGTAAGTTAAATAAGCTCCTGTACTCATATATCAGTTGGCTAACATTAAGACCCTGTGGCAGAGGATTGATTGCTTCAATTTTGCGATTTGCACAGTTTGCCCAGACAAATCCATTTGCCGATGGAACCTGGGCTTCGGTACCCCTCGAGCGCTATACAATCATGGAACCTTCTATGTACTTGCTGGCATCCTGTTTACCATCAAGTAGACCAATATTTGTACATATTCAATCATCTCTATCGACAAGCAAGCTTTCACCGCTGACCTCCTGGTCCTTGGCGAGAAGCTGGAAAAGCAGATCCAAAAGCACGAGGGATTCGCTTCATTCCAACCCTACTGATTACACTTCCAAGACCGAATTGAGCCATCTAAAGTCCTTTGATGCCGGTCAAGAGTCTGAGTTTAAAGGATTCAAGAGCCACAACAGGGTATTTTCAATCACGTCGGAGAACGACTCAAGAATGACGCACACGAGCACTAGAACTTGTGGTATTTCACCCATTTCTTTTTCTAATTTGTATTACTAACAGATCGACAGTGGGAAGTGCTAGTCCTGAGCATAAGATACAAGTTACCAGAGACTTTGAAGTATTTTCAGATATTCCATAAACTTGCTATTTTGCTGGGGATGTCATTGGTTCTGTGAAATTTTCGGTAAATTGAGTCAAATATTTTGCCCGGAGGTGGTACTCTCGGCGCCATGTAGAATAGCCATCATGTTTTTTCATTCTCTTTGATTCGATGTTACTTAGCATTATTAGTCTGTCAATGATAACAATTTTAGTCAGGAAGAAATTTCGGAAGCTGGTAGCTGATTACTTCGTCTTCTCAATTCGCAGGTGATGTGAAACACGACAAACATAACAGAATTCTGAAATGATGTCTTTTTATTACTTTTAATAGCTTATAAGAATCAACTTGCCACGTGGGATGTTGCTGCCCGCCGTCTATTATCTGTTATTAAGTCTTATTCAAAAGTTCTTTCCCAGTAACAGAGAGCCAAAAACCACAGAATTTCTCGGTAGTCAAGTTCTTCAATCTAAAGTTACACATTGAAATTGATAGAGCAGGATTTCATCTAGAGCGCCTCGAAATGACATAGCTATATGACAGTGTCACCCAATACATTACTACATACATGAAAAGGAAGATCTCGAACCCACAGAAGCTAACTAGTCGATGCACTATCAATAACCCTCCGTATAGCATGAACTGCACCAAGGACCGCCTCCTTGCTTTTGGGAACTTCGTGGCCCTGGTTGTGAATAAAAATAACCCTTTTATCAGCCGCACATAGTTTACTCAACTTCTCACTCTCCCCGGGAATAGCTGGATCATCCGATGCAAAGACATGTGCCGTAGGAATATCAATGACAACTCCGTCCAGGCGTTCATCGAGCCATCTGCTATGAACACCGGCAGTAGTGTCCAGGCACGCGTCTGAGGGTCTTACACCAGATAGGAAAATGGCGCATCTGAAGACGGGACAGGGGTCTTGCCGAGAGTGGGGGTTGCGGGGACTGCGGGGCAACAGCTCGTGGCTTCTTTGAAGAGATTGGATAAGGAACATTGACGCGAGCGAAGCGCCTTGCGAGAAAGCCATGATACCATCAAATGGACCTTCCTCCATGACGTAGTTTCCGAGGTCTCTCAGTGCTTTGTCAATGCTTCCTTCGGAGCCATAGTCACAGTAAGTGAAGCATTCATCCTTGCCTGTAAGGTATGTTGCTATTTCTGCCTTGTGTTAGCGCTTTACTGGGTTTTCTTACAAGGAGATATAATTGGAAAATACCAAGTGCAGGTGGCACAGGGATAACCCCTTCCAAAAAGTGGAATGTATGGTGACCGCCAAGCTCAGCCCTGAGAGCGGCTATATACTGTCAGAAAATACAGAGAAACCGGCATATATTTGGGCTTGAGTTACCAGATTGCATTTCAAATATCTGCGGAAATGGATCAGCGAAAGAGTTCAATAAACCGTGAAGATCTTTCGTGATGAATATTGATTAGATTGAAACGCATTTGGGCATACCTGGCTGTTTGTACCGGTGCCATGGAGGCACAAGAATCTCATGATGAAACTTTCAAAAGTGTAGTGATGGGATTGGGACGTGAAGGTGGAGAAGTCTGCAGTTCCTTTAATTGGAATTAGAGGTACTTGCATGTAGCTTTTATAATATTTACTGATTTACCAATGCTAGCATGATAATCGTTGCTGAATGCCGTCCAAATATGTCAAACCGGATTTAAAATATCAACACCTAAAGCCGCCCATGATTCGTGTGAAATGGGGGGATGTCAATGTCCACCTAATCAAGTATCGTTTTAGAACAAAGAGCCAAATAGTTGAAAACCTTACACGATTTAGATAGGTGTATTAATAATCTATAGTTTGGAAGGATTGTGTTTTGAAGAATGTTGCTCTGAAAAAAATGCTCGGGGGGAAACTAGTAGGAATATGCTTACAACCGTTGTCACAGTTCATGCGTCCAGTCCTCCCCCTCCTCCGCCCCCAACTCAACTATCTTGTTGGTTCCATCAAACGAGGCAATACCCATGTATATCACTCTCCGATTGGACATAGCCCCATGAACGATTTACAAACTGTCATCTACTCGTATCGCCAGAAAGTACGTACATACTGTACCTCGGGAATAAGCGAAAGTGGGTAGGTTATCCACCTTGTAGTTGATCACTCTATGGTACCTGTCGAGTTGCCAAGTAACACCCTTGAGTGTAATCCTGGTTTCGGTGGGTATACATTTCGAGTCTTTTTTCCCTAGGTGTCGAATCGACGTGGTTGGTATCACGTTTCTTTGGTGGAAGAGTCGTTGATACCAACCAATAATCACACCTTCAACCCACTGCTCGATGTGACCAGTGATGTGACATTGAGTTTACTTTGAAATTGCTAGGATCCACAAATTTCGGAAATTCTGTAATGAATGTTGGTGGTGGTGTTGGTGATATTCTTGCAGATATCGGCAACGCACATCTGAGGCGAAGTACGCCATGTGAAGCTGTCGTTTTCAAAAGTCCCATTCACTTGTAATCTGCTTTCATTTGTATTTAGTTCGTCCTTAAGCCACTAACAAACTTCAGCTTTTGTTGCAAGTAACTGCTTGCTACTATCTTCCTCATCTGTACAACACCGTTCATATCAACGGATCAAATTTACCTGACCATCATGTCAATGTCTTCCTTAAAGGTAGAGAAGCCTACTACGTCAGGCAAGAAAGAGCTTCTACCTCATCTTGTCGACGCAATTGCTGCCACAGAACCAGAAGCCGTCTTTGCGGAATACCCTATCCACCCCACCAGCTATGAGTCCGGCTACCAAAAAGTCTCATACGGCACCTTTGCGAATGCCATCAATGGTGTAGCTTGGTGGCTTCAAAAGACACTTGGTCTAGGAACCGACTTTCCTACTTTGGCTTATATTGGTCCCAATGATATTCTTGTTAATGCTTTTTTGTTGGGCGCCGTTAAGACTGGATATAAGGTATAATCTGACTCCCAGAACAAGATTCTATAGAGGAACCTCAAATTTGCTAACACACTTTAGACACTTCTCACATCACCACGAAACAGCATTCGTGCACAAGAAAACCTATTCGATTTTGCCGAATGCAAAATCCTGGTTACAACAAGCCCCCAACCAGTTCAATTACAGCCAATTATAGCTGCTCTTTCTTCAATGGGAATTCGAGTTCTAGAGTTACCTAATATCTTGGAACTGACTGAATCCCCTCACCCACATTTTCCGTATGAAAAGACTTTTGAAAACGCGAAAGATGAACCTTTTGTCGTTCTGCACACTTCTGGAACCACAGAGTTGCCAAAACCTATTGTGTGGAACCATGATTACTACGCTACCGCAGCATTGGATCTTGAACCTCCTGCTGGTTACTTTAATCAGTCGAGCTTATATGCTGGGTAAGTCACTCTTGGAATTTATCGTACAATGAGAAGTTGAAGCTAATTTCTGTTCAGTGTTCGTATTTTCAACACACTGCCATATTTCCATGTAAGTTTCTTCCTATTCCACATCATTGCCAGCTGAGATTAATACTGAATGATACAGGCCGCAGGTGTTAACTTCGGTTTGGTCAACGCGGTTTACAAGCGCAGTCCTTCCATATACCCTATAGCTGGATTTCCCTCAGCTAGTCTCTTAATAGATGGGCTTAAACATACCAAAGCCGACATAGCGATTCTGGTTCCACCTTACGTCATTGACATAGTCCAAAATCCCGAGAGCCTAGAGTTTGTTGCCGCAAACCTCAAAAGTCTCTTCTATGTCGGAGGAGCCATTCCTCCATCGGCTGGAGATGCTATCTCTTCCAGGATCAAACTCTACGGCCATGTCGGAGCTACAGAAACAGGATTTTACCCTTCCTTGAGGTCAGCAGACGATCATCCAAACTCCTGGGGTCATTACCGCTATGATACCGCCGCAAATATCTCTTTCGAGCACCAAGCCGATGACCTATACGAAGCGGTCTGGAACAAAAGCCTCGACCCAGAAAAAGTCCAACCTGTCTTCAAAATATTTCCAGAACTCCAAACATGGAGATCAAAAGATCTTTACTCGCCACATCCAACGGAGCCAGATCTCTGGCTCTATCGTGGTCGAGGAGATGACATCATTGTCTTCCTCACCGGCGAAAAAACCAATCCCATTTCCATGGAACAACGCATCAATCAGCACCCTGAGGTCCGACAAGCAATGGTCATCGGAACTTTAAGATTCCAAGCTGCTCTCTTGATTGAGCTGGTCGATCAGAAGCCACTGTCTGCAACCGAGAGAGCCGAGGCTATCGAGAGACTTTGGCCCGTAATTGAAGAAACCAATAAAACATGTCCAGCACATGCCCGAATTGCAAAATCACACATTCTCTTCACAGAACCGGGACGTCCAATAGCAATGTCCGCGAAAGGCACTATTCAGCGCGCTCCCACGCTGAGATTGTATTCTTCCGAGATAGACAGATTATACGTGGATGCTGACAAAATGTCTCCATATACTGTAGGAGATAGTGTCACAACCGAGAAAGATGTCAATATTCATGATGTCAAGGAAGTGCGGGAACTCTTACGTAAAGTTGTTATCCAGGTCACACAATGGGACAATGAGAAGTTCCAAGACGAAGATAATTTGTTTGTTCAGGGAATGGACTCTTTGCAAGCATTGCAACTGATTCGCAATTTGAGAAAGGCGTTGAATAAACCCAGTCTCGCAATTACTATCTTGTACACTAATCCTTCTCTGACCCAACTGGCGGAACATGTCGTCGCTAGCTTTTCAAAGGAGGAGAGTTCTAAAGAAGCTGATGCCACAGATCGTGGGGCTCAGATTGAGGAGACTCTCCAGCAATACTACAAACTGGTCGACCAAATCTCCAACAAAAATCAGCCCAAGACAGATCCGCAATCATCTCCAGCCAATGAACAGGTGATTGTCTTGACAGGTTCAACTGGCTCACTCGGCTCATATATCCTGCACAAGCTCCTGCAAACAAAGTCAGTATCGCATATCTACTGCTTAGATCGAACATCAGACTCTCACTCTCGCCATATTCAAAAAGCCCAAGAAACCAACCAACCCACCAATTTCCCCCCATCAAAAATCACATTCCTCAAAGCCGATCTCGCTCTCCCTACTCTCGGACTCGATGCCCCAATATACAAACGTATGCAAAGCACAGCCACAAACATAATCCACAGCGCCTGGCCCGTAAATTTCAACCTCTCGCTCGACACCTTCAAACCCCAGCTTCTCGGAATCATCAATCTTCTCTCTTTGCTCTCCGGCTCGAATTTGCAGAGTCGTACTTCACTATTATTCATCTCTTCCATCAGTTCCATCCTGGCACTCGAGTCCAAAAACTCCCCTATCCCCGAGAAAATCATCGATAATGTATCCGCGCCTTCTCCTATGGGTTACGCAGAATCGAAATTCATCGCCGAGAATATCCTGCACTATGCATCCCAGCAGGAGAAATTTCAGAATGTCGACGTCAAAGTCGCACGCGTGGGGCAGATTGCCGGACCGGCTTATACCTCTGGGATATGGAAGAAGTCCGAGTGGATGCCCAGTCTCGTCACCACTTCCTTGCACATGGGATGCATACCCGAGAATCTGGGAAGCGAGGAGATTAAATTAGATTGGGTACCAATTGATATACTCTCCTCCTCACTCATTGATATCGCATGCCACAATAATCCTCACGCCTCGGATTCCGGCGCGAGAGTCTTCCACCCATTAAATCCATCTCCCACAACATGGAATACCCTCCTCCCCATCATCCTAAAAACATTAAACGCATCCAGCAGCGCGGCCCATCCCACCGTGAAACCAATCCCATACGCCGCCTGGCTTCAAAAACTGCGAGATACGGCCCGGGAGAACGCCGTCTCGAATCCTTTGGAGCTTACGCAGATACTCGCGCAATACCCGGCAATTAAATTGTTGGATTTTTTCGAGACGCTGCCGGGAAGTGTTTGGGCTGAGAAAGATGTAGGTGGGGCTTTGGAAGCTAGTGAGCACTTGGCGAATTTGAGGGGGATTGAATGGGCGTGGATGGAAAAATGGGTTAAGGGGTGGATGTAAGGGGGGATGATGGGTGGGGGGATTTTTTTTGAGTCTGGTTGTTGTAGTCTTACTTGAAGATTAATGTGTCTTTATACACTCTTTTTTCGAATGGTTATGCAAAGGTTTATACGTGTTACATACTAGTGGTAAACTTCAAGTTAACCAACTTAACCAACCTTCCCATCCATACCTCCCACCCTTCCTAGGTACTTCTCCTCTCTCTCGCTTCGAACCTCTCACCCCTCTCTCACCCCCATCATACTTCC
>NGKG01000008.1:859262-881228 GCA_002162505.1 Myriosclerotinia scirpicola | reverse complement strand
GTGTTGGAGGGTGTTGGACAACCAGAAAGGTCTCTTTTGTTCGAGTCACAGAAAGTATTGTGTTGATGATTAGGCTTGTGGATTGAAAAATGTTGTTATGTATAGTTTGATGATTGTTCTTTGTTCATTGTTGATAAAGGATAATGCTAATTTCCTATAGTAGAGTACCTTGTATACAACTGAGATGTCTTCCCAAGAGAGAGATAGGAATTCCCTTTTCAATAGGACCCTTTGTTTATTAATAAAGGACTTCTATTTCCCTTTGATATAATTTTCCTGTTTCTTTGATCATTTCATTTTCTTTGTCCTCTCAACAATGGACTTCTATTTCCCCTTGATATACTTTTCCTGTTTCTTTGATCACTTCATCTCCTTGTCCTCTCAACAAACAAAGTTATTGTCTTTCACAACTCAATTCCATTATTTAAACCCCCATTGTCCCCCCGCGCTCTGTTTGAATTTATGAAAAATTCGCAAAAGATATTTAATATTGATTGGACCGAAAACTAAAGAACGAAACTAAAGTTACCAGTAGCTGGGCTACACGCTACATCACATTGAGCATAACAAATACTAGTAAGTACACATTCTTATTCCATATACTCACTACATAATAGATATACACAACCATCAGATCAATCACAAGACATAAATAACACAGAAACAACACCACCACCGCAGGAATGAGTCGCATTCCAAAAGACACGCCATCCATCGGCATCGAATTCGAATTCCTCATCGCCGTCCTCGCCAACCCGCAAACCCCCAACCCCAACCCCTCGGACCCGCGCACCGTCTACTTCCCCCCCACCCCCATCGACGCCGCGCCCTCCGAATTCGTCGTCCCCGCCGGCAAAGAAACATGGTGCACCGAATGGTCCATCTACGCGCACATCAAGCGCACCCTCGCCTCCATCGGTCTCCCCACCGAACCCGGAAAAGCCCGCTCCAACTTCTCCATGTGGGAAATCACCAGCGATGGCAGCATCCAACAACCCAAAGCTCCTCCGAGGAACTTCGCAAAGCTGTATGAGGATTGGATGACGTATACTTATTATCCCATCGAGGTACGTACACCGGCTTATTATTATGGCGAGGATGCGCTCAAGGATGTCACTGATTTTTGTAGGGTCATGCGTGCGAATTATTTGACGACGGTTAATGCGAGTTGTGGGCTTCATGTACATATTGGGTATGGAAATGAAGGCTTTAGGCTTCCGCATCTGAGACGCCTCGCTGCGCTACTTCAGGCCTTTGAACCACAAATCGAATCTATCCATCCGGAAAATCGAATCGATGATCGCAATACGAATTGTAGTTCATTTCGGCACGGGAAATTTTATGACTGGAAATTCCGCCAGGAACATCGACGCGACGCGCGCGTTTTGGAAACCATGGCGTTCTTCCTCAATTGCGAGACGAGAGATAAATTTCTCGCGAGTGTGACGAGTGATGGTACCGTGGGGGGCAATAGCTTTCACAGCGGGACGGGCGCGTATAAGTTTGATCGCATGGGCACGGAGAGTCGACCGAAGATTCGGGGGGTCCAGGATACGATTGAGTTTCGACAGCATGAGGCGACGTTGGATCCGGCGGCTGTGACGAATTGGGTGCGTGTGCTGGTGGGATTGGTAAGATATACGTATAGTCCGAATGCGTTGCAATTCGCGCAGTTGCTTAGTAGGGTGGGTAGTGAACAGTGGGTGAGTAGTCGTCCTAGCGTCTTGGAGACGGGGAGAGGTAGGTATTTACCCAGGGGCCTGATGTATCGACCGGTGTTTGGGGAGCAGTGGTGTAATCTGGTGGGGTTGTTGAGGGTGTTGGGGTTGGAGGGGCCGGCGGGTTATTATGAGGGGAGGAGGGGGGAGTGGCTGGTCGATGGCGTTTATAGGCATTGGTATTCGAATGCTCCGGAGGAATATATCATTGCTCGTGGTGGGGGTGATGATGATGATGATGATGATGATGGGGATGATGGTGGTGGGAGTGGGAAGGATGATAGGGAATCCGGTTCGGATCCTTCGTCGGATGATGGGAGGTTTAGTCCTTTTGATCCTAATCCTGGTTCTCCGGATAGAAAGTCGGAGGAGAAGGGAGAGGAGGGAGGGGAGGAGGAGAAGAAATCTAGCGAGAATGCACCTAGCGAGAATGCACCTAGCGAGAATGCACCTAGCGAGAATGCACCTAGCGAAAATGCACCTAGCGAAAATGCCTCCAGCGAGAAACAGCCCAGCTCCTCCTCTTCAGAATTCCCCATGCGTCCAGGCGCGGGTCAATTGGATCGATTAGACGGATTCGATGATAATGCTGCTTCTGAACCAGGTAAGGAGAAGAAGGAAGGGGTTGATGATGGAAGTGCGGAATCTTCGAGTTCGAGTTCGAGTGAGAGTGAGAGCGAGAGTGAGGAGGGTAAGAGTGAGGAGGTTAAGAGTGAGGGGTCTGATGGAGGTGATGGAGGTGATGGAGGTGGGTTGGATGAGGGGAAGGGGAAGGGTGAAGGACAAGAACAAGATCCTCCTGCTTCGCCTACTGAACCAATACCTGAACCCGCTTCCGAACCAATACCTGAACCAACACCTGAAACAAAACCCGAACCAAAACCCGAACCAAAACCCCCAGCCCGAACCGGATTTGGCGTTCCTTCCGACTCCTCATCCACCACTCCATCCTCATTCTCATCATCATCAAAAGCCCCTAAGAAAACAGACGCGGAATATGAAGCTGAAGCCGCTGCCGCTAAAGCCTTCTTGGAAAGATATAAAGAACAAGAGGCTGCTAAAAAGGCTGAAGAAGAATTGGAGAGGAGAGAGAAGGAGAGGAGGGAGGGTAGGGAGAAGGATGAAAAGAAGAAGGAGAAGAAGGAGAAGAAGGAGGAGAAGGCTGGTAAAGCGAAGATTGATAAGAAGAAGATCGAGAGAAAGAAAGCTGGTAAAAAGATGACCAACAAGAAGGCCGATGAAAAAGTTGATGGGGAGAAGGTTGATGACGAGAATTTTGGCAAAAAAGAGGCGAACGAAGAATACCTCTCCAACCCAGCAGCAGAAATGGTAGAATACCTCCCCGACGTCCATCACCCCCCTCTCCCCCCCATCAACGCACCCCGAAACTACGGCATCCGTACCCAATACCAACATTCGCACATCCTAATGGGCACGCCCGCCGCCACAATCGAAGCCCTAGCCTACAACACCGAAAACGACGCCGGTTCCCGCTTCCATCGTCGCGACCGCCAGCCCTCAACCCCCTGGCTCCGAACCGCTCCCAACATCGCACATCAAGACCCTACGCGTAAAGCGTATCCAGGTCCAACACCTTACATGGGTCCCACATCTGAAGAAGCTACATGGATGGACATATGGGATCAACAACGTGCTCAGCTCACCGATGCCTTACAAGAAGGAACCATAGGTCAAGGATGGGATATGCATCACGAGGTGGCCGAAAATCGCGAAGCGGGAATCAACCGTATGTTACAGGGCCTCCAAATCGAAGAAGTATCTCCATCCCTTACCCGACGTCTCCAAATCGGAAACGGGCGTATCGGTCGAGACGATGCGCACAATGTACACCAGCTCTTCCCCCAGCCCGCCCCCGATTACGCGACCTACGAACGCCAGGATGATGAGTGGTGGCGTTTTCAGATTGCGGATGCGACGCTCGAGGAGCTGGAATATAAATTGATGGCGGAGGATGCGGCGGTCGCGGAGGATGCGCAGGCGATGTTGGAGAGGATTGAAGGGCCCGACGGCGATGGTGAGTATTGGCCTGCGGGCTCCTGCAATCCGTTTGGGGGCGAGAGATTGCAGCCGCCGGTGCATGAGGATATTAGTCCGGGGGCGGATAACCCGCCGGATTTTGTCTTTCCCGAGGGCTATCGATTTACGCAGGATTATCGGCCGCCAACACCTCCGAGAAGTCAAAGACGGCCACGGGTCTCTCCTCCTCAAGATTTCAACGGTGGAGCAGAGAAGAAGCGTCGTGTCCCGGTGAATGAAAGTGGGGAGGTTAGTCCGCCGAGCAGAAGAAATGCGGCTGTGGCTTTGGAGCATGTTCCGAAGAGAGCTGGTTCTTGGGCGGGAGATGAGGAGGATATTCAGCGGGGAGGGGATCAGGAGCGTCATACTGGGTAGGTAAGTAGGGGGATTGGTGGGAGACAGGTAGGTGTTAAGTAGGGTTTTTTTTATCTTTTCTTTCTTTTTGTTTTATCGGGAGAATAGAGTGGAATAGCTAAAAGCAACAAGTGCATGGACAAAGTAAGTTTGGATTTGATTTTCTTATCTCTTTGTTCTCACATTATTGTTTGCTATTTGATAATTAGATTTCCTTACAATAATTTTCTCAAATAAAGTAAATAAATTATTTCTTAATTACAATGTGATGTGATGTGATGTGGTGAGGTGTGTTTTGATGTGATCTTTCATGTTTGATGTTATAGAAAACGTATATGCGTTTAGCTGACGCGAAGCAGAGTTTCCTATGGTCTACTGGGGTAATATTTGGGTCTTTTATTGTGTTTTTGATTTATAGATTATATGCTTAAACAATAGGATTATTTATCAAGGTAGATTAGAAGAAAGAATGAAAAAACTTGTAAAATTATGAAATGAACATTGCTGGTTTCTTGAATAAAACAATATTTTGTCACGCTATGAAGCATGATGAGACTAATCATCAACTTAGTAATAAAGTAGCTAATTTTCTACTGCGAATTGCAAATTGGGCTTTTGCAATGCAGAGTTTGGATAAAGAGGATTGATCTAATATACTCCAGGTATTAACAATAAACCAGTGCCTCGATCTGGGGTTGACTAATGTTTACTTCGTACGGATGTATCGTTTCTTCTTCACTTAAAACCTCAACTCCCATTTACGTTCCAGAAGTCTTCATATCTTTTTCAACTTTGATGAATGTGGTACAACTTATTGTATCCATTGAAATAGGCTCTCTATCATTTGAATATTATTAAGTTTGTAGACTTTTGGCTAAGGATGAAGCTTGAAGACAGTATCAAAATACTCCACATACATACACATGGATATATCATACCTCCCCCCCCTTTATCAACACACCCTCAAAATCGGAAATCCAGATATAAATTTGCTAAATTTAGACAAAGAGATCCTATTTCAAAATCTACAATGAACTCCTCATCGTCTCCGAAACCATCACATTTCAATCTGACTTTGTTTTAATACTCTTCTTCGTTATCAGAGGGAAATGTGATCTCTTTCTATACTCCACTTGCTAAAAATCAAGTACATTATGAAAATTCTCTAATGCTCTACTCCCGTGATAAATTCGAATTCGGTCGCCTTAGTCTTGGTGTTGTACACATAATCCCCGTGCATTCCTCTCGTGGGTAATTATCTGGCCCTGATTGTTATTATAATCTGATAGTACGCATGGCACCGAAAGTGCTATCAAATCACTCCCGTTAGATATTGAGCCATCACATCGTTCAAAAGTACAACTATAACCTAAGATTAATACAAATCATCATTCATAATATCGTACATACAAAACTTCCATTCCCAATCCTCGAATTATCCTCTACCCCCTTATTTGAACAAATTGACCGACTTCCTACTATATCCCACAGTAACCGGATATCCACTATAATCCGGCGCAAACAAAATCGCATCATTACAATCACTCCCCAAACTCGTATTATTCAACCACGCCGGCTCCCAATAATGAACCCCCCTTCCCAATCCATAAGGAACATTCCTCACAATATCAATAACATCCTCCGTCCACTCCAACTGTCCAGCCACACTATACGGAATCTTAGGTTCACTACTCTCCGGTATGGGATTCCATTGCCCATCACAAATCGCAGGATAGTCCGTCTCGGCCACATGAACCGGCTTGCGATATTTCTTTGCAACCCAATGTAACGTGGTGCGGAGATTAGCCAATGTAGCCGCGGTGCCATAGAAAGGGTAGAAAGAAAATCCGAAAACGTCCCAGGCGGATAAGGGCACGCCATTGGCGGTGAGAGCATCGAACCAGCGTTGTTGGAGTGTTACGTTCCAGCCATCATCGATATGGATCATGATTTGAGGTTTTTGAACACCGAGCGCAAGCGCATCATCGACGCCTGCGCGAGCGGATTTCCAGAGGGTGGCGAAGGAGGAGAAGTTTTGGTGGAGGGAGCTGGTGGGTTGGATGTCCACGTCGACGTATCCTGCGGGCCATAACATACCGTGTCGGATTTCATTGCCCAAAGCCACGAGATCGAGCGTGATTCCGGCGTTTTGGAACGATACCAAAGTATCTTTAACATAGCCCCTCAAAGTTTTAGCAAGAGGTTTTAATTCAGTAGGCCAGGCCGCGGGAGGAGGTTGTTTATTTGGATCGGCCCATGAATCCGAGAAATGAAAATCGAGATAAATTTTGTAGCCTTGCTTTTGCATCCGTTTGGCCAGTTTGAGGTTATATGCAAGACCATATGTACCATCTACGGGGTTTACCCATTGACGAAGTCGAACGGAATTCATACCTCCATCTGCGAGAATTGCTTCGGCGGGACGAGTGGTGTTGTGTTTGGCGGTGTCTTTGAAAATGGAGCCGCCTTCTTCCAGCATGAGTAGAGAAGAGAGATCGTGGCCTTTGAAAAAGAACGAGGAGGGATTTCTAAGGCAATGGTAAATATGTGTTTGAAATAGGAATCCGATGTCTTACCTCGTATGGTATTCGGGTCTTGCTAATGCCAATGGCAAGACCGTCGTCAGAAGACCCCAGAACTTCATGATTCTCGTCGTGAATTTGACTCAACTTGAAGATGAAGACCCGACAAAAGCACGACTGAAATGAGATAAAAGTATAGAAATCCTCACCTAAAGCCATAACCATCAATCCATCTTATATACAACCTACCCCACGATCTCAACATCATTTCAGAAACCACTACACATCTAACAATAAGGGACGGTAAGGAAAAACCTCTCGCTCCCAGTACCTCGGTCAACAAATATTCCACCATACACAATCCACATCATAATGGAGAATCCCTCAATTTTCAATAGCCTTCTCCAAACTTTCCCGTATTCTAGATGAATCGTGGGGTTCGAAGCCTCGCTTCCCCGGAAAACAAATTTCTCGCAATCTTCATCCGATGTACTGATTGGTCCGCTAAGATATAAATGAGGGGTGCAAATGATTACATTGCAACCAGCTGATTGCGACTCCACAATCCTCCGATGCAAGCACGGAGACTGATATTTCGGGTCCAGCGTGCTGGATTGTAGTCACGGTACCGTAAGAGATTGTTCGGGGATGGGTGAATTTTGGAATGTGTATAGTGGTTAGAGTGGAAGGTCGGAGGTGACCGAATGGTCGCGAATGTATTGTGGAAAGTAAGTTGATGAGATTGAAGGATAACCTTAGATCTAGATTCTGGAACCCCTTGAATCTAGTCCTGGCTAGTAAGAGCCCATTATTGTTGGAAGAGTGAATAAATTGAATGAATCTCCTACCCTACCCACTCTTGGTATCATCAACTTTCCTCTGAAATTCTTTCTCTCCATCTATGGTACTTTTGGCGATCGACTTTGCTTTCTCCGGAAATTATATTTCTCGTTCTCCGCCCAGGATATTCCTGTCAACAATTGAATCCCGCCTCCGAAAACTCCACTCAGTCCACTGCCACTGTTAATTCAAATAATTACAATCATCACTGCAATCTTGATTGACTTTACCAATCATCAAAACTTACTTTGCTGACATGTACACTATCTCCGAAAACTTGTGGTGATCTAAGGGTCGATCGAGACCGCATACTTATAAGATCAATTGCATTTTCGTGGATACCTTCCATGCGCAGACATACATGTACCGGTAGCTAATTTCTCTTCTGGTGAGAAATATAACATTGAATAAGATTGAATAAGCTTTCATATATAAATTATTTTCGGGTCTGACCTGATGCTGCACTTCTACTCGAGGAGAGTATGACCTCACAAGGATGTGATATGCTTTCAATCTCCAATCATCCAGATAGAGACAATTCAATTCTTGTTAATGAGCAATTGTTCGTTGCCTTGTGTATCGGAATCTTCTTCATAAAGCTCTTGATTGTTTATACCTTGGATATCGTATGTAGTCTTACACATAGCAGCATCCTGTACGACGCCCAAACTACTCATATATATCACATTTTCCAAGCAAAGGCTGTCAGAATCAGCTTCGGTCAATCAAATGGTGAGCAATTGAGATAAAGTATATATTTTTGATGAATAGATAAGTGATACTCTATAATCTTTTCTAAACCCACATCAGTATCCGCAATTCCAGCCTCTGGAGTCTAATCTGGACCAAAACATATCAAGCATAAGACAATGTGCAACGAGACAGACAGCCTCGTTTAAACTTGTATTAAAATTCGACACAAGTCGTCGTTATCCTTATTTAAAAGTTTCACTTAGTCTCCAAGCTGTATTAGATGTATTATCAGAGGTACATTCATTGCTACAAAAAGACACATCGCCTTCTTTTTTTCCAACTCTTCCCCTAAATATAACAAACACACCATACGCTATTAGAATTATCATCTCCCACGATATTAATACCCGCAACAACTGACCTCGAACAGTCCCCTAGCTCTTCACCAACAAAAATCATGCATCCCAACAACATCCATCCAGAAATCACACCACCCCCCCTCATCATCCCCAACCCGAAACCACAGTCCCCTGCAAACCCCCCGAATATCACTTTCCTAGCAAAACCCCCATACCAACAAACCTCCTCATCAACCAGCCCTAAAAATCCGCTAACAGCAAAAAATTACCGACCGTCATACAACTATTATATTACTCCCAGAAGTAAGAAGAAAAAAACCCCATCTCAATACCAATTACCATCATACGATTCAAACTCAATCTCAACATCGCAATTGATTAACCAGGCTTGGAAACCGCGATGTAGTTTGGTAGATCGAATCCCAGTATCGCATATTCCGCTCTAAATTCTAAGAAGGCGATTAGATCGTTGAATGTTAGGGCGGTGGCGATCAAAAGGAAGGGGAGGCACTTGGGGGAGGGAGTTGGCGATGGGGGTCCGGGGATACTAGTTTGATTTTATAAAGGGAGATTTGAATAAGAAAGCTCATTTTGGTTGCTGGATTAGATGAGGGGGTTTAAGTATCGAGGCCCATATCGATGATTTTGTTAAAACCCTTAAAATAGATTTCTGTTTAAATAAAAGTGTATATAGTATTTAAATGGTTAGCATATAATAAATTTATATTACCTATTATTGTATGATTATATATTAATTTCGTAATATTTGTTTACATAATATTAGTATTTTTCAAAAATATAAATAATCATTTTTTTTATTTACAATTTGTATATTATTTTTTCTTTTTAGTTATATAATTATTATAGCACAACTTTCTTTTTAATTGAAGTTTTATAAAAAAGCAATTGTATAATAGTATAAAGATGATTATAATTTTATTTTTATTCAAAACTTATTTTATTTATAATATTAGTTTAAAACATTATTTAATTTTATTAATAAAATATTCAAAGTTTAAGAATTAGTTAGAAAATTATATATTTCTTATAATAATCCTTTTTTAAGAAATCAAATTGCTATATATTTTAGTTTACTTTTTAATAATAAAAAAATATTTTTACTTTTTGTTTTTAAAAATTATACAATATTAGCAAATTATATTTGTTAAATATATAAATCTTTTGAATTAAAAAAACAATTTTTAATATAAAAATATTACAAATATAACAAAAAACTATTTGAAATACTTTATATAAAACTAAAATTAGAAAATATTAAAAAATATAATAAAAGATTATTATATATATATTTCAAATAAAAAAAACATTTTATTTTAAAATAAAATATTAATTCAATTTTTTTATTTATTTTAATAATCTTATATTAATAAATCTTTTTATTCTAGAAATATACTTTATTATATATTATATATTCTTAATTTTGAAAGTATAAAAAAAAGAAAGAAAAAACTTCAATTAATTTAAAAAAAATATTGAATATTTAAACCAAACTTTATTTAATTTATTAATAAATATAATAAATTAGTTTATATTAAAATTAAAATTTATATTTGTATAAATATATATTCCTGAAAAGTTATTTGGGTTTATATAAAAATATACAATAAAAGATTAGGATTAGTTATATATTAATATCTTTTTATTTGTTTCAAAATTAAAATAATATTAAAGTTTTTTTATATAAATCAAGATATAAAACTTTTTTTAATAGTTGAAGTACATTTTTTACTTTTTTATAAATTAAATAATAAAATTAAAAAGATTTTTAATTGTTTTTGGTTTGGAAAGAGTATAAAAAATCAACAAATCGAATTATAATGGTAGGAGTTGGAAATATTATAATTATTTTAATAAAAAGTAAGTTTTCTTTATATACTTTGATTTAAATAAATCTTATTTAAAAAATTTTTTATAATAATAAAGTTTAATTAAAACTTTTTTGGGTTAAAAGTTTAAATAATATATATATAACTATATACTAATTTCTTTTAGAATTATTTTAATAAATTAATAAAAAAACGATAATTTATTAGTTTATATTATAAAAATTAAATTACTATTTTTGCTATTTATATAAAATAGATTTAAAAAAAGGTTAATTAATATATTGATTTTTAAAACATTTATAATATTAGGAAGAATAAAATTAAACTTTATTATATTACTAATAAACTATTTATGTTATATAATCATCCTCCCTTTAGTTATTCTAATTATAAAAAAATAATACTAATTGAATTATTTAAAGAATTATTAAAAAATTGTAAAAATTAGGGTACATTTTTATTTTTCTTTTTGTTTATATAACTAATTAATATATTAAATATTAACAAATTTCTCCCTAAAAATATTATAAAATTCTATATAAATTTTATTAAAAGTATAAAATATAATTTAGAAACTATATAATTAAATAACAAAATAATTAATAGAGATAAAATCTATATAATTGTTTATTATACTTTTTGTTATTATTTTTAATAATATATAAATTCTAATATAAAATCATTTTTATAAGATTTTTATATATTTATTAATAAGTATGTTAAAATAATTGAAAAGAATAAAGCTATGTATAATATAATTAAGGATAATTTAAGTTTTATATAAACTTATAAATAGTATAAGAATTAAATTACAAGAAATAGCGATATAAAACATTTAATTTGAAATGTAAATAGGGTGGAAATTGGAGATAATGGAATATAGAATTAAAGTTAGATTAATAAAAGTTTAAAAAATTAAATCTATATATATTTTAAGATTTTCTTTTTAATTTTCAATTATACAATCATTATTTTTTATATATTTTATTCCATTATATTTCATTCTATTAAAATAACTAAAATATAATTTCCTTATTATCCTATTCAAAAATATAAATATATTATAACAAATAAGTTTTATTATTATTATAATATTACTAATCTCGATCCTTAAAATTTTATTGATTTATACATATTATTACCAAAATTAAACTTTTTAATCAAAACCAAAATTATTTAATTATTTAAAACTAATTTAACTAAAAAACATTTTATTAATATTTTTTTAAATAGTATATAGATAGTACAAAAAGTAATCAATTATATAAACCAATATAAAAAAAGAAAAATAACCTAAAATTAAAATCTTTATATTAAAATAAAGTTAAATTATTTTTAAAGAATAACTTCAAAAGAAAAAGAATTTAGATTTAAAAAATCAAAAAATGCTTTAATTCTTAATATTTTTATAATAATATTTATTATTTTTAATAAAATATTTTATATCTTTTCTTTTTTAAATGCTTAAAAAAATAATATAAAAATTTATTAAAAATGTTTTTTAGTTGGTATATTAAGTTTTTTCTTTTTTTTTTTTATATATTTGGATTATATAAATATTAATTAATATATAAAAGAAATTACTTTTAATTATAACAATATTATAATTAAAAACCTTTATTAATAATTTAAAAATTATATTTATTTATTTTTAAATTAGTTTTTTTATTAAATTTCTTTATAAAATCAAAATAAATATTAAGATTTTATTAAAAATTGGGATAATATTTTTATTAAAGAATTTATATATAATATTTAAATATATAAAATTATAATAACCCATAATTTCAACAATTGTAATATTTTTTTAATATTTTTGGATTTTCTAGAAAATGTTTTTAAAAAAAAAAAGGAAATATATTTTGTATATTTTTTTTTAAAAATAAATATTACAAATTATTTTTTTTAAAAATCTATAAAATCTATTTGTATAATTATTTTAATACTTTAATAAAATATATTTTTTGAATATAAATAAATTAGGATTAAAAAAAAAGTGATTATTAAATAAGAATATTCCCCTCCTTAATTTATCAAATAAAAACTTGGGATCAAAATAGAATCCAACTTTAGATTTTAAATAAAGAAATTTAAACTAAATTTAGCTTTTAATATTCAATTAGAAATCTTAAATATTAAATATTTTAATACAAAATCTTTAATAGTTGTTAATTTTGTTTTAAATAATAATACTTTTAACAAAAAAGATTTATTTCAATCATTTATATAAATCAATTATATAATTCTAATTTTATAATATTATTTTTTAATAAATGTTTGATTATAATTAAATTAATAAAAATATCCAAATATCTATTAATAAGGTATTAAAAATCAAGATCAAAATTTCTGATGATTTTTTTAATAAAAATATACAGCTTTTTCAAAAACTTACAAATAAAGTATATATTAAAACAAATTCTAATTTATTTAAAAAAATCTATTATATATAATTAATTAAAAACTTTAAGTTTTATAAAAAGTTAATTAATAAAAAGTTAAATAAATAATAAATATAATATTTAAAATATTTTATATATTTACTTTTTTAATTATTTTGAAAAGTAAATATAATTAAATATTATGTTTTTGTTACAAGATTATACAATTGAAATTATAATTATATTTTCTAAAAAAATAAAAGTTATTTAAAACAATTCTATAAAACTTTAATTTATTATTTAGAAAATATAATAATTTGTTCTATTATTTTTAGCTAAATAAAAACTTTAATATTATAATTATTAAGCAATCTTTCCATTTTGATTAGTTTATTAAAACCAAAATTTTAAATTATTTGAATATTATAACTTTTAATTTCATTAAACTTTATAACTTCAATACTTTTTTTACTCTAATAAATTATTAATAATAATACAAATAAAACTTTTAATACTATAAAAATAATTATAAAAAACAATAAAGCTAAAAACTTAAATTTGTAGTTTTTTTTAAAAGGATTCTTTATATATATAATCAAAAATAAGTATATTTTATTTGTTTGTTTTTATAATATATATAAAAATACAATTCTAATTCTTTAATTAATAACTATTTACTATACTTTATACAAACTTGAATACAACGAAATACTTAATAGCACACCCTAGAATATTAAGTATACATATCAATCAATTCCGTACAATAAAAAAGATAATAAGTTTATCAAACTCTTTATTTTATTTCTTTTTAATCCTAAAATTCAAAAATACTCCGATTTTTATATTCCTAATAATTATAATATATTACCTAACGCTTATTTTAAGGCTAATAAAACATTACATTGCTATATTTTTTAAAAAATTAATAAAAAATATAATATAAATATTTCAAAAAAGTTAATTAAGATTATTAAATATAAAATTAAATAATAAATAAATAAAAAGATATTAAACCTAGCATAATTTAAATGTTTTATTTAGGGATTATATAATTTGGTTAACAAAATATTTTTAAAACTATTTATTACTTTTTTTGAAAAACTTCATACTTGTAAAATATTTTTATTTACACCTTTATTTTTGCTATCCCGTAATTGATTTATTAATGGAAAAGTTTTTAAAGTATTTTCTTTTTCATTTAATTATATTAAAAAGAATTATAATATTGTTTTGAACAGTATTCTTTAATATATTCTATATTATATAAAATTAGAAGATGATATTAGTTATAATATTATATAGCAATAAGATTATATTAATATACAAAAGTAAAAAAAAAAGTATATAAAATTTAAATTTAAATGATTTTGATATATTTTTTTATATTTTAGATTAATAAAGATTAAATAAATAAAATTGAAGGATAATAAAAAAATAATAGATTTTATAATATTACAATATTATATAATATTTGATAAATTAGTTTAATTGAAAATAGATTTTTTTTATTTTTTTTTTTTGTTATAATAGAAATTAAATATTTTAAGGGAGTTTTATACTTTTTATTACAATTTAATTAATGATTTTATAAATTACTATTTGATACTTTTAATAATATTTATTATAATAATTATAATAAAATATTAATATTATAATAATAATATAAATTATGAGTTTTTATTATTATAATTATTAAATATATTATAAAAAACTTTTTTATATATTTAAAATAACTTTAAATATTATAATATTAAGTTTATTTTTTTTCAATAATTTTAACATTTTATATCTTTTTATTATTAATAAAACGATAAAATATAGAAGCAATTATATAATAATTAGATTTAATTTTAACCATTATTTTTTTTATTTTTATAAAAAGTTTAAACTTATTAAAGTTTAGATTTTATATATTATAATTAATACTTTTATTTTAACATTTACAATTGATATATATACCTTAAAATTACCCTTTCAATTTTATACAATTAATAAATATACTTTTATTATTATGATATTTCTAATATTTATATTTTTTTTTAATTTTTTTAAAAATATATTAATATATATAAATAATATAATATTATAAAAATTATATATATATTAAAACTAAATAATAAAGGTTTTAATAATATATATATTATATAAAAGTTTATTTAAATTGTTATTATATTAAAGAATAATTTTGTATTTGATAGATATATTAAAAAGTTGAAGGTAGTTAATATAAGTTATATATTTTTTTAATTATTATAATATTAGTTGATATTATTAATAAAGATATTTAGATGTATATATAATTAATCTAAAAGTATCTATTTTTAAATTATAATTAATTAGAAAAGATTAAAAAATTGATAATTTAAATAAAAAAAAAAGTTTAAAAGTATTAGATATAATAAAAAGGAATCATTATTTATTATAACTTTTATTAACAAAAACAAATCTAGACATCTTTTTGATAATATATTAATGCTTATATAATTTATTAATAATAAATAGTTGATAAAATAAAGATTTAAGTTATAATTATTTATAAATTCAAATTTTTATTAAGGAATAGGTTATATAAGCTATATTGATTATATAAGTAGATATTTTAAGGCTAAACAAAAAAGCAATTATAAATTTAATATTGAAAATATTAATAAAATCAAAAAGTTATTGTTATCGTTTTAATTAAAAATATATTATTTTATAGTTGTTATGGTAATATATAATAAAAAACGTATTCTACATTAGCCAATATAATTTTTCAAAATTATTATAAATGCATTATACAAATTTTAGAGAAATAAGTTATACCAAACAGAAATCTATTTTTGGGGTTTTGACAAAATCATTAATATGGGCTTCGGTATTAAGACTGGGTTATCCGAATCAACATGATTTGCACAAGGAATATAGAATATGTCCCACGTTGAATCAGGATTTAAGGTTATTATTCCAACTAACAGAGAAGAAACGTTGACCTAGCGAAAGATGAAGTCATATCCATTCACGAGAAAATTTTGGGACAAAGTATATGATGGAGCGTGAACGTTTGAATCAACCCAGAAAATTGCAAACAAAAATGTCATGCTATGATAGTCTCGCAAGCACTAACCATGCGTTCAGGCCGTTCATACAAAGAATTGCATTTCGCAAAATTCTATCAAATAAGATTCCAAGCAGAAAGTATTGTATATTTAACAAACAACAGACATCAAGTCAAACGAAGAGAAAATTTCCCAATCCCATGCCCAAAATCCTAGACTCCATCTCAAGTCAACTCAACCCAAATGCTACCCATCCCAACCCCGAATGATTTTATGCAGCTTGTCATTCCCTAATCTCCAATCTCTATCCCCGCTACCAACTCCATAGTCTTCAACCGGACTTATACAACGTAATCAAAGTAGGATATACATTGATATTCGCACTATACAAAGCTTGACTGGCACCATTCCTCGTGATCATATTCGTGACGCCGACTGTAGCCAAGGTGTAGATATTGACGTTCGAAATCGTACCCTCGAGACTAAGAATATTGCTTTGGCAATTTTCTGGACCACCGCCATTGGAGCAAGCTTTGCTGTGTTAGCATTCTTCTACAGGGTTTATGGAGATATCGAAGGTGGGAAAAAAAGGGAGACATACTTGTATCATAGTTACTGAAAAATGAATAAAGTCCAGCTCCATAAACAAGAATGTTATTGGAGTTAATGATCCTCAAACCCCAAGCTGCGGCACAATTGCCAGAAGATCCCGAACATGATGAGTTGAAGTTAGGATCGTTGAGGGATGTGACGACGCTGAAAGGTGTGGGGGCAACTGGATTTGGTTGATAGTATCTAAAACAAATTGTCAGCCATGATCTGGGAAAACAATGGATTAGGAGTCTTACGGTGTCTCGGTCTGTACGAAACCTATGAACATGTTCTTGGTGTTGGCCAATTGGTATTGGTACAATGTAAAATGCTCAACTCCTGTACCGACACTACTAAATGTTAACTGATTCCCATGATACGTGTAGGAAGATGGACTTACAGCCAGAAAGTTCCCGCGGTACTCTCAATATATAGACCCCTTCCAGCATAGACATCGATCTGTGTTAAGGCTGAATCATCAATATCATGATCCGCTGTCCAAAGCCAAACATTCTCCATATACAAGCCACTGGCACCTGCTGTGACATGCATGCCCATATATGCACCAATGCAGTTAGTGTTGACTGTTGTACTCGAAGGATTCTTCTGGCACTGAGCAACCTGTAGATTTGATCCTGTGAAACCACCAACTCTTGTATGCACGTCCCACATTCCAGATGGAGTTGAACCGGAATTGGCGAGGTTCCATTCGATCAACGTAGCACCGGCTTGCGTACCTTGCGTTGAAACGATACAATCAGTCCATTCGACATGTCCCGTTTGACCAGCGGTTCCAACTCGTACGACTGGTTGAGGACTATTATAATTGTTGAAGTAACTGCCACTTGACATTATGACTGAGTATGATTCGCCTACTATTCTTGAGCCAGGAGGAATGGTTATTGTGCTTGTTACTTTATATGTACCCGCATCTAGGAAAAAGACGTTTCCAGCTGCAGCTGCATTGGTAATTCCCCGTTGCAGAGCAGCGGTGTCATCGGTAACTCCATCTCCGACCGCACCTTGGGTTCTTGCACTAGTGAATGATGAGACGGATAGGGTGTTGTACTGAGGTTTTGATTGAGTATAGTATTTGTTTCCATTGAGTAAGGATGCAGGTCGATTATTTGGAGTGACGGAGCCTTGAAACTTAGATGGACCATTGGGAACATATTGGTGGCCTTGTCCCCACGCAGTAATGGTCGTACTTCCACTTGTACCAGGTAAGACTGTCGAACCACCACTCAAAGTAACAGCTGTGGGTACATTCTTGAGTACGACATTCTCAAGGATGAGGCTACCAGCTGTGGCTGGTGTTGAATTAGATGTGTAAGCAGTGATAATACCAAATGGAGTATTAGTGATTGAACTGTCGATCATGGTAACAGACCCCACGTTTTGAGCAGTAGATCCTCCTGCGGATATATCGATTCCTTTCGAACAGTTGTTTATGCTGATGCCTTGGAACAACCATCCCCAATCCCAGAACATGCTGATTGCTGTTACACAGTTGTTGAAGACCAAATTTCGCATGGTAAATTGTTGGTTCCCAACTGCAGCACCAACGAGACCACCATTGAATGTAACGTCAACCATGATACCAGCAGAACCTTTTCTAATATTAGCATAAAACTTTGATTTAATTAGCTTTGAGTTTACTGACCGCTTTCACAGAATAAACCAGTATGTTGCGTGCCTGCTGCGGAACTCATCTGAAATACAAGGTTTTGTAAACTTGTAGCTTGAGAAGTTGGCCAATGAAGACCAGTCGCTGTGGTTCCAGCAGGTATACTTGTCATATCAAAGATCAAATTACGGATTTGTCTCATGAAAACATTGGTGGAGCCCCAATTTAGGACTGGAGAGTAATATGGATCTCCGTCGATCAAACCGAAGCCTGAAAAGTTGGGCGTAGCCTTGAGGGTCGGTAAACTGTTTGGGTTACCAATGATTTGGGTGTAGTAGTAGTCTATTATCGACGACGATATCAGGTAGGTTCCAGATGGGAAATAGACAACTGCAGGAGTGGTTGTGGTTGAAGAACACCCTTGACCACATCTTCCACCAGCACTGATGGCAGCATTGATAGCCGCAGTATCATCGGTCACACCATCACCTAGACACTGTTAGCAGTGGACTTCGCTATAATCACGGTAGACCTGCCTTTTGCGCCATAATCTTTAACGTTGCGATATACAGAGTATCCCGAAGGGCCCCATGCGGATTTGCCTTGATGAGCAATCTGTTCGTACCAATAGGGGCTTGCACGAGGAATGATTTGGGCCATATCCTCCTTTGCCGGGATGACATCAACGTCAGAATGGTTTCCTTTGTTATGCACATAGGGTGCAAATTTGTTTAAGACCTTCGTGACTACCTTCTCAACCTGGGGTATATTGAACTGAATACATGATGATTGAAGAACTAGGGAAAGCAAAACAGCGCTTCTAATCAGGTTAACCATGATGAATGAATGGTTTGTAGAGTACACGAGTTAAGACAGAGTAGAAAGAGTGTGGAGGGGTTTCAAAGGGAGATCATCTACCATTTATGTACTGAATTCTCACTGTGCCTACATGCACGATTTGGATGATCTATCTAGAAGGAGAAGATGGAACGGACGTAAACATTAGGATCCGGTTTATTTGGAGTATGAATGAGACAGTTCCGTCTCTTGTCCGGACTTTTTGACAGAATGTCATCACGAGCTTCCCATGCAAGACTGCTCGTGCGACCGAGGCGTGCTGTACCTTTTCCGACCCCACTAGTGACATGTGAGGGTATCCAGCCTCATGATCAATGAAAATGAGGTGAAGTTGATATTACCTTGCGCTAGGCGCGGACCAAGAAATCCTGGGAACCGGAATAATCCACCAAGCGGGCCCAGTGATGTGCATTCTGGATAACATGCTCCGAATCACTGCCGAAAAATGGCCTTGTGAGCAGAATTTAGCCAAGAAGAATATCAATCTCAAACGACTAAAATCTAAATTTCCCATGACAACATAGATTAAGATAATTCTGAAAACAAAATCCACGAGCGAATCCAGACAAAGACGGAAGGAGACTTTTTCTTTTACCACGTGTAAGATAATTTTGAGGATAATCTTACATGAAGAACTCTATGAATTTGGTAACGGCCGTTCTCCGGTCCGACCCATAGTCTCACAAATTACTACGGGCCTGGCTAAACCTGTAGTTTGAATGTATTCTGCATATTCTCCTTATTCTGTATTGTGGGGTAAAAATCCGGGGATTGGTGGCTTGTGGGGAAGCTCGTGATCACCAAAAATGACAACTATGCCGTAATCGGGTTGCATTCACAGTATTATTATGGATGCCGCTGTAAGGTTAGACAAGATTCGTGAGATGTCGCCAATCTTCTCGGAACTACCCTAGAAGTCATAGAAGCCATAGAATCACCCGCATACCAGGATATGAACTCTGCCGTATCAAGACATTATTGGTCCCCAGCTCTCGAAGGCAGTAAATATGGTGAAACCTGAGAAATCTACCAGATCACCTTCAACCAGGCGTAGGAGAAATACATGATAAATTGGCCTCGGTTCCAACTTACATGGAAAGTTGGCAATCGATTGATTGGTATGTCGAACCTCACGAGCCGAAGTATCTGAGAATTTTCGATAAGGGTGAGTTGCATATACAGTGTCGTTGAGGCTCTGAGACATATTTCGATTAGGCCGAGGCCGCGTTTTGAGAGGAGATTGCAAACTAAAGCGGAGGAGTTCCGAAAGGAGCTTTGTAGAAGTTGCCAATTTAGCTAACGACCCGAAATTAATTTCCCAAAATACTAGTTCTTATTGTTTGTTGATTGGTACTTTGCATCAATCATTCGAATAAAGTTCCTCGAAGGTGCGCCGTGTTCTGCCCAAAAAGTGGTTTAATAGGTTACACGGTCTGAGGTCAAAGGGCAGTATCCTCGAATATTGAGATATCATGATAGAGCCTTGAAGGTGGGAAATAAGATGGGTAATTGCCCAGTCAGGGGATTCGGTAATGCTCCCCAAAGGAGCACCACGAGCCAATGATGCAACTTTACTTCAGCCGTGACTGACCTAGACGTGACGAAGCTCAATCTAGCGCTTCAGATCCGGCTTGTCATTCTGTCGCCAGTTGTTAAGATTATCGCGAGAAGCTAGGCGCAACGATGAGCCCAGCATTAGGCCTAGAAAAAAAATAAGTGGCGAAATGCCCGGCTCTTCTTCCTCTCCCAAAAACGCCCAAAGGCCCCTCTTTGACCATGAAAATTGCTCACATGGAGATAAAATTGAGGTGCTACCCCGTTTCAGGCACCAACAACTAAAAGAATAGTTGCGGCATGTCAGATATGACGTTAGTTTCCAGCTAAACTAACAAGCCATCGCGTGTAACAATAACAGCAGGGGGAATTCGGTCATTCAAATCCTCGCTCCTGCGATAAAAGTGCCGAAGTAGCGAAGCTGTCAAAAATGATGTCAGGAACAGCGTACCGATTTGGATAGAGTTATTTCAGTGCTGCGGATGGTGTCCGGGAGGAAACACCTACACTTACCCCGGGGTGAACCAGACTTGATCGCCGGAGGTTCTCTTCCTATCGGTGTAGCTTTGTCAATTATTCGATGACAGCCGCAGGCTTCTAAGGAGACTTCTGAGGCGAACCAGACAGTGAAACAAGTTGTTCCGATGGTAGTATCATCATCGCAATATCGCTTTGTTCAACATGTTTGCGAGGCATTGGTCCGCCTCTTAAGCCATCAGTAATCATCTGCCCTCCATGTTCTTGCGGTCAATGAATCTTATGGGATGCCATGTTTGAGTCATTTGTGATGGAACCGTTGGAAGGCAGAGTCGCTCGAGTAGTTAATCGCGTCGCGAACATATTCGTCATTGTAGTTCAGCAGTCGACACAAAGTCCCCAACGCAGTATATTGATTCAATTGCTCTTGATAACTAGTACATCGCATTCGCTGGGAGTTTTCGGGTACCTAAGACCGATAATCTGAGATGAATGTCGTTGTGTGGACATGTAGTTGTGTTTGTTGGGAAGTTCTAATGCGGGGAAATTCATCTAACGGTCTGGGAGGAAGAATATGCACGGACCACTATATCAACCTTTCTAGGTACCTAGTATATTATGGCGTACCATGCGGCGATTTTTGCTCAATACGATTTTACAATCTGATATACTATTAGCTAATCTTTAAGTATATTATCTGATATATAAACTTTCCGTCTGATAATATATTATCGTCTTATAAAATTGCTATACTATCGTCCAATATTAAAAAGTTATAATTTTATAAAATAAATATTATAATACTATAATACTATAATACTATAATACTATAATACTATAATACTATAATANTATAATACTATAATACTATAATACTATAATACTATAATACTATAATACTATAATATATATTATTTTAATATATTAATAAATTAGTAAATTAGTAAATTAGTAAATTTTTTTAAAATATCTTTTAAATCAAATTTGTTTTAAATATATTTAATTATTTTATAATTTATATAGTTAATATAATTTAAGATATTATTAATTTAAAACTTTAATATTAAAAT
>NGKG01000008.1:826412-849527 GCA_002162505.1 Myriosclerotinia scirpicola | reverse complement strand
ATACTACTATACTATTATATTATTATACTATTATACTATTATACTATTATACTATTATACCATTCTACTATTATACTATTATACTATTCTATTATTATACTATTATACTATTATACTATTATACTATTATACTATTCTATTATTATACTATTATACTATTATATTATTATATTATTTTATATTATACTATTAAACTATTATACTATTATATTAATATTAATAATATTAACAAAAGAATTAATATATTATAATTATTATAATTATAAAAAACAAGCCGACTTTAAGCCTGCAAGCTAATATAAAATATATAATTAATATAAATAATATAAACTTTAATAAAATTTATAATAAAACTAAGCCCAAATTAGACTTTCTCGAAAAGCAAGGGGTCCGGGGGCTCGCAGGCCCCTGGTATTATTTAAAAAATGCACCAATCTTATTATTAATATCTAGATTGTTTTTGTTATTGCTAATTGATTTTGAAAGAATTCCTTTATATTTCTGAAAATATTAATTAAAGATTTTATTAAAATTTTAATAAGTTTTAATATACTTTTTTTTGTATTTTCTTTTAGATTTGTTTTGTTCCTTTTTGTTATACTTAATTAATCAATAATTTATTTTTTTATATATAAAATATCTTTTATTATTTTTTGCAAATGAATATTACTATTAATACTTTTATTTGTAATTATCCTAGTTTATATAATATTTTTAATTAATTAGAAAAGCATTTTAAATCTTTTTAATATTTGCTTTTTCCTATATTGATATTAAAAACTATAAATCCTCCAAAAGTCTCATTATATCCTTAACTAATTTATAACAAATAACTAAATATACTTTAACAAATTAATATATATTAATAATTTTCTAATACAAAAAATTATAATTGTAGAAATTATTTGGAAATCCTTTTTATAAATAATATAGTTTTATAATTATAATTTGAAGGTAATTATTTATTAATTTCTTTTTACTTTTAACTATTATATTTTTAAATATAACTATTTTCTATTTTTGTAATATATTTTGTTAATATTTATTTCTTTTAAATGTTATAATTATTATATTATATAATCTGTTTAAAGTTTTTAATAAATTATTTAAATTTGAATAATAAAAATCAAATATAATATTGATTAGTATTATAAAAAAAGTTTTGATATAGTTTTTAATTCTTATATTGATTCTTTAACAATTATTTTTAAAAATAAAAAATTTATAATTAAAATTATTATTTTAATTAAAATATTTATTAGATTTTTTATAGATTTTTATAAGATTAGTTATATCTTGTTTTACAATATTGATATATAGTATTTGCATTTGAGATTAACAATTACTATATTTTTAATTGTAATTACATTATTATCCTCAATTATTATCCCTATAGTTATTACTATTAAAACTATTATTACTGTTGGGGTTATTAGGGTTATCCCTATCTGGGTTATTGGGAGCATATCTTTTATTCTTCACAATGCCAACTGGGTCATTGAAAGCATTCTCATTATATTAATGCTCTTGTTGCTGATTTTGCTGTGGTTCTTATTGACGTTGCTGTGGTTCTTATGCTTGTGTACGATCACGGGGGTCATCTCGTCGTTCTCCTGCTTGTCCAAAGGGTGTGGGTTAAGATGATTTTGGCATTAAAGTTTTTGAAAAAGGGTTAAACAAAACCTTCCCTAGATATCTCCAAACTAGTTGTTATTGTAATTGTATAAAAATTTTTAATAATATATTGAAAAAAACTATTATTTATATTATAAATAAATCAAATCTATTTATAACTTTTTTCGGAATAATACTTTTATATTTATTACTTTATTATTTTTTTTTATTAAATTAAACTTAAATTTAATATTTATATATTCTATTAAGTATATTAAAAAATTTAAATTTAAAATCCAAATTTTTTAAAACCTATTAAATTTACTTATTTTTTTATAGGTAATACTTTTTATAATTTTATTTCATATTTAATAAAGTAATATTTATTAATTTTATTATTTTTTTATTATTTTTTTATTATTTTTTTTTATATATAAACTATATAAACAAAATTCATTATATAATTTATATAACAAGGGTATTCTAACTATTATAAAAGTTTCAATTAAGAAATTTGAGAATGATATTATGAAATCTAATTATAGATTATAGTCATATAACTTTCTTTTTTTATATTAATAAACTTTATACTTACAAAATCTTTTGATATATATTTTATTATTAATTCTTATATTAATACTTTTCATATATTTTGCTTCAAATGTTTTGTATATTTTGTCCTTTACCATCGAAAATCTAGCTATTAATTGCATTGAGAATACTGATTGAAATTGTTTATTAGCTATTTATACAATATATAATAGATTAGCCATAATCTTTATCTCCAATTGATTGTAGTTGTTGCTATATAATTAATTTAAATTAGCTAAATGTTGAAATATATTAAGTATTAATATTTTAAAGCTTTTTGTTTTGTATATTTTAATTATAAAATAATAAAACGTTTATTTAATTGTTTATTAAAATACATAAAAAAAATGAATTATTAATTAAGACCCTACAGTAAAAAAGTTATATTATAATATCTATTAGGGTCTATTGGAATAAGTAATATTCTGCAGGAGTTTGTAGATATATATAAATGTTTTTATGGGTTTTTTTGATTTTTTAGCGGAATCAAAAAGTTTCATAGTTTTGTAATTTTTATACAAAATATAAAGTGTTTTTCGATTGTAAAATACTTGGCTTAAACTATTTATATAAATAGATATAGTTAAATACACAAAGATATATACTAATTACAATAATTGTATATAAATACTTTATAATCCTGAATCCTCAAAAACAAGTATTAGTTACAATAATCGTATATAAAATCTATATGATTTTTTAGTATATAAGGGCAAATACTAGTTACAATAATTATATATAAAAGCTTATATCTTTTCGAATAAAATCCAACTAAGTCCCTAAATTACTTAATAGTCTCAAGCTTTTAATTTGTAATATTATTAATTAGTATTGGAATTACTGGGATGATGAAAATCAACAAATAGTATTATGTAACTTTATATAATATTTTTTGCTTATCGAACTAGAATACAAAAGTGAGAAACCTATATAGGTCGATGCCGAGGCGCTAGTGCCGTACGGCTAGTATTAACCTAATCTGTCCTGTACGGTCATACAATTCCCGACAATTAATAAATATTAAATTGTTGAAAATAAAGCTTAATAAATTTTACCAAAAACAAAAAAAACTTTTTGAAAAATATAATAAGTTTATATTTCGCAAAAAAGAATTTATTACAATATAAAAGCTAATCTTTATTCCGTATAGTTTTGTTTTTATAAAACTTATATATTTTAGTAGTTTTTTTATTCCTTTTTTTAATAACAATAAAACAAAATTTAAACCAAAAAAAAAATTCCTTTTAAAAATAGAATTTATCAATATTATTTTTGTAAATAGTAATAATGCAAATATAACAACAAAGCTTAGGAGTATATATTTTTTGAATGTAAAAATTAAAAAGTTTTGTAAGAGAATGAATATAATAATTATAGGGGGTAGTGGTAGTAATGTTTAAACCAAAAAAAGCTATTTATATTTAATTTATTTAATCAATTATATATTTATTATCAAAAAGTCTAAACTATTAATTATTAGATTTAATATTTAATTTATAAGTATAGCTTTTTTAATTAACAAAAGATTTTAAGATAATTTTAAATTCTTGTTTGTTACTATTATTAGTTTTTTTAGATTTAGTTTTTAAAATAAATTTTTTGTTATAATTAGTAACTTTATAATAGGGAATAAATTTATTTATAATAATAAATTCTTTTAAAGCTTTTTAAAATAAATTAAATTTGATTTTTTTAATAATACTTTAAAAAACCAAATTATTTATAATGGGGTAAGAAATAAAAATAAACTTAATTTTAAACTTTTTTTTTTTAAAATTTAAAAGAATTTGATATTATTATTAAATTGCAATTCAAACTTTTGAACTTTTTTTAACAAATCAAAATTAATTTTTTTAATAAAAATAAGTTTTTTTTTATTTATTTTTAATTAATATAAACAATTATATTTATTAATAAAAAAATTTAAAGAAATTAATACAAAAATATTTATATTGTATATTAATAAAATTTAGAAAATAATATTAATTTTATTAAAAATGCGAATTAAATTATATATAATAAAAAAATTATTTGGTATATAGTTTTAAAAAGTATCCAAATTTATACTTTTTTTAATTAACTGATTAATTATAATATTATTAAGGAAGGCAATAAACTTTTAAAGCAGTATTTGCTAAGTATAATATATTATATTAATTATACAAAAAGTATTTTAAAATCAATAATTATAAATTTATTAATTAACCAAAACTTTACCAAATTTATTTAATAAATAAGCTTTTAATTTTTTTTATCCTTTTTTAATTCTTTTATACTAAATATTAACAAATTTAATTACAACTTTATTAAAAGTATAATATTAAGCTTTTAAAATCCCAATTACTTCCTAAAATTTATTTTGTTTAATTAAAGTTTAATATTATTTCATAATATTATTGATTTGATTTGCGAAAGTTTTGGTTATATTTAATTAAGTTATATAAAACTTATATTATTTAATTAGTTTTTCAATTGTTGAAATATATTTAATAATATTCGATTTAATTTCAAATTAAAATCTAAAAATGTTAAGATTTATTATTATAAAAAAAGATAATTTATTAACAATTATTTCAAATAATTTGAATAAACTAATAACAAATTGTTTAGAAGGTATTTTAAAAAGAAATAATAAAAAGTTTAAAGAAATAATTTAAATAAAAAAATAAAAAAATAAAAAATTAAACAAAAATAAAAACAAAAAAATAAAGAATAAAATTAATTTCAAAAAGGTATACGATTTAAAATTAATATGATAAATGTTAAAAAAGATAATTAAAAGATTGAAAGAATAAAAGTAAATAATATAATAAGGGATTTGAAAATAGTTAATAAATAAAGTTGGGAGAGTAAGGATAGCTTTTTTATTAATTTTTTAGCCATTAATAAAAAATAAAACTTACAAGTATATAATTGTATTAATATTTAATACTTTTTGTTTAGTAATAAAGAAATTTTTCAAAAAAAATCAAATTATAATACTTTTTCCTACCTAAAAAACTAAATGCTTTTTCTAATAACATTTTTAAATTATTAGTATAATATAATAACTTTATTAAAATTAATATTATTTTTTAAAATTTTATTATTTAAATTAATTATATTTTGTAAAGTAAATAGAAATAGATTGTATATTAATTCTTTTTATTTAATAAAATTAAAGTAATATAAAATAATATTGTTTTTATTTAGCTAATTATAAAATTCTTTATTGTTATTTTTTATAAAAAGATTTAAATATAAAATATACTTTTTCAAACAAAATCTTGTATATATTTTTGTAAATATTATATTGTTTAATTTTTTTAATTAATATATTGAAGATCCAACTTTTAAGGTAATATAGTAAAGGTTATATTAATAATAATTAAACTTTTTTTTTTAAAATATATCAATTTTAGAGAAAAAGTTGTAATATAAAACAATATTGTTAAATATAATATTTTTGTTTAAGCCTTTATAATTTATATCATATTTTAGTTTATTATTTTCTTAATACCATCTTTTTTATAAAACTGCTTTTTTTATATTCGTATTTAACATTTTTAACTAATATATATGAATTTTTAACAAATTAGTACGATTTTTAATAATATTCTAATTAAATATATATTATATAGTTTTTTGTATTTTTATAAACAATATAAATTTGTATTTGTAGATTAGTTCAAATAATGTTTTGTTTATTAATTTATGGATTGAAATACGATCAACAAAAAAAACAATATTGAATTACTTAAATTATTTTTTTCCTTTTATAACTATTTATAATAAAGTTTTAATTAAAGAGTAATAATCTTTTTCTATTATACCATTAGCTTTTACATTATAAACAAAAATTTGAATATGTTTAATACTATATTTTTTATAATATATAATTATTTAATATTTGTTTTTTGATTTTTTATTTATAACAATTTTATTAAAAATATTATATTGACAAACAACCTTATATAGAAATTTAATAATTGAAGCAATAATAATATTTTGGAAAAACTTAGCTTCAATTTAACCAATTAAATCGTAATATAATATAATTAACATTTTGTATTCATAATTATTAAGTATCTTTATTATATTTATAATAACCTTTTGTTAAACTATAAAGCTTTATATTAAAATAAAAAGCTTATATATTTGTTTATTTAACCTAAATTGATAAATAAGGTAAAATTCTATTTATTTTTTTATATTTTTGTACATACCTTTTTATTAATAGATATTTTTGAACTTGTAATATAATAATTCAAATCTTTTATGATTAAGTTTTTTGTAAATATGAGATATTATATTAACTTTCTTTTTTGTATTAATTTTGGATATAACAAAGATAGGTAATCGATTTTTACCTTAATAATGTTATAATTAATTGTTTTATATATAATAATTCAAAGTTTCCTTTTTAAATTTTAGAAAATCCTTTCGATTTATACTAGCAAGGCAATATAAAATGGTAAAATATTTTGTATAATTTTCTAATAATTTATTATTAATATTATAAAAAATTTGTGATAAATTTAAATTTTCTTTTTATACAAATATAAACATTATTAAATTTATCAAAAAAAAATTTAAATTAGTAATAATAACTTTGTTAATATCTTATTCTATTTTATATTTTGTTATATTTGTTATAATATAAAATTTACAAAACAATTTATTAGTAATAATATTTTTATATCCAAAAATATAACAAACTTCAAAATCGAAAAAGCAAATCTAAACTAATCATTATGTAACTAAAGCTTTAAATAAATCTATTGTAACTTTATTTAGTTATGCGATAAGCATATTTGTATTAGTTTTTAGAATAAAATAAATATTATAAAAATCGCTTTTACATTTCTACAAAGCTTTTAAAACTTCTTTACATTTTCTTTTAATAGTATTATAATTTCGTTTAACTTTATTCTAAATTCCACTCTCATATCTTGCAATTATTTTAAATTTACCTTTTAATTCTTAACCTAAAATAACTCTTTATCTAATCAAATTAGTATTTATAACCAAAATAATAAAACCTACATTAATAATATAAATTAATAATATAAATGCAAATATAAAAGTCAACCTTTCTTTCAAAAAGTCCATAATAATATCCTACTCTTTAGTTTACATAAATTTAATATCTTTTTTTAAAAGGTAATATAAAGGTTTAATAATAATAGTATATCTTTTTATTTATAGCTAGTAAAAAATATATACTCCTAAAAATATGCGAATTTGATATTTGTCTTTATAAGGAGGCTATTTGAGGATTTTAACAATTTTAATGGTATTAGAATAATAACCTTTAAAATTTGTATAAAAATTAACAATTTTAATATTATTGTAATATTATTTAGATTTTACACCGATTATACAACCAACTCGTTTAAAATATTTTATTGTTGCATTAAAGTTTTTGATATACTTTAGGACAAATCAACAAATCTCAAAGAATACTTTTTTTTTGTTATATCTGGATTTAAATTCTTTAATTTTAATATTGTTAAGATATAGCATAGCAATGTTAAATATTAAGTTTTAAAGAATTTATAAAACTATTTTAACAAATTAGATTACAAAGTTTGTTCCATTTTAAAGCAATATTGTATATCTTATTAATTTAGTAGGGGTTATAATAACAATTAAGTTTTTGCTTTTCTTATCAAAAAGAATTTGATTGTATTTAGAAAAGAAATTAATTAAAAAAATAAATATATAGTTGGTTATTTGTTTTACAAACTTTTTAATATTCGGTGGTATATTAACATTTTGAAAAGTTATAGCATTTACCTTTATTATAACAACAATAATATAATATTTTTCTATATTTCTTTTTTCTATAAGATATTAAAAATTACAATAAAATCCTTTACATTTCTCTAATATTTCTTTTTTTATATGGTTCTGAATTATTTTAAATGTTGTATTCAATAAAACTTTTAAAAGAATAAATCCCAGCACTTACCAAACTTTATAAAGGATTATACAGATCATTTATAGAAATATTACAATCGATTTAATACTCCCAAATTTAATCCAATCAAAAACAAAAGCTACTTCTTTATTATATAATATTGTGAGAAGTAGTTTTTTTTCTTTATTAAAAAGAATATCTTCAATATTTAAAAGTATAAGTTTTTTTTTTATTAAACAAAATCTTTTAGGTTTAAAATTAAATTGAGGGATTAAGTATTTACTAAAAGGATTAGTAATAGACATTGCAAATTGTTTAATTCTTTCTTTTTCAAGTTAGTTAAGGTTTTTGACTAAAAATTCCCCTTCAGATTAATTATTTATATCTAATGGCTTAACTTTATCAACCTTTTTTTATATATTTTATTGATAGGAGTAAAGTTATTTATAAAGATAGCTAATTTAATCGAAAGGTAAAAAAACCAATCAATTTTGTTGTATTTAGTTTTGATTTTTTTTAAATTCAAAAATTTATCTTTTTTAGAGAAAAATTCCAAAATTTCATTTTTTTTTTTTTATCAACTTAAACTAATAATTTTTTAATATCAAAATCAAAATAAAATTTGGGTATTTAAAACTTTACATTTATAAAATTTATAACAGTTTTAAAATCTAAGGTTTTATTATTGAAAATCTCTGGATAATGTTTATTTAAAAAGTTTTGAAAGTTGTTTACAAGAAGCTTTTTTAGGATTTTGAATTAGTTAGTAGTAATCTTGATAGTAATGCTAACTAAACATTTTTTTATTTTGATTTAAAGAAAATTGCTTAACTAAATTCCTTTTTTTTGAAAGTAAAACAATTAGTTTTTTTATTGTTATTTTTGTTAAAGACTTAGAGTATTATATTATTATTTTTGTATTCGAGTTTAATTTAACTAAATAAAATAAATAGTATATTTAATAACAAATTGTTTAAAGTATTTTTAAAAATAAAAAAGTTACAAATATTACAAATCTTATTAAAATCAATAATAATATTTTTAACAAATTTATATAAATTAGTAATTTGATTATTAAAGTTTTTAATAAAAAAAGTGTATACAATAACAATAAACCCTAATTTTTTTGTAAGCTTTATATTGATAAAATTAATAATAAACCTAGTATCCATTACAACTTTTATTAAATTTTGAGTTATTCCTAACAAAAAAATATTAATATATAAAAACAAACTAATAAAATATATAAATTAAACAAATAAATTGTTATTTATAAAAATAATATTAAAAGTATTAATATTAATAAGAATTAGTTTATTAGGTAAAACAAAAAAAACAATAAAAGTAGCGACTTTAATATTATAAAGTTATTATTTATATTCCTCAATTTAATCTAATATAAATCTTTTTTAAACTTCTTTTTAAAATTTAGATATATATACAAAAATATTTTTTATTATAAATCCAATAATAAGCTAATTAAAAATAATATTAACTATTTGTACTAAAGTTTTGTTTAAATATATTATTAACATTAATATTCTATAAATACAAAGTTTTCAAATAACCTTGGGCTGCTTTTTTTTTATAATATTATTAGTATTAAATTTAGAAAAATTATTGTTTTGTATTTCAATATTAGAAATATTATTCTTAAAAATATAAATATTTTGGATAAATTTTAAAAAAAGTTTATTTTATTTATGTTAAAATATTGTTTAAAAAAACAAAATTGAATTAATTAGTAATAATTTTTTTAGTTTTTTAATACTATTCCACCCTACCAATTTATTTTTAAGTAAGCGATCTTTTTGTACAACAAGTAGTATTACAACAATATTGATTTTGTATTTGTTAATTAAATTTTTATTTAATAAATTAAAAAAAACTTTAATAAAGTTAATTAAAAAAGAATTAGACAATATAATTATCCTTTTGGCATATTGATTATATTTATGCTCTATAACTTTCAATTCTATCAATTTGTACTTAAGTTTATTTTTCTAATAAAAAATCGATTTAACCTTCTTATCTCCTTTTAATTTAGTTATAAAAACATCCATATTAGAAAAATAGTATATTTTATTTTACACATCCTATTTCAATTAAGAGCAATCCGATTTTATATTATAATTATTTTTTTTAACAAATTTGTTAAAATAATAAAAACAAATTTATTCTTTTTTAAAAAAACCATTAGTTTAAATATATATAATTTTAATAAAATAGTTTGTTATAATATTAATTGTAATAACCCTAGTAAATAATATTTTTATAAAATAGTTATTATAATTAATATTTTTATTTTGTTATATAAAAGCTTATTTAACAAAGAAATCTTAAAAATAATAAAATTAAAAAATAATAGATTCATTATTAAAAAGATAAAAGTTAATAAAATTTAATTTTAAATTTTTAAATTTAGCTATTAATTTGTTGAAAACTTTTATAATAACTTTAAAATCTATAATAGAAATAAATATAAATAGAACAATAAATTAGTTAATAAAATTATAAATTATTTATTTAATATTAGCCTTATTACTTTACTAAAGATTATAAATCTTAACAATAAAATTTTTAAAAGTATACCATTTAAAGCCCTTATTAATTAGTTTTTTCAAATTAAATGTATCCGCAATATATAAATTAACCTTTTGTAATTACACAATTTTTTTTTTATAAATAAAAAAAAACCTTAAAAAAATAAACAGTTAACATTATAATTTGTTATTATTTTTTTATTAATAAATTATTTAACAAAAAAATTAAACTTTTGAATATATTTATTAATATAAATAAAAGATTCAACTTTTTTTTTATTAGTTTTATTAAAAAGAATCTATTTAAAAACAAATATATCCAAGAAATTATAAATAGTAATGATTTGTTTAATATTTGAATTTTAATATTTTTTTAAAAAAGTATCTTTAAATTTGCTTTATTTCATTTAATTTTTAAATTCTTCTATAAACTTTAATTGTATAATATAAATTTATCCAAAGTATTTAAATAAACATTTTTTTATTTTTTTATCTAATATTTTATAATTATTTTGTAAAGATTTTTATATTCAAACGAAATCTAAGATATCTTCATTATTAAAATAAAAAGTAAAAAAGGAATTAAAATAAAATATCGTTAATATTACCCAAAATTGATTTTTTTATTTCTTAGCTTTTTAATATTGTTTTTCTAGTTTTCAAATTTTAATAGTTTTAGTTTTTAAATAAATCTTGATTTTAATAATAATTAAAATGTTTAGTTGTATTGTTTTAGGATTTAAAACAATTTAAGTTTATTATTATTTAATAAAAGATTATTAAGTAATAAATGTTTGTTAAATAGAAACTTAATTAATAAATTATATAGTTTGGTTAGTTTATATAAATTAAACTATAATAGTCAAAGTTGTAGGGATAATAAATGTTATTTGAATTGGTAAGGAAGTAGTAGGAGTTTTTTGAAATATATATTATTCCATACTTTATTAATTGAATTAGTTTTCTTAAAAAGCAAAACCTCAATTGCTTACATTTAAAGATATATTATTATTAATTTATAAAAAATAATTAAATAAATAATTAATTCAAAAATTAATTCTATTAAAAAAATGATTTTATTTTAATACTTATAATTATAATTCCAAATTGAAGTATTTTTTTGAAATGTTAAAAAGTTAAATATTTAATTTTATATTTTTCAAACTTTATCTTCTACAAAGCAAAAATTCTTTTATTGAATAAGAATTTAAGATGTGGTATAAAAAATCTTTTTAAGTTAATATTAGATTAACAAAAAGTATTTAATTGTTTTAATTTTTATGTAATACAAAACAAATTAATATTAGTTATATATATTTTCATTGTTTTTTTATTAAAGTATAAGTTAATAAAAAAATAATTATTTTTGTAAGAAGAGGAGTTGTATAGAAAATATATTTAGGTTTATTAAAGTTTAATTTTTATTAAATTCTATTTTTGTAAAATGTACTTATTTTTTTACTTTTTTATATTTGTTATAAAGCGATAATATAAGCACAAATAAAATATATAATCGTTTGATTTAGGAATTAGTACAACAAAGCAAGTTATATAAAAATTTTGTAAACTTTGATATATACCCGCAGCATTTTTGTTAAAAAGTTAATTTCCAAATTCTTTTAAAGTTTAACATTATCCCCTCCACTTATGCTTTTCGAAAATACAATCACTTATAATCTTTATCTCATTGGTGTTTTGTTATAGAAAACTTTTTTAAGCAAAATAACTGTTTAAGTTGTTTCTTTGTATAAATTATTATTATAAAAAAGTTGTACAAAATATATATATTTTGATAATATATTAGGAGGAGATAACAAAAATTAGAGATTTAATAATAATATATAAAAAACCAACAAAAATTATTAACAATAAAATAATTAAAAAGTAAAGTTAAATAAATAATAATAATAATATAATTCAATTAATAAATACAAGTTTAGGATTTTAACAAGTTTATATCAATTAAACCTATAGTTATGTAATAGTAGATTAAACTATTCTGAGTATATCGAAAACATGTGCTTTCCCATAATATAATAATATTTTTCAATTATTTTAACAAATTAATATATTTTTATTGATATTGCTTTTATATTAATAACTATAAAATCGATATATTATATAAATTCTTTATTCATAAAGTTCTTTCTTTTGTTGTATATAATATAATTCAAGGATTTTATATAAATATCTATTTAATATATCTTTAATTTCTCTTATATATATTTTATAAAGATATTATTAAACTATTAAACTATTTAAAATTTAATATTTTTGTTAATTATATAAAGGATTAGCTTATTGTTAATATATATTACATTAACAATAATTGAATAATTAAAATTAATATTATCTTAAAAATTAAACTTAAATCTACTAAATAATTTTTTGTACTTTTAATAATATTTGCAAAATTTAATAAGATTTTGAAGGTCTTTTTGTATAATATTATTATATCCTATTTATTAAAAAACATAATAAAATTTATAAACAAATAAATAGCCAAATCGTTAATATAGTTATTATAATTTTGTTTTTATTAAATAATATTCATTTAAATTAATAGATTTCTATATAAATTATTAAATATTAATTTTTTAAAGCAAAAACTTGTAGTTGAATTTATAAATAATTAAATATTAAATAGTTTTGAAAATAAATATATTATTAAGATTATTAAAATAAATCTTAAGTTTATTTATATTTATAAAAAATAATAAAAATAGTATATTTATTTTAACTATATAGAATTTGATTTGTTTAAGTAATAATTAAATTTAAATTAAATTAATTAATAAAATAGATCTTATTTTAAATATTATTTAAACAATATTTATTTTTGATTTATTAATTTTAACGATTTTATTAGTAATCTTTTTATATATTAAGAATTATTTGTATTTTATAATAAAATATACAACAATATTGTTATTAATTATAATATTGTAGAATTCTTTATTATTGTAATAGTTAAAAAAGATTTTATTTTTTTTGCTAATTATAATATATAAAAATACTTTATTATATAAATCTATTACAATCTTTTAACTATTAATTAAATTGTATAAAATAATATATTAATTAATTCTTAATCCTTTATTTTTAAAATTATATTATTTAAAAAATATATTAATTTTATTATCAATATTTAGATTATTTTTATTGTTGTTAATTGATTTTAAAGGAATTCTTTTATACTTTTAAAAATATTAATTAAAAGTTTTGTTGAAATTTCGATAAGTTCTAGTATACTTTTTTTTATATTTTTTTCTAAATTTGTTTTGTTTTTTTTTATTATATTTAATTGATTAATAATTTATTTTTTTATATATAAAGTATTTTTTATTGTTTTTTGTAAATAGATATTATTATTAATGTTTTTGTTTATAGCCATTTTAATTTATATAATATTTCTAATCAATTAAAAAAGCACTTTGAGTTTCTTTAGTATTTGCTTTTTCTTATATTAATATTAAAGATTGTAAATTCTTTAAAAGTTTTATTATATTTTTAATTGATTTATAATAAACAATTAAATATACTTTAATAAATTAATATATATTAATAATTTTTTAATATAAAAAATTATAATTGCAAAAGTTATTTGGAAGTTTTTTTTGTAAATAGTATAGTTTTGTAATTATAATTTAAAAGTAATTATTTATTAATTTTTTTTTACTTTTAATTATTATACTTTTAAATATAATTGCTTTCTATTTTTACAATATATTTTGCTAGTATTTGTTTTTTTTAAATATTGTAATTATTATATTATATAGTTTGTTTAAGGTTTTTAATAAATCATTTAGATTTAAATAATAAAAATTAAATATAATATTGATTAATATTATAGAAAAAGTTTTGATATAGTTTTTAATTTTTATATTAATTTTTCAATAATTATCTTTAAAAATAAGAAACTTATAATCAAAATTATTATTCTAATCAAAATATTTATTAGATTTCTTATAGATTTTTATAAGATTAACTATATTTTATCCTGTAATACTAATATGTGGTGTTTATATTCGAAGTAAGTGATTATTGTATCTTTGATTGTAATTGCATTATTATTCTCGATTATTATTTTTATAATTGTTGCTATTAAAACCATTATTGTTGTTAGAATCATCAGGATCGTTAAAGTCATCCTTATTCGGATCACCAGAAGTATATTCTTTATTCTTTGTAATACTAATTAAATCACTAGAAGTATTTTTATTATATTAATGTTTTTGTTAACATTGCTATGATTCTTATTGATATTGCTATAATTCTTGTTGATATTATTGTGGTTCTTATTAATATTATGTTCTTTATGTTTGTATATGATTATAAAGATTATTTCGTTATTTTTTTATTTGTTTAAAAAGTGTAGATTGAAATGATTTTGGTATTAGAGTTTTTGAAAAAAGATTAAACAAAACCTTCTTTAGGTATCTTCAAGTTAATTGTTATTATAATTATATAAGATTCTTTAATAATATATTAAAGGGAACTGTTATTTGTATTATAAATGAATCAAATCTATCTATAACTTCTTCTAAAATGATATTTTTGTATTTATTATTTTATTATTTTTTTTTATTAGATTAAACTTAAACTTGATATTTATATATCTTATTAAATATATTAAAAAATCTAAATTTAAAATCTAAATCCTTCAAAGTTTGTTAAATTTACTTATTTTTTTATAAATAATACTTTTTATAATTTTATTTTATATTTAATAAAACAATATTTATTGGTTTTGTTATTTTCTTATTATCCTTTTTTATATATAAATTGTATAAACAAAGTTTATTTTATAACTTGTATAATAAAGGTATTCCAGTTATTATAAAAATTTCAACTAAAAAATTTGAGAATAATATTATAAAATTTAATTATAAATTATAATTATATAACTTTCCTTTTTTATATTAATAAACTTTATATTTATAAAATCTTTTGATATATAATTTGTTATTGATTTTTGTACTAATACTTTTTATATATTTTACTTTAAATGTTTTATACATTTTATTCTTTATTGTTGAAAATCTAGTTATTAATTGTATTAGGGATACTGATTGAGATTGTTTATTGATTGTTTGTATAATATATAATAAATCAGCTATAATCTTTATCTTTGGTTGATTGTAATTGTTATTATACAATTGATTTGAACTAATTAAACACTAAAATGTATTAGGTATTAATATTTTAGAGCTTTTTGCCTTCTATATTTTTGTTATTAAATGTTTATCTAAACATCTATCAAAATATACAAAAAAAGTAGATTGCTAATCAGAACTTTATAATAAAGAAGTTATATTATAATATCTATTAAAGTTTATTAAAATAAACAATATTCTACAGAAGTTTGTAGATATATGTAAGTATTTTTATAAGTTTTTTTGATTTTTTAGCGAAATCGAAAAGTTTTATAGTTTTATGATTTTCATACAAAATATAAAGTGTTTTTCAATTATAGAATATTTAGTTTAAATTGTTTATATAAATAAACGTAGTTGGATATACAAAAATATATATTAATTATAATAACTATATACAAAAGCTTTATAATCCTGAATCTTTAAAGATAAATATTAATTACAATAACTATATACAAAATTTATATAATTTTTTAACATACAAAAACAAATACTAATTATAATAATCATATACAAAAGCTTGTATCTTTTCGAATAAAATTTAACCAAATCCTTAAACTACTTTAATAATCTTAAACTTTTAATTTGTAATATTATTAATTAATATTGGAATTATTAGGGTAATAAAAATCAACAAATAGTATTATATAACTTTATATAATATTTTTTACTTATTGAATTAGAATACAGGAATAAGAAATCTATATAGGTTAATATCAAAGCGCTAATGCTGTACGACTACTACTAACCTAATCTGTCCTGTACGGTTATATAATTCCCGACAATTTGTAATAATAAAATATTAAAATTCTATTAGAAAATCATACAATTTCTGAATTGCAGAGTTTTCCTAAGGATCTTGTTAAATATATTAAATAAAAATACTATATCGTTTTTTTTTGCTTATACTTTTAATTCAAAATTTAATCACTAAATCTTTAAAGTTGATTTATAATAAAACCCTTTTCTTTAAACTTTTTGCTCCAAGAAATCTTATAATTAAATTAAATATAAAAATACAGTATAACATATCAACAATACATTCTTAATATAATTATATTAATTATTAATATAATTAAAAGTTTTTTAAAACAATAAACAAAATATACTTTTTTTTTATAATATTAATTTCTATTATATACTTCAACCTTATATCTCTATACCTTTTTATTGTTTTTATTAATACATATTTAATTTGCTATATCAAAATCTAATATAGAAATTATTATATGTTTAGATATAAAAATAATACTATTAGCTTGTTTAGTTTGTTTATAATATTTAAAACTAATTGTTTATTGTCGGCTTATCCAACATATATATTCTCACTATCCAAATACACAATAACATTTTTCCAATATAAAAAAATAGAAAATGTTATTCAATTGTATGTGATCGCTTAATAAACCTCTGTTGAAGTTCCTGATTAGTTTCACGTGGAATAGCTTGAAAATAGGTAAGGGTAGGTTTAGTAGCACTTGATTAATCAATTGAAGAGGATAAGAGAGTTAGGCTTTTTTGTACAAACCTATATGCTTGATTTAAACAAAGAAAGATATTAGATCTAATTAAGCCTAATCTCTATATGATACGATTGCTGACTATTTCCAATATATTCTTTAGTTAGTGATGTAAGTGGTATATAAACATAGTAAATAGAATCCTTTTTTTCCTAAATACTCTTTACTATTATTTATTTCTTTTTACCTAATATACCTCCTCATTATTAATTGGAATGTTATAAGTTTTTAATATATAAATTTATCTATCCTAAAGCTTTCTTATATATAATATTTTAACGAATTTAATATATTTAATAAATAAAAATGTTTTTGTTAATCTATCCACAATTTATTAATTTATTAAAACAAACTATAAATTTATATAACCTTATACAATTTACTTTTAAATATAATAATATTTAATTGTTATATATTTGATCCTTTAATGGATTTTGGGATTCTTAACAAAAGCTAAACTACTTTAATTGTTCTTGGTAATCTTAATCTTTTTAGATTTTGAAATGGTATATTTAATTACTTTTAATTTAGTTAAAAATTGCTGAATTTATAAAGCTTTTTGAAAGGCTTTATATAAACTATAATATTCTAATTTTATTAAATTTAAAATTACAATCAATTGTTTTTTAAATTATATAAAAATTATTTTTCTATTTATAAAAAAAACATATCCAGAAATACTTTTTCTGGAAAAAAAGTTTCTAATATAATTTGAATTTAAATAACTTTTAATAATATTATTGTTATTTCTATTATAAACTATAATATAATTAATAGTTTTAACTAAATATTTGAAAATACAATTGTAATATTTTATATAGATTTTTGAAGGATTAATTAAAAATCGATAAAGTAGGCTTATTGTATAAATAATATCAACTTTAATATGTAGAAAATTAAGAAATCCAATTTTAAATTAATATAATATAATAAATTGTTTATTTATAACTTTATTATTTGAAATTATATTTTTTGTTGCTTTGAAAACTATTAAAATAGTTTTAGTTTTGTAATGCTTAAATTCAAATTTGAATAAAATCTTTCAAATATATAAATTCTAATAAAAAGTAATTATTTTATTAGTTTTATTTTAATTGATTTTAATATTTAAAAAATAAAAAGTAAGGCTTAAATCCTTTATTTTGAATACCTTTGTGAAATCAACTTTGAAAATTATATATTCTTTTGTTTTTTTTATAATTAGGAAATTGTTAATATAAATTATAATAATAATCTTTATAATATTATTAATATAAACATAATTATCAATTTTTAATAAAATAAAATTAAGTTAAAAGAAAGCGATTCTTAACGTTTCTTACCATTATCTTAATGTTTGCTTTAATTTGTATAAAGCTTTTAACAATAAATATATTTAAATAATTTTATTCTTATCTTTTCCAGATTATTTGAATTTCATTTTATTTTGCTTTTAATATAATAATATTTTTATATAAATTAATAAATCCCTTAATATAATAATATTAAGAAATATTATAATCATATCCATTTGCTATAATTTAAGATTATATTTAACTATTAATATTACAATTATTTTTTATAAAAAATTTTTATATACTTTTGCAAATATTTAATCAAAATCTTTTCCATATTGTTATTCAAAACTATAAATTATTTATTTAATTTTATATTTAATTATTTACCCTTTTTTATTATATTTATATTGAAAAATATACTTAACTTATAAGATTTTAATATTAATAATATTAGACTTTTTAATTAGTTTAAACATTTTATTATTTAATATAAATTAGTATTCAACTTTGATGGATTTTATCTAATACTTTTTATTTAACGATTTTATTGTTTTGTTAAACATTTTAAAATTATCTTTAAAGTTGCTAAATATTATAGTATAAATATTAAAAGCAATAGTACATTTTTATTTAAATATCCTAATTTAAGATTTTTGGATTTTACTTTTATTTTTGAATCTTTTTGAATGTTTTTGATTATATTTTAGTTTAAAAATGATTTTTAAAATATTATTAATATTAGCTTAATCAAATATATTTTTATCTTTCAAATTAGCATATTTATTAGTTGCTTTTAGTAATTTATTAACTTTTGTAATTAGTTTATCAGATTGAATGTAAATAAAATTATTTATGGGTGTCAAATCATTATTTTTAATACTATTCCTGGTACTTTAATAATCATTATTATTTTTAATTAAGTTAATAATAAAGTTTAATTTATTAAACTGAACATTTAACAATCTAACAATTTTATTTCTAATTCGAATTGGGATATACATTTTGTATATATAATTGCCCTTAAAACCTACTAATATTTCTTTTTCAACTTTAAAAGCAAATTTGTTATTAATAACTCTTTTTTCTTTGGGAATATGAATATATGCAATACTTTCTAATACTTTTAAATAAAAGATATTTAAACGATTATTAATATTAAACTTAATATAATTTATATAAGCTTTATATAATATAATTCCTCTAGGAAATATATAAGTTATTATATAATTCATAATATGAGTTATTCTTTTAATAAGTTTTAATTAAAAAATAAAAAAGATGCCCATTTTAATAAAAATAGAATATAATTTCTCCAAAATAAAGCGAATTAAACATTCTGAAATATTATCTTGATTAGAAGTAAAAGAAATAATCAACTTTAAATATAAACCTAATTATTTAATTATATAATTAAACTTAATAATTCTATTATATTTATTTCCTTTATTTAATCTTTATAATTTAATTGTAACTCTATACTAAGTTTGCATACATTTATTTATTAAATAAACTATTTGTTTTATATTATCTTTCTTTTTGTAAATGAAAACAATACGTTTTTTAATAACTTTATTTATAAACAAGATTACCCATTCAAAACTATTTATTCCAATTAAATAAATCTTAACTATATTCATATTTATTCTTTCAAATAATTTTATAATATAATATTCAACATTTTTGTAATAAATATAATGCAATTTTTCTAGTTTATATAATTTGTATATATCTTTCTTTTCATTAACAATTAAATCCTTTTCTAAAAGTTCTTTAATTATTTTTTAAGTATTCTTAACATTTTAAAATAATAAATATTTAAAACAATAATACTAAACTTTTATAAGTTTCAATATTAAATTTATTACAAATAAAAAAATAATTAGAAAAGTATTAAAAACTTTAGGTTTATTAATTAATTGAATATAAAAGTATTAATTAATTTAAAAGATTATTTGAAATTCCATATTTATTATTATTCCTAAATTGTTCTTATTTGTACTAAATCTTATATATACACTTATATTCCAGAGTTTTAACCCAAAAAGTAACTTGATTAGAAGATCTTCAAAATAAAGATAATTAATTAATATAATTAGATTTGCTATATTATCAAATATCTTACATTAAAGTATAATAATACCCTTCTCATTTAGAATAATTTTACTATTTGTAAATATTAACATCGTATTCTTAGTTTCTTTTTTTAAAAAAGATTTATAAATTTTAAAATTGTTTCAATTCTATATACAATAAGAGAATGCTTTTGTATCGAATAGTCAAATACATTGCATATAATCTTTTTATTCCTTATCCTTATTAATTTGCAAGAAAGAGGGATTTAAGTTAATGCCAATAAATAATAACTTTAATACATTTCTTACTAAAATTAAGGGTACTAAAAACTTATTAAAACGGATTAGAAATAATAAAAAAGTATTATACTTATTAATATTAAAGTTTTTTCCCTTTTTATTATTATTATTATTGTTTTTAGTATTCTTAAAAGTCTTTTTTTATTTTTTTCATTTTAAATACTTTTTGTTTGGGTTATTATTTTTTTAAACCTTTTTGTTCTTTATGTTCTTTAGGTTAAGAAAGTATTGATTAATGTGTATTTTTTTTATATTAGGTTTATTGTAATGGTTATATTTCATTAAACTTTTATTATTAGAGTTACCATTATTCTTCTTGTTATCTTTATTATCATTACTTTTTTGTCCCATACTGCAAGTTTTATTCCCAAATATAACAAAACTAATTTCAAAAACTCTTCCATTTCTTTTTATTTTATTAACAAAGTTATTAATTAACTTATAAAAATTAACAATATCCTTACCGTTTTGGGTCAAAAATAAATGCTTATTAACCTATACTAAAAAATACTTAAAGATTTTAATAAGAAATTAAACATAATAATTTATATTTGAAAATGTAATATTAAAATCATTAAATTATACTATATTCAATTTGTATTCTACAATAAATTTGTTCACAGAATTGTAATCATATAGTTTTAAACTTAGGAATTGTATTTACTTATTAATACAAAAATAATATCCCAAATTATAATAATAGTTTTTAAATAGCTTAATTATTTTTTTAATATTATTATATTTTTTGATTATAAAGCTAGGAGTATTTTGTACTAAGTTTCGGATATAGAACCTTATCTTTAAATTTATCACATTTTAATAATTCTATATAATTAGTATTTCCTTAATATCAACTTCTTTTTCCTTTTCCGTTTTTTGAATATAAAGATTAATTGATTTTTTTATATTGTTTTGTAAATAATCTGCCAATTTGTTTATATTTATTATATTCATTATATTCTTTAATTAGGTATTAAAATTTTTAATTTCTTTAAAGTATAATCATACTTATAGAATTAAATTATTAGATACCATAATCAATATTAATCCAGTTTTATTGTTTGTTTTTACTATCGTAATCAACATCAAACTAGCTCTATTACCCTTTGCTATTATTGATATTGATGTTGGGGCAATTAATATAATTTTAAGTGATATTCCCTTTTTAAAGTTTAAATCGGAAATCCTTTTATCTATTAAAACTAATTTTTTAGTATTCAACTTCTTCTTTTCTCTTTTTTGCGCTTATTGATTTTTTTGTTGATTTGGATTTTTTATAAAATCATGTTTATTATAATATATCGTTAAGTTTAATAAGATGTTAAAAACTTCTTTTTAAGTTTATACTTTTAGGCTTATAATTTGTTAAAGTTTCTGATTAGTTTTATATAGAATAGTTTAAAAATAAATAAGGATAAGTTTAATAGTATTTAATTAATTGATTGAAGAGGATAAGAGAGTTAGGCTCTCTTATATAAGCCTATATGCTTGATTCAAACAAAGAAAGACATTAGACCTAATTAGGCCTAACCTCCATACGATACGATTGCTGACTATTTCCAACAACCTCTATTTGAACTATTTAATTAATTATAAATTAATTCAAAAAATAGTTTAAGCTTTTTTTTAATATTTATTCAAATCAATATTATTAATTTAATATAATAAATAAAATAGTAAAAGAAAATCTATATATACTAATATCAATACAGATTATTCAAATATATAATTTATATTAAAGTAAGCCTTAAAGTACAATAGAAATTGTTGAATATATACTAAAACTACTAAAATTACTACAAAAACTATATGTTTTGATAAAGTGATTAAAGCTTTTAATATTAAAGCCTCAAATTAAAGCTACATTTAGCTACATTAACTATATAAACTATAAGATTATTAAGTATGCTTCAGGTAGGTTTGATTTAGAGGTTTTTCAAGAAAACTACTATACTACTATACTACTGTACTACTATACTACTATACTATTATACTACTACTACTATACTACTATACTATTATACTATTATACTACTATAATACTATACTACTATACTATTATACTATTATACTATTATACTATTATTAATAGTATTAATAAAAATATTAATAAAAGTATTAATAAAAGTATTAATAAAAG
>NGKG01000008.1:802686-815007 GCA_002162505.1 Myriosclerotinia scirpicola | reverse complement strand
TATACTATTATACTATTATACTATTATACTATTATACTATTATACTATTATATTATTATACTATTATACTATTATACTATTATACTATTATACTATTATATTATTATACTATTATATTAATATATTAATATAACAAAAGAATTAATATATTATAATTATAAAAAACAAGCCGACTTTAAGCCTGCAAGCTAATATAAAATATATAATTAATATAAATAATATAAACTTTAATAAAATTTATAATAAAACTAAGCCCAAATTAGACTTTCTCGAAAAGCAAGGGGTCCGGGGGCTCGCAGGCCCCTGGTATACAAAAAAGTAACAAATGAAAAACAGTATTTTGTATATAATATAAACAATTCAAATATTTAATTATACTTTTTAACTTAATTAATACTTTTATTATTTTTTAAATTTATATTAATTAAGCTTTAATTAAATTCACTAATAATATATATATAATATATCTTAATAATATTTTTATATATTTAAAAAACAAAAAGTTATATATACAGAATATTTAATAGATTTTTAAATATTTAATAAAGTATAAACTTTATATTAAATTTAAAAAATATATATTTAGTATTAATCAAATAAAATTTTTAAGGTTTATAATATTAAAAAAAAATATGTTTATAAAATTTAATTATATCTAAACTATTATAAAATAGTTTATATTAAAATTATTAAAAAATATATAAGTTTTTTTAAAGTTTATAAACTTTTATTACTACTTTATTGCTATATACTTAAAAATATTTATTAGTATAATTGTTTTTATAAAAAGTATAAAAAAAAAGAAATTCGTTTTAAAATTTATTTGAAATTAAAATATTTAAAAATCTTTTAATATATTAAAAAAAGTATTTATATAAATAAATATATTTTAACATTTTTAATCATTATTATATATTTTAATAAAAACAAACATTTTAGAATTTGTTTTAAATTATATTTTATTTTAATTATTCCTAAATATTAGAAAAGCAATAGTTAATTATTAATATTCTATAATATTTTATTTTTACAAATTTATTTCGATTAAACAAAAATATTTTATATATAATCAAAAACTTTTTGTTATATATATTGTTTTTGTATAATAATAATATTATATTATAAATATATAATATATAATTCTAATTAAAATAAATTATAATAATTTGTAATATTTTATAATCAAAAAAGAATTAAATAGTTAATGTTAATATCACTTGGTGGTTTTGATTGTAAAATGTAAGTATTTAAATCTATGTATATAAAAATCGTTGTATTCCTAAATGTATTAAAAACAGGATTTATAAATACATGCCTAAATCACTAGCGTTTTGCTAGTTAATACAGCCTATCCTTCGTTACAGTTATTATATAACTATTGTATCGATATTAACAACTATTTAAAAGTTGATAAATTATATGTTTCTTTTCTTTTATTCTTTTTCTATTTATTATATCTTTTTAATAACAATCTTATTAATATCAATAAAATCCTTAAATACTTAATAAAGTTTATCTTTAATTATAATATCTATTAGATTAGAATTCCTATTAATTTACTTAATCTCTGTAATCTTTTTTTGTTTATATAATTACCTAAATAATATAATATCAATCATAAGCTTTTTTTCTGTTATAAAACCAAGTTTGATAAATAAGTTATATAATAACTTCAAATTAATACAAACAACTAATAATATTTGTTTTTTAAGTTACAATATAATATTAATTGTTTCTTTAATAACTATTCCAATATCAAATCCTAAAACTAAACTATATAATTTTAAAGCTAAGATATTTTTTATGATTTTTTTGTATTTAATAAATAATTAATAAATAATATTAACTTTGTTATTTTTATTAATTAAACAAATAATATATTTAATTTAAAAGGATATATTTATATTATTAATAAAAGATATATTTGTAAAAACAATTAATTAAATAAAATCTTAATTAAATAGTACAAAAGTAATTTTTTTAAATAAATTATCTATTTGTTATTTAATAACTTTATTAAACTTCTTTGCATCTTTTTCCTTTAAATCAATTATTTGAATAATAATAAAAAGTTAATAAAATACTTTTAATTAACAAACAATTGTAATATATACACTTCAAGTATATTAAACAATATATTAGTTTTTCGAAATAACATTTTTCTTAAATTTATTTTATATTCTATAAACATCCGTTTTTTTTTGCTTAACTATTTTTATATTATTATATTGCTTTTTTTATATAAAATAAATCTTATTGTTTTTAAAAATAATCAATTCTTTATTAAATTTGAATAAAGTAAATTTTATAAATTGCTTTTGATTTTTAGTTAAAAACTTTGCTTTTTCTAATTTATTTTGTTTTAATTAAGTAAATGCCTTATCAACAATAATAAAAGTATTATTAATCTAAAATTTTACAATATTGAAATTATTCTTATTCATATATATTAAATATAAATTATATATAAATAACTTTATTTCTAGTTTTTTTTTATAATAACTATAATAAATACCAAACTAATAATTTCCTACTTTTAAAACATTATAAAATAGTTTGATGATATACAGAATATAATCTTTCTTAAATCTAAATTCAAATAATGCTTGAATATAGAATATTTTATTCAAAATTGTAATTACTTAAATATATATTTATATAATATTATATAGATATACAATAATATTTTTTTTGCTATATCTTATAATAACTATAAATACAATAATAATATATTAACTCACCTATTGAATAATAAATAACTAAATTAATATATTAGTTTTGTTTTTATTTTAATATACTTAAATAATTAGTTATAATTTTGAATATATTTTGTTAATGCCCTCATTTTTTATTTTGTTTATAAATTTTAATTTGAAAAATCAGGTTCTTTTTAAAATATTTTTTTCTTATACAATTTGAAATACCTTATTTTTTATTAAATTGTTAATTTTTTTGTATTTCGATATAATATATTTTAATAAATTTTTATTATTAATAGCAAATATATTGAAAAACTTAATCTTGTTTTTTTTATTATCTACCAAGAACATTAATAATTAAAATAGTTTTCGAGCAATTTTAATAGAATTAACTTAATCAACTATATTTATTATATTAACTAAATTGCTTTTTATATAACTTTTAAATTGTATTTAAAGTTATTCTGTTATTAATAAAGTTAGAGGTTATAATAGTATATTATCAATTTGAAATAAATTATTAATTAATATATTTATCTGAATAGTATTTTTGTTATTGTTATTAGCCTTTTTTTATTTTTTTTTATTTTTGGCCTCGTTTTGTTTTTTTTTGTTTGGTTTTAGTTTAATATAAAATAGTTGTATTATTATAGATTTGAATTTAATTAATCTGTTTAAAAGTTCAACTTTGTATATTTTTTTCTTTATTGTTAATAATGTATATAGTCTAATTCATTCTTTTGATTTGTTAATACCTTTGCTTTTTTTTTATATTAAAATCTTTAAATTCAATAGTAATAAATAAATAATTATAATCAAAAATTTGTTTTGTATTTTTAATATTTTTATAATTTATCGTTTTATACAAATTTGTTATATTTTGTTTATAGCTTTTTTAATAGCTATAGTTTTTTAAACAATTGTAGTTAATAATAGATCAACTTTATTTATTTTAGGATATATATTGTAGATTAATAAAATCAGAATTAGTCTATTAGGATTTACTATATTGTTTATAGCTTTTATAACTATTTGCAAAATTATCTTTTTTGTAAGTTTATTATTTATAAGTTCGTTATTAATTATTTTGTATACTTATCAAATTGAATAATAATATCATTTAATAATACTGATTAAATTGTAAACTTCAACAAATACACATTTTGTAATGATTTTTATTGAAATAGTATATTATACAAACTCTTTGTTAATAAAGTTTTTGTTTATGTTGTAAATAATATATTCCGATGGTTTAATGTATATATCTATCTAGTATTTTTTAATCCTATCCTATATATATTTTACAAAAATACTATTAAACTATTTAATTACTTAATATCAAATTGTTTCGTTTACAATATACAAAATTGGTTTGCTTTTAATATATATAATATTAACAAAAATAGTGTGATTGAATTTAATATCCTTTAAAAACAAAAACTTAAATCTCCCTAATAATTTTCTATATATTTAATAATGATTGCAATATTTTGTAAGATATTTGATTATATTATTATCTTTATTATATTTTATATATTGTAAAACTTTGTTAAATCTTTTAGCAAAAGGGTACTCAAAACGTTAATATAGTTGCTTAAATTCTACAAATGTTAAATAACAGTTATTAGTTTTGATTGATTTTTGAATAATATTATTAATATTGATTTTCTAGGTTAAAAATGTATAATCTATTTTTTATATAACAAAATAATTTCAATAAAGTAATATTAATTTATTAATTAAATTATTATAAAAAACTTTAAATTTATTTATATTTTTCAAATATAACAAAAAAGATATATCGGTTTTTAGAATATAGAATTCAATAATTTCGAATAATATTTTAATAATATCACACAGTATGATCACCTAAGCAAGAGTACGGGAAAAAGCAAGTGGTAAGAATCTATGTTGCTAGAGCTTGCCCGGGATCCTACGGATCCTCCGGCGGATATATACAGGTGCTGAGCGTTGATCACTACCCTATACGGTAGTGGAATCACACCACCTTTGGTGGGGAGAACACGCGGCTCTACTGGGGACCAGTAGAGCGGTGTGATCAACCCATGCCGCATGGGTAATATAACCGGCTCGGCATAGCCTCACGATAATACCCTGGTTTTCGTAACAAATAAAAAATAAGCTAATAGATATTATAATGCTTTTTTTAAATTTAACATTTATTACTTTTACTATATTTGGGTTATAAATAACATTAATAATCTTCTTCTATACTTTATATTATTCAACTTTGATTATTAATTTCTAAGAATAGTTAGTATTAATATATATATTAAAAAATTCTTTATTTATATAAATCGATTTAATAAAAAATGCTTTATTGATTTCCTTTAGTTTTTTAAATTAACTAATAATAGTATAAAAAATTGAGTATACAAAAAATTAGTTGAAAATCTTTTTGCTATTTATAGGTTTTGTACTAATAAAAAAGTTATTTTCAATAATATTTTTGAGTTTAAAATCTACAAAATAACTATTTATTTTTGTATTTAAATTCGGTTTTGTATCATTAGTTTCTTCTTTGTATTCAATTAGTTATTAAATATATTGCTTTTTAAAAAAATTATTACTTCTATTTTTAAATCTTTTTTTGTATTTTTATTTTTGTTTTTTTTTGTTTTTCTTTTAAATGTTTTATTGATTTACATTCTTCTTTCTTGTAAATCCAATATTTTTTATTTTTTTGAAAACTAGGTTATTTTTGTAAATGATTTTGAGAATCTTCCCGGGAATTATAATTTCGGGAATTATTTCAGGAATTGTTTTAAATGTTGTTTTGAAAGTTATAGAATCTCCAATTTATAAAATATATATCTTTAAAGAAGTATTGCTTTTTCTATATATTTACAAATTGTTTTAATTGATTTATTAAATTGGGAACTATATCCTTCAGATCAATTATTATATAATTATATACTAGTATATCCTTGTATATTTAAATAATCTTATTTTTAAAAAAACTAAGGTTTTGTATACTTAATTCAAATTAATATTATAATTAGTATAAATCTTTAATTAATAAATTAAAGTATTCTTTTATAAACTTGTTATTATACTTTCTTTGAACTGATTTTAGAGTTATATTATTCTAATTATTAAACATATTCCGGCAATATTTATTTTCTTTAAAGTTCTTTTTTATATAATCGTATAATTTTTTAAATATATTAAAAAGGTTTTTATAATTAAAATAATAATAATTAAAAGCTTTACCTTTTAGTATAATAAAGAATGCTTTGTAGTGTATATTATCAAAAAGTTCCATTTTCTAATCGATTTTATCAAAAATAAAGAGTTTATAAATAAAATTATTATTATTGCTTTTATACTTTTTGTTTTATATATAAAACTTAATAAGATTTATTAACATTTAAATGTTTTATTGTTTTTAATCCTTATTCTTATTTTTTATTTTTTTCAATCTTTTTTTCTATTTTTTTTTTGTTATTTAAATTGTTATTGTTATTATTATCTCTTTTTAGATTTCATTTTTTACAATTCCTTTTTTTATTTTTTTTTTGCTATTCTTATTTATTTTATACTTTTTTATATTATTATTCTTTTTTTTGTTATTATTATTTTTAATATAATTAAAGTTTGTAATAATAAAGTAATTAATTTCTCCTAATTTAAATTTAGGTTCAAGAACGTTTTTATTTTTTAAATACTTTTTAATTTATATTTTTATTTATATTTTATACTTTTTTTTTATATATAGTTTTATAAAGTATAATAGCAATATTAATTTTACTAATTTGAATAAAAACATTTTTTATTTTTAATATTTTTTATAATTATTTAAAACTAAATTAATTAATGTTTTTAAAGTATTCTAATTTAAAAATGTCGAAATCATTTTAGTATAATTTGAAAAGTTCCTTATTATTAATATTTTCATAATTATATTATTTTCGTTTGAATTTAATATATTAGTTAAAGTTGTTTAAATTAATAAAAAAATTTTGATCAATTAATTTCTTAAATAATTGGATTTAATTGAATATTTTTATTTACTTTTTCTTATATTCCTTTATATTTTTTTAATTAATTCAAATCGTTATCGTCATTACCTTTGTAGTTCTTTTTTATTAAATTATTACAATAATACTTCAAAAATACTTTTAATTTAACCAAAAATGCAAAACTATTAATTAAAACTTTATAGTAAATAAATTGTATTATAATAATTGCAGGGATCTATTAGAATAAACCAAAATTGGATGATTTTTGCAAATATTTGCAGAGTTTTTTAAAAGTAAATATAAATAAAATAAGAATTTGTAATAAAAATAAATAAAAAAATAAAATCTTTATATATTATTTTATATAAAGAATATATAAATAATATAAAATCTAATAATTATATTAAAAGTTAAATCCTTTAAATATATTTTAAATATTTTAATTAAAATAATATATTCGCTAATAAAACATTTTTATAAATAAAGCAAAATATATTGTTTTGATACTTTAATATATATATTTTAAGCATTTTAATTAAAATAATATATTTATTATTTAAAATTTATAATCTTTTTAAAATAATTACCAATTTTAAATACTATAAAAAAACATATTGCTTTTTAAAAAGTTCAAAGCCTTTAATTTGTAAATTTATTAATTAATATTAATATTATTTAATGGTTTTGATTATAAAGTATAAGTATTTAAATCTATATATATAAAAATCGTTATATTCCTAAATGTATTAAAAACAGAATCTATAAATACATGCCCAAATCACTAGCGCCTTGCTAGCTAATACAGCACATCCTCCGCTATAGTCATCATATGACTGTTGTATCGACAGTTAATAAACAAAATAGATCAAAATATTAATAGCTTACAATTTTAATATCAAATATAAATCTAAAATGCTAAATCTAGTTAATAGCTTTTTATAGTATTTGGATTATAAAGGCAAATTGATAGGTTTTTTAAAAATATTATTTATATTTTAAAATAAGTTAAAGAATATTATTATTATAATAATTATATATTATAAATTTTATATTGAAATTAATTTTTTTTAATATATTATAAATTAATTTCAAAAAGAAAAATATAATTTATTATTTTGTAAATTTAGAATTACATTAATTAATATTAATTACAAACAATCAATATTATATTAAATTATTAAAGTAATAATTAACAATAAAATAATATTCAAACCTATATTAAAACCAATAAAAAATACTTTATTATATTTTTAAAAAAAAAACGATTTTATAAAAAGTAAAAAGTATTTAAAGTTTCGATTACAATCTATTAAAAACACTAAATTGTAAAAAATTAATATTAATAATTTAATCTTTTTTAGGGATAAAGCTTTTATATTATATAATACATTTATATATATAAAAATCTTTAAAACTTATTATAATAATCTAATAATAGATTATTAAAAAATCTATAAAATAATTAAAATAATTAAATTTAAATATTATTAATTTAATATTAATTAAAATATTAAAAAGTGTATTAAATTTTATATAATATATTAAAGAATTGTAGTGAAAAGATATCAGCTTTATAACAAACTCTAGATATTACTTTTGCTTATAAAGTTATAAAAAAAGATAATTATAAATTTTATTATAAATCTTTTACTTTTGAAAACTAGTAAATATATATATAATAATATTTTAATAATAATAAATAAATTTACAAAACTATTATAATATATATTAATAAATAAAACAATTATTGTATTAAAGTTAATCAATATTATAATAATTTAAGTATTTAAAAACTTTAAAATACTAGAAAGTATTATATTTAACAAAAAACTTTAATTTGTTATAAAATTTTAAAACAACCTTTTATTTTATTTATATATATAAAGAAAATTATTGATAATATTTTATTTGTAAATTAATAGCTAAATAGAGTAATAAAATCAAAACTTTATTTATTATATTAATTGTTATATAAACTAAAAATAAAACAATTAAATTTTACTATTACCCTTTACTAAATTTATATATAATATTATATAGTATAATATAATTAATAAAACATTTTTTAAAATTATATATAATTTTCAATTTACTTTTATATATATTAATAAAAATATTAATATAAAAGGGAAAATATTAATTGTAAAAAAACAAATCAAAATATTTTAATTAAAAAAAGAAAAACTAAAAAAGTTTTAAATAAAAACTATAACAAAATAAAGTAAGTATTATAAAAAAGATTTGCTTTAGTATTTTAATATTAATAAAAAAGTAATATTAAATATTAAAAATATTAAATAATTACAATTAAAAAAGAAATTTTCGAATAAATTTATAAGTCTTTTTATAATTACAAATATTAAAAATAGTGAACAAATATATAAATTATTATTACTTTTTATATATAAAATATATAACATTTTTTATATTTTATTATTTAAATCCTAATATTAACAAAATAGTATTAAAAACTTATTGCTATTTAAAAAAATAAAAAAAAGTATTAAATACAAAATCGAAAAAATATTAGTATATAAAAAAAAAATTGTAAATATTAATATTTAGTTAAATAGAAAAAATATAATCTATTAAATAATATTTAAGAAAATATTAAAAATTTAATTTATACTAAATACTTATTATAAAATTACAAAAATGAAAATGTATTACTATTATAATAATAAATTTAAAAAACTAAAAAAACTTAATTATAAAAATCTTATCAAATTTAATATTTATATTAACTTTAAAAAAACTTTTCTATTATAAAGTTTAATTAAGATTATTACTTTAATTAATAATTTAGTTTTATTATTAATATTATTTGAATTAATATTGGAATTAGGCTTGTAATATTGTTTAACATTTATTTAATATTCTAATTTATTTTTAAGGTTTTTAGTTTTAAAATTTAATTATTAAACTTTTGAAAAAAAATTAGTAATATTATTAAGCTTTATTAAAATAAAACTAAAAATTAAACTAATTTTAATAAAAAACAAATATTTTGATTAAAATCAATAAATAATAATAACAATTTATTAATATCTTTTTTATTAATTCTTTTTTTTTTTTATATTTTTTATAATTTCTTTATTAAAAGCTTTTTTATAAGCTTATGTAGTTTTTTATATTATAGATTAAGTATATATTAAATGTAGTGTAATATTATTTCTTTATTGATTTTTTGCTTTTTTATTCTTTTTATTTAACAAATTGTTAAGAATTATTTTTGCTTTATTTTTATTTTTTGTTATAACAATTATATTTTTAAGCTTAATTGTTAGAAGCATACTTTTTATTGTTTTTACCGCCTTTTTTGGTTTTGTTTTTGTTTTAAATATAACTTTTTTAATTAGTTTTTTGATAAGTTTTAATAGTATTAATAATATTATATTATTGTTTTCTATTTTTTTATTAAATAAATTCTCTAAATAATTTATAATTTTATTAAAAAGATTTAATTATATTTAAACAAATATTTATTAGTTTATTAAATATATATTATTAAATTAAAAACTATTTATATAAATACAAAAAGAATCTAAAAAGGTATAAAACATTATATTGAATTTGATTATTTAATAGTTTAATATTATTATTGCTTTATAAATATTTTTAAATTTATAAATAAGATTTTATTTTTTGTTACTTTAAACAAAAACCTTTATTGCATTTTTGTATTCAATTTAATATTATATTAATTTGGCATTTGCTATATTTTTTTTAGCAAATTTTACTATAACCTTTAAATATAAGTTTTTTAAATAAAAAATACGATTTATAATTGTAACAAAAAAAACTAGTATTACCTCACAAGGTTTTTATTTATAATAATATTTATTACAAGCTATTTCAAATCTCTTTATTATATTATATATTTAGTTCAAAATAAAACTATTATTTTAAATAACTAATAATAATATATAAATAATTAGTTTCGAATATTGTAAATAAATCAAATAAATTAATAATACTACCCTTTTATTAGAATATATAATAATTTTTATATTAAACTTTAATATAGTAAATTAAATATATATTAATAGAAATAACAAAAAAGTATAAAAATATAAAACTAAAGTATATAATAAAAGTTTAATATTATAAAAAAGAAAATACGTTTTGTTTATTGTTTTAAAAACTCTTAATTATACTAATAATTAATATAATTGTATTAGTAATATATTATTGATATATTGTATTACATTCTTACATTTAATTTAGTTATAAGATTTTTTGGAGTAAAAAGTTTAAAAAGGAAGATTTTGTTACAAATCAATTTTAAAAATTTAGCAATTGAATTTCAAATTGAAAGTATAAGTTAAGAAAAGTAGTATAACATTTTTATTTAATATATTTAATAAAATCTTTAAGAAAACTCTATAATTTAAAGATTGTATAATTTTTTAGTAAAATTTTAATGTTTTGTTATCGCAAACAATTGTATTTTAATAGTTTGGGTATTCCTATCTTTTAGAAAATAATAAAAAGTTTTGGCTTATTGTATATTACATTAATTCATTGCTTATTCATTCTAATATTAATTTTATTAGTATTATTAATATTATTAATCTTATTAATATTATTAATATTATTAATATTATTAGTTTTATTAGTATTATTAGTATTATTAGTATTATTAATATTATTAATATTATTAGTCTTATTAATATTATTAATATTATTAATATTATTAGTCTTATTAGTATTATTAGTATTATTAATATTATTAATATTATTAATATTATTAATATTATTAATATTATTAATATTATTAATATTATTAATATTATTATTATATATAAAAAAATTTAATATTTAAATATTATTAATATTTTGATATTATTATTAATAAATATTATAAAAAAAACATTAAACGATACTAATATTTTTTTCAAACGAAACTTATTATTAGACGATATAAAATTTAACTATTCTCTAATAAATTATTATCTGAAATCGTATTGAGCAGAAATCGCTGTATGGTACGCTATATCTAGTATACAATAATAGTATTATAATATTTCAAGGATATGTTTCTTATTAAAGTTAAGTAATTAATTATTGAATATTATAATAAGTGTTATAATTATAGATTTGTAACGATTGTATTAAAGTATAGGTATATATACCTGGTTAGTATGTATGTTTTATATACTAACCTCGAAAAGGGTTGATAGAAAAAGAAAATTAACAAAATACCCGTATTTTGTTAATTTTCTTTTTCTCGATGCCGCCAACGATCTATTCCTGGGTTAACCTGTCCCATATATGGAAAGACGCTTGTAAAATACATAAACTCCGTTTTCAAAACCCTGGGCTACCCTTAAATCTCCCTACCAGGGGCCTGCGAGCCCCCAGACCCCTTGCTTTTCGAGAAAGTCTAATTTAAATTTAGTTTTATTATAAGTTTTAATTTATAAACTTTATTAAAGTTTATATTGTTTATATTGATTTTATTATTTATATTAGCTTGCAGGCTTAAAGTCGGCTTGCCCTTATTAGTATTAGTATTAGTATTAGTATTATTATTATTAGTATTATTATTATTATTATTATTATTATTATTATTATTATTATTAATATTATTATTATTATTATTATTATTATTATTATTATTATTATTATTATTATTA
>NGKG01000008.1:790529-800757 GCA_002162505.1 Myriosclerotinia scirpicola | reverse complement strand
ATTAAATATAATTAAATATAATTAAATATAATTAAATATAATTAAATATAATTAAATATAATTTAATTTACAGCTTTAATATTAAAAGCTTTAATTAGTTTTTAAAAATATATAGTTTTAATAAAAAACTTTAATAATTTTAATATATATTTAATAATTTTTATTATACTTTAAGATTTACTTTAATAAAAGTTATATATTTAAATAATTCGTATTAGTATTAATATATATATAATATATTTATTTATTATATTAAATTAATAACTTTAATTTAAATAAATATTAAAAAGAAACTTAAACTTCTTTTTAAATTTGATTTATAATTAATCAAAAAGTTTAAATAAAAATTCATTAAGCGAATATATATAATTAAATAATGTTTTTTATATTTTTATATTAAAAATATATTATTGTATATTTGTATAATAAGAATATATATATTAGTAAACTAATAATAGTATTAATAATAGTAATAATATTAATCATAATAATAATATTAATAATATTAATAATATTAACAATATTAATAATACTATAATACTATAATACTATAATACTATAATACTATAATACTATAATACTATAATACTATAATACTATAATACTATAATATTATAATACTATAATACTTAGTTTATAAGCTTGTAAACTTTTAATATTAGACGATAATATAGCTATTTTATAAGACGATAATATATTATCAGACGAAAATTTTGTATATTAGATAATGTGTTTAAAGATCAGCTAATAGTATATCAGATTATAAAATCGTATTGAGCAAAAATCTCCATATGACGCGCCATATTATTTTTGTTAACTTATTAAAAAACAAATACTTATATATTTTCCTTTAAAACGCTTTATCCAAATCTTCATACATCCAAAGCTTTAAAAGATTTAAAAAAAAATATTAATATTAGATTTGTAAATTAGTGAAAAAATATAATTTTAAATAATATTATATTATTACAAACAAATTTTAATTTGTTAATATTTTAAGAGTTATTGAAATATATTAAATACAAAAAAGATTTATAAATTTATAAATAATCTTAAAAACCAAAAATAAATATAAAATTAAATAAAAAGTTTATATTAAATAGCAAATAATTATTAATAAAGTAAAAATTATTTATTATAAAAAAATATTCAATATTTAAAGATTAAAAAGAAGTTACTAAATATTTGTTATTTTAATAATAATTTATCTTTTTTTCAATTAACCAATTATATTTGTAATACTTGTATAAGGTTTAAATTTATAAAAAAAGAAATTATAGTTTTTAAATATTTTAAAAGTAAATATAGTTATATTAATGTTATATTACTATTTAGTTTAAAAATTTTATACATTTATCAATTTTAAAATTATCAATTTATATTATAAAAGTAATATACAATATCAAAAAAGTATAAAAAGCATTATAACAATTTAAAGAAACTATCAAATTATATATAAAAAACCTTTTTAAATTTTAAAATATTTAATAATATCAAAACTAATATATAAACATTAAAAAGTTATTAATATAGATTATAAGCTTAATTGCAAAAAATTTGATTATTCTATCATTTACAATTTAGTAGATTATATGCTATATTTTTTTAATATATTAATAGGTATTTTATTGTGTAAGAACAAAAACAATTAAATAATATATTATAAATAAATAAAGAAAGTTTAGCGTGGTTTTATTAATATTTTATTAAATCAAAAAGCTATAGTTAAATGCATTTTAATTAAATATATTAAATATTAGTTTAATATAAATAGCTTTAAGTATTAAACTAAATAAATATTAGATATAATATATTAATAAATAAAGGAAACTATAATACCTAGTAATAAAAAACCAAATTAAAGGTTTTTAATTGAGGAGGCAAAACAAACTGTTAAAGTATAGATTTATAATATTTAAGTTTTTTTAAGTATATTATATAAATTTATACTTTTCAAAAATATCTTTTTAAGAATTAAAACCTTATATCAATTTATCATATATAACATAGAAATATATTATATAAATTTATACTTTTTAAGAATTTCCTTTCAAGAATTAAAATCCTATACTAATTTATTATATATAATACAATGATTAAATTAAATTGCTTTTTATATAAAACACTTTATATTCGTTTTCTTTTGCTTATATAAATTTAGCAGAATACTTTTAACAATTATAATAAATATAATTGTTTTATTATTAACAATTTATATTCCTTTAATATATCTTTTTCCCTTTTTTTCCTTATTAATCAATTCAAAAAAGTTAAATATAACCATTTCTAAATAATATATATTTAAAAGATTTCAAAAGAATTCTATATTTTTCTAAAACTATATATTGTTAAAATAAAATATTAGTTTAATAAAAGGATTATCTTAATATACTTCAAAATAATAAAAATATCAAACTTGTTTGAAAATTTAAAAGACTATTATTATATAATTAACAAAATAATTAAACTTATTTAAAAATAAACTATTTGTAATATTGTTTGTTTAATAACAAATCAAAGTTTCTTGACCCATTTCTATTAAATATTAATAATAACAAAAAAAATAAATAGAATTTAAATTTATTATAATTAAAACAAAATATTTTTATATTTTCTTTTTCAAAAAAAAAATATTTTTTAATATAAATATATCAAATAAATAAATCTTTGAAAAAACTTTTTATTTTAAAACTTATAAAAAAACAAAACTAATAAAAATAAATATTTAAGATAAATTAAGTATAATTTAAGATAAATAAAATATAATTTAAAATATTTATAAAATAATTAGAAAATTGTTAATTTATTAATAATGGAAGGAGTAAGTTGAAATAGGAAGGAGGTGGGAATAAAAAATTTGTTTAATTTATATAATATTCAAATTTGTATAATATATAAATTTAATTAATATATTGAAAAAATGTTTATGATTATTTAATAATGTATTAATTTAATAATATCTTGAATAACAAAGTAAAAACTTAAGTAAAAATTATATTTAAATAAATAAATAATATTATATTCAACTAAAGTATTTGGAAAAATGTTTTTATTTTTGTTATTAACTTGAATATGCAAAATATTAGTTATATTAGCTAATATTTTTTTTATTAATAATATCTATTAGTAATATAATTATAATTAATAAATATAATATTCCTTTGAGGGTATATAAACAATATCTTTAATAGTAAATAGTATTTCCTTTTACAAAATTTAATATTAAAACTATTCTTTCAAAATTGTATATAAATGTATGGCTATATTAATTATTATATAATTATTTGTGTAATTTTAATATTATAATTCTATTATTTATTTTAAATATTAAGATTTCCCTTTTATACAAACTAATTTATATCAAAAATAATCTCAAACATAATATAATTGATCTTTTTAACCCTAAATATTATTATATAAACAAATCTAGGTGTATACCTTTTTTTTATTTTCAAAACAATTTAAAATAAAATAAATCTTTGATTTTTATAAATTATAATTGCAAAAGCAATTTAAAAAAGAAATTGAGTTTAAGAACAATTATTATTATTATATATAAATTCTTTTATAAATAAAGTAACCAAAAACTAAATAGTATTTAAAAAATATGGCTTTAAATATTTATTATTTTTTATTTTATTTTAATCAAATTTAATTATAACAGCTTTTAACAACTTTTTATTAAAATTTTAATTTACTTTTTAAACAAAATTTTTCATAATATTTATGATACTATTTACTAAACTATTCTTTATTTAAAAATTTTTTATTAATATTATTCAAACTTTAATAATTAGTTTAATTTTATTATATAAATTATTTATATTATTATTATTAGTATAAATAGTTTAAATACTAATATATTAAATATTAAAAACTTTTATAAGATTATTTAGATTATAAAAACATTTGTTATTATATTTATTAATATTATTATTAATATAATATAATTTTAATGTATTTTAAAATATAATAGTTTTTTTTATTAAAAAATTTTGTTTTATATATTTATTTAAAAACTCCCAATTTTTATAACAAACATTGTAAATATATAATTAAACTAAAGCTTTTCAAAATTTAATATTATTTTAACTTTTTTTTTTTGATATATAAATTTTGTAAAATAGATGATTTAAAAAAAAGCTTTATATAATTTTTAAATAGTAGTAAGCTTTGAATACTTTAGATTTTGAATTATAATATATATTAGTTTCAACAAAACTAAAAGAAATTGCTAAAAATCATTATATATAAAAATATTTATATTAACAAAAAACAAATCATTACAAAATAAGAATATTTAATACAATTAGTAATCCATTTAAATTAATAATTTTATTTCAATTATTGATTTTTTATTTATAATTAAATAATAATAATTTCGAAATATTTTCTATAAACTATTTAGTAATAATATTAATAAAAAGTTCAAGTTTTTTTTAGTTTTAAAATTAATTTAAAAAAAATTATGAATAATTTTGTTATAAAAGTTGAATATTGTTATATTTGTAAATGTATAACAAATCAATAAATTGAGTTTTCTATAACTTGTAATTATTTTTTCAAATTTGGAGTTAAATTACAAAATAGTATAAGTTTTTCTAATACTTATTTTTTTATTATAATTAATTAATAATTCAAAAGGATTTTGTTTGATTAAAATTTGTTTATAATAATTAGTAATAGATTAATATAGGATTTGTTATTACTTATTAAAAGAATTTATAAAATTCAATCTAAACAAAAAGCGATTGATTTTTATATTATATTTTAAATTTTTAAAAAAACTATTATAAAATATTAGAAATAAGCTATAATAGTTCTTTTAGTTATATTTTTTATCAAAATTTTAATAATTGATATTATTAGAATTAATTTTATGATTATTATTTGTAACTAGTTTATTGTTTGCAAACTACTTGAATAAATTCTAGATATTATCTTTAAAAAGATTATTAATACTTTTTTAATTATTTTTATTATTAAACTTTTTATTATCTTTAACTTTATTATAATAATTATTTAAATAATCAAAATAATAATTAATATAATAAATATATACCTTTCGAAAGTTATTAAAAATATATCTATTAATATATTACAGATTTAAAACATTTTTTTAAAAATATAAAAGTATAAGCTTAACTTAGAAATAGTTTTTTAACTTTATATTATTATTATTATTAGGTTTATATTACAAATATATATTCAAAATATAAGATTTAACTTTTAACCATTCTTAAAGATTTCTTTAATCCTATATTTTAATTTAATTTAATAAAGTTAAGATATTTAATTAATTAAAAAGTTTATTTTTTTTCATTAATTTTGTTTTTGTTATTTCTTTATTAAAAGATACCTTTTTGAATTAGTATTAATATTTTTATATTACATTTTATTGTTTTTTAATAATATCCTTATTAATACTAAATATAATCAATATTTTTTTTTAATTTAAAATTAATTTAAACAACTTTCTAAATAAAACTTTATACAAAAATCCCCAATAAATAATAAAAAACTTTTTAAACAAATTAATTTCATTTATCAAAAAGTTTATTTAATATTTTAATAACAAATTAATTGAATAAATGAATTAAGCTATTATTAATATACTTTATAATTTAAATAAAATTAATTAAATATAATATAAAAAAGAAATTAGTTAATAAAATTAATATTATTTAATATACATTTTATTCAAAATATTTATATATAATATAAATTTCTTTTTAGATTTGTTTATATATTTGATATAATAATTAATTAATACTTTAACAAAAATTATTGATTGAATATCTAAATTTGCTAGTTATCCTATAATAATATTTGAAATATATTAATTTATATTTTTTATATTATATTTTAAAACAAATTGTTATATTTTTTTATTTATAAATTTATTAACAATTTTATAATTTTGCAACTTTTTAAAATAAAAGAAATAATATTTTTTATTTCTATCTTTTATAATAATTAAATATTGTTTAAAATAATATGTAAAATATATTTGTAATTTGTATATAAAAATAAAAAATTAATCTTTAATATTGAATATTTATACAAATTTTAAAAATATAGGATTTTGTATATCTAAATAATGTTTTGGGTTGGGATTTTAAGTATTAATTTTTTTTTCTTAAAATCAAGCTATTTCTTTATATTTTGCTTTTGTTAACTATTTTATATAAAAAAAGTTTTTTATTTAAATAATTAAATGAATATAATTATTGTTATATATTTTTTATTTATATTAATATTAAAAATTATTAATTTTGAAATATAGTTTTATTATTATATTCAAAAAGGTTTTGAATTAAATATTTAATTAAGCAATAATGATATACAAATAATTCTGAATATTTTCCTATATAATTTTAGCTTTTTTGCCTTTATTTTTATTTTTATATTTTTTATATTTAAATAAATAATAATACAAATTATCCTATTAATAGTTAATATAATTAAATATTAAAAACATTGTACTTATATTAATGAGATTTCTAATATAAGTAATTAGTTTTGTATATTTAATATTTTAAAATAGTTTAATACTTATTAAAATTTGATTTAATTGAATAATACTATTTAATAATGATATAGAATTTTTAAGTTTTTTTTTCAAATTTTTTAATATTATATTTTTAAAATCTAGGTATTGATTAATAAAAAAGATTAAAGTTTTTTGGGTTTATATTTGTATATATAAATTGTAAACAAAGAATTTAAATTGTAAATGATAATTAAACCTGCTATTTTAATATTTTAATATATAAGCAATTTAATTTTTTAATAAAATAGTATAGGGATAGTTTTAATACTAATTATTAATATTAATAAAAAACAAATTAGAGAATGTAAAAGTAAATAAGGGTTATAAACAATTAATTTTATTCAAAAGAATAGATTGTATTATTAATACTAGAATATAAGATTATAGAGTTTTTTGTTATTGTTAATCTTTAATTTGTTAATTTAATTATTTTATTAAAAATATATTTTATATAAAATGTATAATATAATTAAAAACAAATAATTAAATAAATAATAAATAATCTTTATCATTATCAACTTTAATATCTTTATCACCTAAATTATTTATATTAATTAGTTTTTTTTTTAAATTATATTTTATATTATTAATATTATTATTTATTTTCATTTAATAAACTTTATCTTTAATATTTTTATTATTAAATAATTAAAAAAGTTATTTATACGAAATAACTATTTTACAATTTCTATAAATAATAAAATTCTATATTAAATAATCTAATCATCTTTTCACTATTTTTTTACAAATAATAAACATTTATTTAAATTAATGTATTATAAATAATCAATTATTTTTATAAAATTATTATTTTGAAAATTAAATTAATATCAAATCCAATTTATATAATAAACTTAAAAAACTTTTAATAAACTTAACTTTATTTAATATAAAAAAGTAAGTATATCCAATATATTTATATTAATATTTATAAATATAATATATACAAAAATAAACATAAAAAATAATAATAATTATTTTTTTTATTTACTTTAATTATAGTAAATCATATAAAACAAGTTTTAGTATTATATTATTTTTTGTATTTATAAAAAATAAAAGCTTATTTTTTTTATTCTTTAATTTATATTTATAACAAATACTAATACAAATATTAATATCTATCTTAAACTATTTTTTTTTATATTTAGAATATATTTTTATTTTATATTTGTTCAAAATTGTTTGCCATACTTTAATATCTGTTTATTAATAAGATTTAATATTTTAAGACTTAAATGTTAATATTTGAAAAGAAAAGGGTTATAGTAGATTAAAGAATGAGATATATTAAAAAAGTAATGAACTAAATAGCAATTTATTATTATTTCATTATCGAAACCAATTTTCTTGTTATTTGGTATTCCAAACTTAAAGTTTTCTTATAGTAATTAAAGAATAAGTAATGATTACAAAATTTAATACTAAAACAGATGTAATATTTGTTTGTTTTCTTTAAACATTTAGATTTAAATTTTTTAATATTATGCATTTTGGTTTTCTAATTGGATTTTGTTATATATTTTAATTAGTTTTTAGATTAGTTAGTAAAAAAGGATTTCGAAATACTAATATAAGTATAAATATTTTTATATTAAATTTATTAATAGATTTATTAAGATATAATATATAGATTTTAATTAACTTGTTAATTACTTTAAAATATATTTTTTAAAAAAATATGTGATTTATTGGTTTTTATAAAAGATATTTAATATATTGCTATAACTTTTTAAATATAGAAAAAGGTTTTATAATGAAATAATATAGATTAATATTAGCCAATATGATTGAAATGGAATGAAAACGTTTGTTAATGTATATTATAACAATATAATAAAAAATTTAGCTTTTTTTAAAGATTGGGTTATATAAAAAAAAGTGAGTGTTTACTATTTAAATTCACAACTCTCTATCTTATTTTATTATAACAATAATACTATTAACAATATAAAAGTATTTAATTGATTTATATGATTTTAGTTTATTTATATTTGTTTTTAAACATTATATTTCTTAAAAATATTATTTCATAGAAATATCTAATGTTTGTAAATATAAAAAGTTTCTTTTCGCTATTCAAAAAAAGTTGAACTTTATATACTATCGATTTTAAGTTCTTTATAGTTTATTATATTATAAAGAATAAAGAAGATATTAATATAGTTTTAAAAAAAACAAAAAAAAAGTAAATAGAATATTCAAAAAAAACAATTATAGGATTAGATTGATTAGTATAATGCTAGTAAATATATTGGTTTATTTAATTTAGTATTACAAATTATAACGAGCAAATATAAAAAAACAAATATACTTTAAAAAGATAGAGAAGGCTGTTAGTGTTAAAATAAATATAAAGAATAATAAAGGAAGATATATCATTTAAAATTGGATTAAAGTTATGGCAAAGAAACTCCTTAAATATATAAATTTAGACATCAATATTAATATCTGGAAAATGATATACAGATACTTTAACCGTATAAAACAACGTATAAAGATTTTTCTGTATGTTTTTATAAAAAAGCAAGTATAACTAAAAACAGCGAATCCTATAAAAGTAGTAATAAACTTTTTTTAATATATCCGCAAATATATATTTGTTATGATTAGTGGTTTTGTTTTATATCTTTTTCGTTTTATATTCTTTAACAAAATGTTGTATTAAGGTATTATATTATTATTGAAAATATATACAATAAAAGGGTTTAAAAATATTCCTAAAGTTTTATATAAAATAAACAGTTTGAAATATACTGTTTTATATCTATTTTATAATAATGCAATTATATATCTTAAACCTATTTTCATATTTACATTAAATTCAGGTATAATTAAAAATAATCAATGGGTAGAAAAAAAAGGTTTGATTTAGAATATATTATTTATTAATAGAATAATTACTATATCAATAATAATAATTTTGAATATTTACTTTGGAATTATTGAACATTTATATATAATATAATTTTGGGTAATATTAAACTTTATATTTACATGTTTAATACTGTTTTGTTTTATAATATAAAATTAATTAAAAAATAGTTTTATGAAATTAATTATATTAATGTTGTAATCCCTGCTTTTTTAATATACTTTTTTTAGATTGATAATGTTTGGTTATATTTTGTAATAAAACTTAAAGTAAAGGTAAAGGAAAAGGTTTAGTTAAATCAAAAAGAAAATCAAACTAAGTTTTATAATAGTATTTATAAATCTAATGATTATTATTGATTTATAATATAATAATTGTCGGCTTGTCCGATATATATAATCTCATTGTTCGGGTACGCAGTAACGTTTTTCTGGTATAGGGAGATAGAAAATGTTGTTTAGTTGTATGTGTTTGCTTAATAAGTTTTTGTTTGAGCTTTTTAATTGGTTATAATTAAATCCAAAAAATGGTTCAAGCTTTTTTCCAAATAATTATTAAAATCTATATTACTAACTTAATATAATAGATAAAATAATAAAAGAAAATCTATATATACTAATATTAATACTAGCTATTTAAATATATAATTTATATTAAGGTAAGCCCTACAATACAAGTGGAATTATTGAATATATACTAAAACTACTAAAAGTACTACGAAAACTATACGTTTTGATAGAGTGGTCAAAGCTTTCAAAATTAAAGCCTCAAATTGAAGCCACATTAAGCCACATTCAGCC
>NGKG01000008.1:762480-789693 GCA_002162505.1 Myriosclerotinia scirpicola | reverse complement strand
AAAAAAAAAAAGGATTAGTAGGAAAATATTAATTTTAATAATAAAAGTAATAAAAAAAAGAAAGATAATGGTATTGGAAATACTATTAATTATAACAATTCTGATTTTTTTTAATTAATTAACAAAAATAATATTAAAGAAAAAATAAAGATTAAAAATAAAATTAAAATATTAGTTTAAAGGAAAAAAAAAGGGAAAAAGATGAGGGTTAAAATTGAGTTATTAGTTTAAAAGAAAAAGAAAAGAAAGAAGAAGGATATTATTATTATTGATAATAATAATAATTTTAATTAATTAAATTAATTGAAGATATTCTTATTCCTAAATGATTCAATCTTTATACATAACAAATCTATCTCTTCAAATAGTTTAATAAAACCTATTCTTATTATTTACTTTTTAATTTTATATTTATATTCAATATACTATAAATTCCCCTAAAATTGATTTTATTATAAATGGGGTTTTACAATAGCCTGTAGAAAGTATAATAATATAAGTTTCTTATATAAAAGTTTTAAATAATATTAAATTTCGAATATACTATTATAGATTTAAATATTGAAAATAGCTTTAATATTTATATTGTAGCTTTGTATAGTTATTGTAGTTAAGATTGAAAGTTTGGATTATTTTTTAGATTTTAATTATAATTAATTAGAAGACTTAAATAGGGATTTATTAAGCGAATACATGCAATAAACAACATTTTCTATGTCCCTATACCGGAAAAATGTTACTGCGTACCCGGACAGCAAGAATATATATGTCGGGCAAGCCGATAATAAGCCCTCCCATTTTTCGTTAAAATATTCGTAACAATGACATTCATTTTACCTTTGCCAAAGGCCTCCTCATCTCCATCCCGTACCATATCATTCCCCCCATTCCCAAACCCAAAATCTAACTGTTGAAATCACCGGGGTGGTGAAGATCAACAAATAGTACTATATAACTTCATATAATATTTCTTGTTTATCAAACTAAAATATAGGAATGAGAAATCTATATAAATTAATACCGAGGTGTTAGTGCTGTACAATTATTATTAACTTAATCTATTTTGTACGATTATACAATTCCCGATATTAATAATTCTTTAAAAATTAACTAAAATTATCTTCATTATCGCTTCTTTTATATTTTCTTTTCCTCTATTATCTTTTTTCTTTTTTATTATCTTTTTTCTTTTTATTATTTTTTCTTCTTCTTCATTTTTATATATTCTTTTCAACCTATTCTGTAATTTTAATTTTAATAAAGTTATTATTAACCAAGTTTTTAAAAACTTAATAAATTTTGGATTTAATTATAATATTAATTAAATTAAATTTTTTATTAATTTATTTTATTTTTATAATCTTTTATTTTTTATATAATTATTAAAAAACTATTATATTAATTATTAATTTCTTTTTATAAATTGTTTTTAGTTTTATAAAATAGTTGTAAAATGATTTAGAATTTGTATAAATAATTAATAGGATATTGAGTTTTAAAAAGATATTATTAATTATATTTTTAATTATTATATTAATATCAAAACCAAAAATTATGTTATAAAGTTTTAATATAAATATATTTCTTATAATTTTTTTATATTTAATAAATAATTAATAAATAATATTAATATTATTATATTTATTTATAAAAATAATAATATATCCAATTTAAAAGAATAAATTATGATTATTAACAAAAGATATATTTATAAATACAACTAGTTTAAATAACTTTATATTAAATAATATAAATTTAATACTTTTTATAAAATTATTAATTTATTATTAAATATATTTATTAAAAAACTTAATATTTTCTTTTTTAAAATTTATAATCTAAATAATATATAGAAAGTTAAAAAATACTTTTAATTAATATATTATTATAATATATATTTTTTTTATATATTAAGTAATATATTAATCCTTTAAAATTATTGATTTTCATAGTTTTCTTTAAGTTCTTAGTATATTTGATAGTTTTATTTTAATAAGTTTTATATTATAATATTAATCTTTTTAATTAAAATAAATAATATTATTTTTTATAATAATTATTTTATTATTAAATTTAATAAATATTTTTAATATTAGAACTTTTTAATCTTTAATTAGGAATTTTGCTTTTTCAAATTCTTTTTACTTTTTATTAGTAAATGCTTTATTAATAATAATAAATGTATTATCTATTTATAAACTAATTATTTTAAATGCTTTATTATTTTTAATTATATATAATAAATATAAATTATATATAAATTATATTATTTAAAATATATTAATATAATACTTATAATATATACCAAACTAATAATTTCTAACCTCCAATATTCTATATAATAATTGGATAATATAAAAAATATAATTTTTTAATATATTTATTTTTTATAATAAATAAATATAAAATAATCTAATTAAATCCAAATTAAATTAAATATATATTTATTTAATATTTTTAATAAATATATTAATATCTTTATTTTAAATTTTCAAAATGGTTATTAATACTAATATAATTTGTTAATTGATTTTTTAAATAATAAATAATTATATAAGAATTATCTTTTTGTTTTTATTTTTGAATATTTATATAATTAATTTTAATTTAAAAAAAGCTTTTTTAATATCTTGATTCTTAATTTTATTAATAAATTATAAATTAAAAATTCTAGTATTTATTAATATATCTTTTTTCTTAATAATCTTAAATATATTATTTTTTATTAAATTATTGATTTCTTTTTATTTAAATTTTATATAAATTAATAAAATAATTATATATATTTATAAAGTTAATATAAATACTTTATTATAATTAACTTTTCTTTTAATATTAATATAATAAAAATATTGTTTAATTTGAAAATAAATAATTATATTAAGAAATATCTATATATTTCTTGTATTGTTATATAAATAGTATTTTTATTTAGATTTAAGAATTATTATAAATGTAATTAATGTTTTTATATATAATAATTTAATATATAAATTTAATATAGATTAAATTATTTTTAAAGTAGGTAAAATATTTCCTTAAATTAATAAAATATCCTTTTGAACTAATAAAATCGCTAGAAATAGTTTAATTATTATTAAACAAAAATTCATTAAACTATTTAACAATTGAATTTTGCAAATTTTATTATTAATATTAATTAATTTGAATAAGTTAATCTATTTTCTAATATAATTATTACTTTTTCGCTATACCAAAATGTTTAAATTGAAAGGTAAATTATATACAAGAGTAGTATTTGAACTGTTTCATTATATTAATATATTTAATATTTGTTTCTTTGCTTTAATCTTATTGATTTTGTTTATAACCTTTTTAATAATTATAAATCTTTATTTAATTAATAATACAAATAAATTCATTTTACTTATTCAAAAGTATATTTCAATTATCAATAAAGTTAGAATTAGGTTATTTAGATTAGTTAAATTATTTATAGCTTTTATAATTATTTAGAGTTTTATTTTTTTTAAAAGGTTTAAACCTTTTATTTCTTTATTAATAATATTATATATATATCGAAAAATATAATAATATTTTTCAACTATTTTAATAAATTAATATACTTTTATTAGTATTGCTTTTATATTAATAGCTATAAAGTTAATATATTATACAAATTCTTTATTTATAAAGTTTTTTTTGTTGTATGTAATATAATCTAGGGGTTCTATATAAATATTTATTTAGTATATTTTTAATTTCTTTTATATATATTTTGTAAAAATGTTATTAAGCTATTGAATTATTTAAAATTTAATGTTTTTGTTGATTAAATAAAGGATTAGTTTATTATTAATATATATTATATCAATAATAATAAAATAGTTAAAATCGATATTATCCTAAAGATTGAATTTAAATTTATCAGGTAATTCTCTATATTTTTAGTAATATTTGTAAAATTTAATAAGATTTTAAAGGTTTTTTTGTATAATATTGTTATATTTTGTTTATTAAAAAATATAATAAAATTTGTAAATAAATAAATAGTTGAATTGTTAATATAGTTATTATAGTTTTATTTTTATTAAATAATATTTATTTAAATTAATAAATTCCTATATAAACTACTAAATATTAATTTTCTAAAGTAAAAATCTATAGCCAAATCTACAAATAACTAGATATTGGATAATTTTTGAAATAAATATATCGTTAAGATTATTAAAATAAATCCTAAGTTTATTTATATTTACAAAAAATAATAAAAATAGTATATCTATTTTAATTATATAAAATTCAATTTATTTAAATAATAATTGGATTTAAACTAAGTTAATTAATAAAATAGATTTTATTTCAAATATTATTTAAACAATACTTATTTTTGATTTATTAATTTCAACAACTTTATTAGCAATCTTTTTGTATACTAAAAATTGTTCGTATTCTATAATAAAATATATAGCAATATTACTATTAATTATAATACTATAGAATTCCTTATTATTATAACAATTAAAAAAGATTTTATCTTTTTCACTGATTATAATATACAAAAACGTTTTATTATATAAATTCGTTATAATCTTTTAACTATTAATTAAATTATATAAAGTAATATATTAATCAATCTTTAATTTTTTATTCTTAGAATCATATTATTCAAAAAATATATTAATTTTATTATCAATATCTAAATTGTTTTTGCTATTGCTAATTAATTTTAAAAGAATTCCTTTATACTTTTAAAAATATTAATTAAAAGTTTTATCAAAATTTCAATAAGTTTTAATATATTTTTCTTTGTATTTTCTTTTAAACTTATTTTACTCTTTTTTGCTATATTTGATTAATTAATAATCTATTTCTTTATATATAAAGCATTTTTTATTGTTTTTCGCAAATGAATATTATTATTAATACTTTTGTTTATAGTTATTCTAATTTATATAATATTTTTAATTAATTAAAAAAACACTTTAAATCTTTTCAATATTTGCTTTTTCCTATATTAATATTAAAAACTATAAATCCTTTAGAAATTCTATTATATCTTTAATTAATTTATAATAAACAATTAAATATATTTTAATAGGTTAATATACATTAATAATTTTTTGATACAAGAAATTGTAGTTGCAAAGGTTATTTAGAAGTTTTTTTTGTAAGTAATACAATTTTATAATTATAATCTAAAAGCAATTATTTATTAATTTTCTTTTACTTTTAATTATTATACTTTTGAATATAACTACTTCTTATTTTTGTAATACATTTTATTAATATTTGTTTTTTTCAAATATTATAATTATTATATTATACAATTCGTTTAAGGTTTCTAGTAAATCATTTAGATTTGAATAATAAAAGTCAAATGTAATATTGATTAGTATTATAAAAAAAGCTTTGATATAGTTTTTAATTCTTATATTGATTTTTTAATAATTATTTTTAAAAACAAAAAACTTGTAATTAAAATTATTATCCTAACTAAAATATTTATTAGACTTTTTATAAATTTTTACAAAATTAATTATATCTCGTTTTACAATATTAATATACAATACTTGTATTCGAAATAAACAATTATTATATTTTTAATTGTAATTATATTATTATCTTTAATTATTATCTTTATAATTATTGTTATTAAAATTATTATTGTTGTTAGGGTTATTAAGGTTATTCTTATTTGGATTATTAAAAATATATCCTTTATTTTTTATAATACTAATTAAGTTATTGGGAGTATTCTTATTATATTGATACTTTTATTGTTGATTTTATTATAGCTTTTGTTAATATTGCTATGGTTTTTATTGATATTGTTATAGTTTTTGTTGATATTATTATAGTTCTTATTGATATTATACTCTTTGTATTTATATACGATTATAAAGATCATTTCATTATTCTTTTGTTTATTCAAAAAATACAGGTTGAGATAATTTTGGTATTAAAGTTTTCAAAAGAAAGTTAAATAAAGCTTTTTTTAAGTATTTTCAAACTAATTGTTATTATAATTATATAAAGTTTTTTAATAATATATTAAAAAAAACTATTATTTGTATTATAAATAAATCAAATCTATTTATAATCTTTTCCAAAATAATACTTTTGTATTTATTACTTTGTTGTTTTTCTTTATTAAATTGAATTTAAATTTGATATTTATATATTTTATTAAATATATTAAAGAATTTGAATCTAAAATCCGGGTTTTTTAAAACTTATTGAATTTGTTTATTTTTTTATAAATAATATTTTTTATAATTTTATTTTATATTTAATAAAATAATATTTATTAGTTTTGTTATTTTTTTGTTATTTTTTTTTATATATAAACTATATAAACGGAGTTTATTTTATAGCTTATATAATAAGGATATTCTAATTATTATAAAAATTTTGATTAAGAAATTTAAAAATAATATTATAAAATCTAATTATAAATTATAATTATACAATTTTTCTTTTTTATATTAATAAACTTTATATTTGTAGAATTTTTTGATATACAATTCATTATTGATTTTTATACCAATACCTTTTATATACTTTACTTTAAATATTTTATACATTTTGTTCTTTACTATTGAAAATCCAGTTATTGATTATATCAAAAATGCTAGTTAAGATTATTTATTAGCTGCTTATACAATATATAATAAACTAATCGTAATCTTTATCTTCAATTGATTATAGTTATCGTTATACAATCGATTTGAACTAATTGAATACTGAAATGCATTAAGTATTGATACTTTAAAGCTTTTTGCTTTTTATATCCTTATTATAAAGCGTTTACTTAAACATCTGCCAAAATGCACGAAAAAAATAAATTGCTAATTAGGACCCTATAATAAAGAAATCGTATTATAGTATCTATTGGGGTTTATTAGAATAAGCAATATTCTATAGAAGTTTATAAATATATGCAAATGTTTTTGTAAGTTTTTTTGACTTTTCGATAGAATTGAAAGGTTTTGTAGTTTTATGATTTTCGTACAAAATATAAAGTGTTTTTCAATTATAAAATGTTTAATTTAAATTATCTACATAAATAAATGTAATTGAATATACAAAAATATATACTAGTTACAATAATTGCATATAAAAGCTTTATAATTTTGAATCCTCAAAAACAAATATTAGTTATAATAACTATATACAAAATCTATATAATTCTTTAATATACAAAAGCAAGTATTAGTTATAATAATCGTATACAAAAGCTTATGTTTCTTCAAATAAAATTTAACTAAATTCTTAAACTACTTAATAGTTTTAAACTCCTAATTTGTAATATTATTAATTAGTATTAAAATTATTAGGGTAATGAAGATCAACAAATAGTATTATATAATTTCATATAATATTTTTTGTTTATCGAATTAGAATACAGGAGTAAGAAATTTATATAGGTCGATGCTGAGGCGCTAATGCTGTACGGCTATTACTAACCTAATCTGTCCTGTACGGTCATACAATTCCCGACACTAACCCATTGGTCGACGCTCTTATTGACCTTGGTGCGGTAACCGCCTCATGCAAGTCTTCGAATATGATATCGATACCCGCTACTAGGCCAAGTTGAGATTCTTGATAAGAAGCCAGCGGCCAACCGGCCCTCTTGAATTTCTTCCTCAAAGCGTCACTCAGGCCCACGAAGCGCAATTCTACGGAATCACCGCTATAGGCGATAATTTCGTCTTTGAGGTCTTGGAGGTAGGTGAGGCCGGTGGTATCGATAAATGAGACTCGTGTAAAGTCGAATACAAGAACTTTAAGCTTTGGGAGCAATTTCGTTGGTGTATTGATGTTGTTTCTGCGACGGAGTGCGGCGGTTCTTGAAACGCGATAATCGCTCCATCCTTTTCGATCGGTTGACTCGTATGTAGTCGGCTCATGATTCATCCAGATTCCCTCCAATATATCTTTCTTTATCCTCTCAGCATTGAGGTAAATGAGAGGTGTCTCTAAGGTGATGACTATACCTCCAGATATTGGTATCCTTAATGTTTCGGCATCGTCAAAGCTGTGTCTGTTCTCAATATCATAGGGTTTGAGTGTGGTAACGGAGGAAAATAAGATGCGCAAGAGGGTGTAGATGATCATATAAACCACACCAAGCCCCAGACCAGTCTCCAGGCCTTGCATCAGTGCAACATTCATAACGATAAAAAATCCTACAAAATCGGCGAAAGAACCCTTCCAGTATTTTTTCATGATACTGTTTGGAGGCATGAGTTTTCCCACAGATAATAGGACAATAGCACTGGTTGCAGCAGTCGGAATCCACTTAAAAACTTCCGTTAACTGAGTGATGGCAAGCAAAACGATTCCGGCAGAAAATAGTCCACTCGCAGGTGATCTTACGCCTGCCACAGAGTTTATTGCTGAGAGAGAAAGTGATCCGGATACTGGCATCCCACCTAAAATGCCATTCAAAATGTTTGAGGTGCCAAGAAATACGAGCTCTTGAGATTGATCAATCTCGTAGTTATGTTGACGAGCAAAAGACTTTGCGAAAATCAGATGTTCAGCAGCAGTAGCTATGAATATCTAGTCAAGAAGGAAAAATTAGCTTCGTGTCTTTAGGTGTTGAGCATTCATCTGTAATTAACTTACGGAAAATGCTTTCGTAGAAACGAGCAGAATAAGGTTGGTCGAAGGTTGTAGCCCTATCCCTGATCCACGAGGAACCGTGCCAGCGATGGGAAATAGTGGAGTAGTGAGCTCTCTATTGATAATGAAAGATATCAGGGTGAAAACAGCAATCACAAAAGCGTTCCGGAGGTTCGACAAGACCCCGATAATGCTGCTTTTGTGTCCCAATTTTTTACCCATAAGCTCCAATAAGATGATGCTTAATATTGAGGCTACACCCACCGCCAAAGACAACGGTTGAGTAGTTGCAATGTTTCCAAGGATTTGCCCTCCTTGTTGTGCGAAGTCTTGACCGACGCCTGATTCTCCTAGTATCAAGGGAACCTGCCCTTGGACAATTTTGATCACGGCCGACATTTGAAATCCAACGAGCATAGGAACAGACACGAAATTCAAAACCCATCCGAGGTTGAAAATTCCAAACAGCAGAGACATAACGCCGGTCAAAAACGAGAGAGCGGACGCGATGAGAGCTGGCGGTATTGAGGAATCTTGGTCGGTGATAGATAGCACAGCCGCGTTGGTAAGGAGGCTTATAGATGTCGTAGGCCCGGTGGCAATGTCTGTCATTCTCAGCATCACTCAATTTTGATTTGTTGGAAAGATAATACCTTTCGAAGTACCCATGAAGAAGTATATTACGGATGGCAGCCAGCTAGCAAGTAGGCCTTGTCGTAAGGGCACGCCAGCAAGAGTTGCAGATGCCAGTGCTTGTGGAACCAAGACCAATGCGACTGTAATTCCAGCAGTCACATCGTCCACCAGCCATCTTGGAGAGTAGTTCGGGAGCCAACGTATGAGAGGTATTTTCCGAACCAAGTATGTCACTGTCGATGATGGCAGTGCCTTTATTCCCCGAACGATACCTCTTCTTCCACGAGTTAAGTTTTCGTCATTCTTAAGTCCTTCTTTGATTCCTCGTAACTTATTCCCTATCTTACCCATGATCAATACTGCCTCAGTAAATGCGGTAAAAAGAAATAGTTTGGTTTAGCTGCAATAAGTAAATCATGAGAAGGCTGGTCTCGGAACTCTTTAAATCAACACCATAAACTTCAAAACGATAATAGAAGTGGACTTTTGTGTGAGCTGCTCAAGGTTTGCCATTTTGCATAGGATAGCAAGATGTACCAATCATTTTATCTTGAACATTGACTTTCAATGTCGAGATTATGCCTGGGCCAACCTAAGACATCTTGTCAGTATCTAATGTAGATCATTATATAGAGGCAAGAAGGAGAATCAAAACAATGATTGGCTTACTTAACCACCATAGAACACTGAATGCTTGTCAAGAGGGTATGAGAGTTTCAAAAATCGTCACCATGGACAATCTCAAGCGTAGAGAAGAAAATAGCATGAGTATTGTGGTTTTTCCCTCAAGCGCCAGATATGTTCCCAAACGCCTGTAGTTTGTAGATCCCAAAGTTCGAACAACTTGGAGTATGATACGAGCAGCGATACAAACTCAATATGTATTGTGGGGTGATACATTTTCTAAAAATACTCATATGAAACACTGAAAGAATGTTAGGCATAGCCCAACACCGGCCGCTACTCGATTCCTTTTCAAACTGGATCTTTGATTGGAAGAAGAGGTGTCTGAGTGAGGCGGCTGACTCTTCCATTCAACCACCAGCGACGTCAACGTCCTCGAGATAGATCACGTGATCATGTGCTGAGCACAATTAAGCGCATCTTACGTATAGGTTTCGAGTTGTTTTGATGATGTTTCATGATTTTCAACATGCCAATCTAAGTAGAAGCAACGAGGAATGATAATGTTCGATAAGAGCCCTACCGATACAAGATGGATACCGTAGAACTACGAATAATATGGAGACTTTCGGTCCCGCGAATAAGTCGCTAATATGTGTTGTTTATCCCTAGAAACATTCTATCTAGCTCAATGTTTCTTGTTCTCTCTACCATTCAATATCCCTATAGTACCAAAGTAGTAGGATTTTCCTGCTCTCTCCACCTTGTCTCAATAATAGGAACGTTGACGTTTTTGATACACTTGGAATGAATTGAGTTTAAAATAAAACCAAAATAGTATTGAGATTTGATAATCAAACCGAAATTCTTCAACTAATTTTTTATATTCTAGTATAAAAAGAGGAATAAACCAAAAGATAAAACGAGGAGACAAACAAAACTTATTAATTTATTACTTCAAATTGTATATTACTTACTTTTGAAACGTTTAAATGTTGAAGTGAAAATAAAAAGTGGAAAGAGAAAGCGGCAAAGCTCTTCGGCTTTTCAAAAAGGGGCCAATTCGCTACCTAGTAGTTTCTCTACTTTGCTAATATTCGAAAGATCTTGATCAAGATCCCAAAATACATTTCTAAACTATGGTTTAGTCCCGATTTAGTACATTTTAGGGCTTGGAACAGGAAAATCCTATTACCTTGATACTGAATGAAGCTTTTTGTCCCAACCCAAGACAATATTTGTTGCTGTCTCTCACCACATCAAGTGGGCCATTGAAAGCCATTGAAAGAGGTTACGTAAGCTTTTATTTTTCCGAAATGCAACATAGGTATTTTCCCCGGCCTGCTACACCAAGGTTGCACTGCAACTTTGGTGAATCAGTTCACTAATTTTCGTCATTGTATTACGAATGCTGCATATCAAATACATTTGAGTACTTCAATGTATTGGCGGGGAACATTTGTAATGTAGAGTTTAATTGCGGTACGATGAGTGAGTTGAAGAAAATTGATTAACTTGATTGGTTGAAACTAATCATTCATCTAAACATGTTGCCTGAAAACGTTAGACTTTTAGTTATTTATACATCATGAACCCTAATTAGACTTAGCCACCCGATCCCACAATTGCCGACGATATACTTCCACTCCTATACTCCGTATACGAAAGTAAGTTGGAAGTAGATCATCGCAGATCCTATCCTCACACAAGCCAGCCCATTAGCAGGAGCAGGAGCAGGCTGCAGGAGCTGGAGCTGGAGCTGGAGCTTGATCATTATGATTGTGTCCAGGAAAGGAGGTAATTACCAATAACTAATGAAAGTAAGTGGCTTGAACTGGATGGATATTATTGCTTGGGATCAACCTTTGTTGTAATGTAAACTCGGAATTTGGGTCTGCAATACTTCGTACAATCGAAATGCTTACATCGACATTGGGCACTCCAGACGCCGCAGTCACAAACTGATGCTGTGCTATAGCCTCGAATTATCGTGTTGCAGTTCTTTGTCTTAAATATCTCTAATGATACCTATGGACGAGACTTCGTCATAAAAGATTGAAATGTTTGTACTTCCTTTAATATATATCGAGAATTTGATTATGTTTTGTAATTCCTTCAACAGACTTCACCCCACCCCCACCATCGGCTACCATCGGGTATTCCCGAGCTTCATTCAGGTGATGCGATAATTCCAAAATTCCTCCCACCACCAAAAAAATATGCCCGACCCATCAACAACATCACTGACCACTCTCGATGCACTCTTCAACAATCCCGTATTCGCCGGAGGCATCGGACTTGCAGGCCTTGGGGCTTCTGCCGCCATCGGACGACGTTTCATGATACTGGGGGCTTCTACCATTAAACGTCGTCTTTTGGTAAATCTTGAAATCAGTAAAGAAGATCCATCATACCAATGGATCTTAGCATGGCTCTGCCTTCCTCGTCCACCCGGCGGCTTTATCGCATCAAGAATTACGCGTGTTCATGATTATTCCATGCGAACGACCGGTGAACAGTCTGAAGGGGGTCCATCATCTGCGACATTTCTCGCGCAACCGGGATATGGCAGACATATTGTCCAACATAAAAATGCTTTCATTTTGGTTCAGCGGGAAAAGCAAAGCAGTCATAATATGAATACCGGTGTACCGCATGAGACGATTACCTTACGAACCCTATACGCCCATCGCCATATATTCGCGGATATTTTCGCAGAAGCACATGAATTGGCTGCGACGCAACGCGAAGGGAAGACAGTAATTTACAAGAGTTCAGGAATGGAGTGGAGGCAGTTTGGAGATGCGCGACGAAAACGGCCGCTCAATTCTGTGATATTAGATGAAGGGGTCAAACAACGAATTGTGGATGATGTGAGGGACTTCCTTGGTCGACAACAATGGTATGTGGATCGAGGAATACCTTACCGCAGAGGCTATCTTCTATATGGACCACCTGGAAGTGGTAAAACTTCTTTTATACAAGCTTTAGCTGGAGAACTAAATTTTGGGGTTGCGATGATCAATTTGAGCGAGCGAGGAATGACAGACGACAAATTGGCCCATTTTCTCACCAAATTACCCCCGAGAACTCTTGTACTGCTAGAAGATGCAGATTCTGCGTTTGTTAATAGAAAACAGGTGGAATCCGATGGATATTCGGGTGCAACGGTTACATTCTCGGGATTGTTAAATGCATTGGATGGGGTGGCAGCGGGCGAAGAAAGAATAGCCTTTCTTACGACAAATCATATCGATCGACTTGACGCCGCTCTGATACGACCTGGAAGGGTCGACATGATAGAAAGAATTGGCGAAGCAACAAGATATCAAGCTGCTGAGATGTGGGATAGATTCTACAGCGACATTGACAAGGACGGAAATGGAAAAATGCGATTTTTGGCAAAACTAGAAAGTTTTGGGCTCGTTGCCAACGAAGAAGGTAGAACGGTTGAGCCAGAGCTCCATACGAGTATGGCTGCTATACAGGGGCTTTTCGTATTCAATAAGGATAGTATGGAAGGTGCTATTGATATGGTTGAGGGGTTGATACCGAGAATCTACGAGCCTCATACCCTTGAAAACGGGATCAAGGTATCAGCCTGAGCTTCAATGCTACTCGCAAGATGTTACAACATCGTCCTCTATATAATTATGTATAACAAAACCCGAATAGGCGACAAATCGGTTGCAAAATCGTCCATAGGACTTTCGTTTCATTATCATGATATTCTATAGGCAAAGATATCAAATCCCTTTCCCCCTTCTCGCAACTTTATCATTACAATTATTCCAAATTACTGAGTACCCGCACTGGTTCCATCATTCGTGGGTAATCCCTCTTCATCTCCTGGCTCCCGGTAAGTTTCTGCGGACTTAGCAGCACCTCTCGTCCTCTCGTCAATAATGTTGCTTCTGTCGATAGCCTCCTTCTCATCGCGTTCTGTATAACAATATTAGTCCATGGCACTCCCGTATCATAGATGTGGAACTTACTTAGCTGCGCATCACTATCGGCAGTATCTGCATCTATTGGATCCTCGATAGTAGCTTCATCGCTCTGCACTGGGATTGGATCTTGTTTGTGTCCGGGACGTGAGATATAATCGTTATCTGTGGGATTTCCTTGGGGAATATCTGAGGTGGATGACATGGTTGGTGATTGGCTGTGATTTGAAGGTTGCTTGGTTTGGAGGGAATTAGGTATGATTTGTTAGAGCATATAATGTGAGGGATAGGAGCTGTATTTGTAGTTATCATGAGTATGGACTTGGAGCATGTAGTCCTACGCCAGGAAAGGCGGACTGTGAGCTAGAAGATAGTGATGTCATATATTCTCAACAAACTCCCTTTTTAAACTTACTCCCCAAGACAAATTCGGTCATCTCTAGGCCAACAATGCATTCGGGCTATGTATTGCCTATTAGTGATATCAAATATCCGACTTGTTTGCATCATGAAATGTTCTAGCAATAAGACTATATAATTCCTCGGCCTCCCGAGGTCCGGACTGCTCTAGCTCTCGCGATAGTCTCATAGCTCAGGTACAAAGATCAAAATGGTGCTGATAAACCCCACATGGATGATGCTTCCCATCATCAGAGCTCGTGTTCGTGTTCTGTGTTTCGTGGTTCTTGGAGAACTGGAGGATGAGTGTCCTGGGAAAGACCACGGCAATAATGCGGTTCACACTTGTGATTTGGTGAACATCAATGGGTGATACAAATGATCTATCCCGCAGTGCGTTCACTTGATTCTCAATTTGCATACTAAGCATGGAGTATTGAAGCTATATACTAGCCTTTCATTTTCTTCCGATGGATCGTCGTTGTGTGTAGTCTGTTTGTAGAAATCAGTTCTCATGGCAGTATGCTAAATCTTTCAATGACATTCGACTTTGTCCGAGGCAATCTTTCCATTGGTGGACCTTGGGTATGGATAACTTCATCTCTTTCATATCATATAAAATGGGTTCGATCTTCAATCTTATCCCCTGATATTAAGGTAGACAGGAAGTCGGACAAGGAAGGTGAAGATATATCATGCGCAGAAAATGGTAACCTTATTTGATTGAAAATCAAAATTCCTGTTTCCCGAATACGAATTTCGAGCTGACCCTCACAAGAAATCGTATTCATTACGTAAGCTCGGTATAACCTCACAATATAATATTCGTCATGGCGGGGTAAACCGTTTCCCGTCAGCCTAGCTCAACTTTCACTCCCATCCACAATTCCAAAGTCGTCGCGATGTTTACCGGTCTTGTTGAGATCAAAGGAGGTCAGTCTCCAATACCCACTTCCCTCTAGCATTCTCACTGACATTCCCAGTTGTCTCCGATATCAAACTCGACAGTCAATATGGTGCCACCCTCACCATCAGCAATGCCTCCCCCATCCTCGGAGACTGCGGGCTCGGCGACAGCATCTCTGTAAACGGTATCTGCCTTACCGTTACCACCTTTACCAGCGATAGTTTCACCGTAGGCTGCGCGCCCGAAACGCTTCGTCGCACCAATGTCGGTTCCCTAGAAGTCAACTCCGAAGTCAATCTCGAACGGGCCGTTTCCGCGAATACACGCATGGGAGGACATTTTGTACAAGGCCATGTGGATACAGTCGCAGAGTTGATTAAGAGGGAAGAGGATGGAGAGGCTTTGACATTGAGGTTGAAGCCGAGGGATAAACAAGTCATGAGATATATTGTGGAAAAGGGATATGTCACGCTGGATGGAGCGAGCTTGACGATTACCAAGGTTGATGAGGAGTGGTTTGAGATTATGTTGATCGCATATACGCAATCTAAGATTGTCACGGCCTTGAAGAAGGAAGGGGAATATGTCAATGTCGAGGTGGATCAAATTGGAAAATACGTGGAGAAAGCTGTAGAGGGATATTTCGCCCAGGGAACTGGTGGAGATATCACCATATTGGAGAAAATGGTGGAACGTCTCGTTGATGCAAAATTGGCCAAGCTTTCTGGGAATTGAAATATTCCCTCTGCGCCGTAGCATATTTCACCAAACCCAGTAGCTATACCCATTTCTTGCTATCTGGTTAAAACAAACAAATCTAAGACGCTTCCCTCATCATGCGGGACTTCAAGTAGTGCGGACTGCAGTCTCGATCCTGAAGTCATTAAGCAAAATATTCAAACCGCTCTGATCTGAATATCGTTCAACATTCCGGATGAAGTCGATATATGATATGGTCTCAAAGCCTCAGAGGGAGTCTGTGTATTAAGCTGATACATTTTAAGTCTTACCATGTGGATTTAAAGTTCCCAAGCCTGTGAATGTTCGATTAATATAATAGTCCAAACAAATTTAGTCTATTTTAATGATTCGATAATTATTCGAAACAGATTTAGTTTATCAAACGCTTCTAATTCCCATAATGTATCCAAAGTCCTGAGTGAATTCAATGTATCGACTGGGGTCATTGTATGAACTAGAGTCGGTATATATTATTGCATCAATGTATAAAACAGATTCATTCTTTCAAAAGTTGGAAGCAAACTTCACCCTCGCGACCCCTGGATAATAATTCCTTATTCATACGCTCTCCGCCTCACCCGAGCTATTCTCGCTACTATCTTTTTCTTCGATCTCCTTGGCTCCCACCGCTTTAACAGCTCACGAACACCTTTTGCCTACATCAGTTTCCCTGCTCGTAGTCCTCTAGCGCGACACTCTGCGATCATTTTTAGATATAGTCGACGCCTATAACATGGGTCATCAATGAGCATTTCGAAGAAGATAGCGCGGGTAATCATGGAGTTACCACTACTCATTTCGAGGTTGCGGATGATTGTTAGAAGCTCTTTCTTGTGATAATGGTAAATATCGGGGTAGTTAGGGGCTTCGGTTGTGCATGCGGCGATAGCTTGGGCAGCATCTTGGACATCATTGCTGATTGTACTAATGGTAATATAAATATCAGGGTTTAATATGACCTCGGGATCATGATGTAATTGAGTTGATGCTCATATCGAGTAGTTGATTATTGCATGATCTAGCAGGATTCGGATATCTCATCTGAAATGCAACAGACTAGTTTCCCTGCTCAGTTGATATTCGAATGCGTTTGACGATATTGTCTGAATAATAAAAGACAAGACCTTCCTATTCTGCAAGCAATTCAACAACTGTGAAGTGTCTATTCTCTTCTCATCTAAGGAAAGAATGCCAATCAATTCAATTTCTTTCTATAGTCCATGCTCAAAGCAATGAGTGGGGAAGCAAAATCGATGCACTACACGATGAGAGTGAGTGAAAGTGTCAATTCCTGATATGGCATAGTATTCTGAATATATGTTAGCAAGAAAGAGCGCACGTATGATGTTTCCAGTGCGATAATCTAAGGGATTTGATTTCACAGTATTTTTTCTTCCTGATAATGTCAACCATCACATGAGCATATACTCATGCAAGTGATTATCTTGTACCCCTAAGAAGATGGGGAAAATCGAAAAGAAGATCCACCAGGCTCGGAGAACCAAGCTCGGAAATTGAATATGTTGCCATTTTGATAGAGAGTCCAACGAGCTTACGATTTGGCAAAACTTGTGTATATTAATTCACAAAAACTCATCATCTTTCCCAAAAACAGAAAGTTTCTCTAAGCTGAGAGGCTTTCCTTCTCAACAATGAATTCATCCTTTATAATATCAGAGTTGCATCAATAAACGCGAGTCTTTCTCCAGTCGCCGTCAGTCCAAACTAACGCCTCGAATCCGCGACCCTACCAAGAGCGATGCAAATATACTTTACCCCAGCACATCATACAGCATTCCATCTCACACTAAAAGATTTTGCAAATCCATCCAACAAAACTCCTGGCACAGGATTGCTAGCTAGGGTATTCCAAACATCAACATCAACCCCCCGAGTAGGCCAATTCTGAACAGGCCAATTTGCCCATCCCAGCATATACAACGGCACACCCGGAATCGTCGAATTTGGCTAATTCACTGACGTGTCAATTCTCTTCTTCTTATTCTATCTCCCGTAAATTCATCTTTCCACAGATCCAAAAAGGTAAACTCACCGCGCTCCACTTCCCCAGACTCTCAACTTCCGTATCCGAACAAGTAACCCGACCACCCCCAGCTAATCCACAAGCGCCCTTCTCAGTTCCAAATCCATACATCCACATCCCGATACTCTGATTATATACAGTGCGCGTACCATTGAAGAGACCGCATGCAGTGGTATCGAGGGTCCATGTAAAGCTTGAGGTTATGCAACCGGTGACGGGGCCGGCGCCCGTATAATAGGACGTAGATGCGTTGAGTGCTAGGAGGTATCCTTGGGACGTGTAGTCGGTGGAGAGTGTGGTTGTTGGTAGTGGTAAGGGAGCTGGGGATGCAAAGAGGGGTGTAAGCAAGATGGGAAGAGTGGCGAGATGTTTGAACATTCTGGGTATCTATTTGGAAGATATGGAAGATTGATAAAAATATCGGGGCTCGCGAACCACGGCTTTTGTGCTGAGGTATGGTTTAGATGGACTCGGATTTCTTGATTTAATACTGAAACTCATCAGCGCGGATGTGCTAATATCTTAACGTCTCTCCTCCATCACCCCATCCTGGTCCCTGTGACTCTAAATTACCCACCTAATATATTCCCATTCACAGACCATCGAATCATCTCTTCCCTATCCATCTCTCAATATCCTCATACCTTCCTATCTCCCCCTCATCACGATATCAAAACATAATATCATATCTTGGCAGCCTCCTACCTCATCCAACACGTCACTATAAATCTTATAAACTCCGGATGATTGGCTCAAGGATAGGGTTTAGAATTTCAACGATAGGGCATAAAGTTTCGGCTTATCTGACATTTCGGAGCGCAAGGTTTATGGACCGAGTTAGCTGTCGGGTAAAGGGGGGACGAGTCGGGTAAATTTTGGTGGCGTGCCTTGTGATTGCTAAGGTTGTGCATGGTTTCTGGGGTGCATTTCTGGGGTAATAGTGCCGTGAAACATCAGTATCATGCATGCAGGAATGAAATTTGATAAATCCTTTCCTTGGCATTGAATTGAAGAGTTGTTGGTTGTCATTAAATTTTCTATCATACATACGGGCCGATTTTACATGAAAATCTTTCATGGCATGGATCTATCTGATTGCGACGCATTATGGTCTTTCTATCTAGGATAGTGTGGGAAAAGTTTATGCAAGGGACAAAAAGGCAACGCCAATGTTATATGTTGCAGTCAGGAAACTCTGCTCTTGTGTGGTATAAGTTCCGTTAAAAGCTGCTGGTGTAACCAAGCCACTCGCAGCAGCTGTTGGAAAGATATTTTGATCCACTGCGAAACGGGCTCCATCTTTCGGCATTGTCCCGTTGACAAAGAAATTTGAGACAGCCTTTGCCATTCCAAGTGATGCATGCGAGATAGTAGTGTGTCCACTTCCTCCACGGTATGCAAGAGTTGATGAATTGGGTAGCAAAGCTCGAAGTGCTTTGGCAGACTTGAGAGGTGTTGACGGATCATTCTCAGAAGAGATAATTAGAATTGGTGTTTTGGCTGTTGCGAGTAATGTGTCTGTCATAGCCATCGCACTCACACCCAGGTTATGAACAAGCGGGCGTGTGGCGGGGAAGTTACGACAAAATGTGATTGGGGTGAGTCCAGCACTGAGTATTGGTGTATTCTCAGAGATAGAGATACTCTTTGTAAGTGAGATAACAGTATCTAGGGTAATTCCATTTGATGCAGCATTGTCAACACACATGAGTGGGTAAGTTGCGAGAGTGCCGACGCCTGGAGCCGAGCCATTTGTTGGTTGACTGGCTGCCAATGATCCGAGGAGTGAAATAAGAGCTGTCGCGTCGCGAGTTTCAAGTCCGGTCAAGACTGAAGCAAGTGTTTTCCAGGTAGTTGGAACCCTGAGAAGAGATGCGAGAAGCGGACTGAGGATATCTAAGCTGATACTGAGACCGGAAGCCACAATAGGATTGTTGAATAGGTCCTTCATGATATTATCAATTCTAGTGGCAACAGTACCGGTGACACCGGAAGGAGCAGCGGCAAAGGAGCATCCTGCTGTTCCGGCAGCAGCGCAGAACGCGGCGAAGTCGTTCAAAGAAGCACGCTCACTTAATTGATCGTTGGGAAGTTGGCTGACATATGTAAGAGCATTGGCCTTTGCATCAAAAACACCATCCGCAATTACTCTTCCCACGCGACCAGGAAAGGTTTGAATGAACTCGGCAAGGAGAATTGTTCCGTATGAGAAACCCCAGTAGTTGAGTTTGGCAGAGGTCCCGTCCAATGCATCAACTATTGCTGCCATATCTCGAGCAACATATGCTGCGGATGAAGTGTAAAGAGCGGGGGACTTTTGAGCCACACAAGCTTCTGCAAGAGCAGCGACGGAAGTATCGAATGATTTGATAGCAGAGCTAACAGCTGCATCGGCGCTACTATTTGAGAATTGTCCAAGCCATAGATTTGGAGCCGATGGAAATGCACTGTTAAAGTCGTACTCCGCACTGGCATTGGCGAAGCATTCCAAAATAGGGGCCGAAGATCCACTTCCACGTGGATCCCATCCAATAATATCGTATAAGCCACCACTTAATGCCGAGACAGCGGCTCCGGCACCAGCTTGCACAAATCCAACACCTGAAGCTCCAGGTCCACCAGGGTTGATTAGCAGAGATCCAAGTCTCTTACTTGATGCAACGGTAGCCTTGTAACGAGCTAATGCGATGCTTGCTTTCGCTGTAGATGTGTAGTCTCCATATTCGAGAGGAACTTCAAGCGTGGCGCAATCGACTCCCGTACCGCATGATGTCCAGGTCAAACCGTTTACAAGGACCGATAAATTGACCGCGGCCACGAAGATACTGCAAGCAGAAGGCATTCTAGGAATTGAGTGAATTTTCAAAGAGATTGGGTGGTAAAAGAAAGTGATTTCCTTTGAGAGATCGTCATTCCTGTACGTTCCATCGCCCGGTATTTATTCCTGCCATACCCCCCTTCACTAGGCTGTGCCAAGCTTCGGAAATCATATCCCAAATTTTCGCGAAACGTTCATTTCATTTCCCATCGGCTGGAAGCCTGGAATAAACCGAGAAACACCTTTTAATATCTGGGGAAGTGTAAATCTCGTGTGACTAGGGTGGAGGAGCAGTGCAGCTCTTCCCGCCTCCCCTCCCCCTAACTAAAGCTTGAATATTGGGTCATATGGTAGGGGTAGTTGGACCAATAGAATATACTCGAGTACTGGAATACCACCATTAAATGATTGTCGCAGCTTAGAATCATCATTATGGGACATACTTAGTATATGCCCACCATTTAACCTTCATTTAGGGGAGGGGGGAGAGTAGATGTGGTTGGTAGGAATGGATAAGCTTTTCGGAAAAACCTTATTTCGACTGAGAAATCGAAATTACTTGCAAGCACTGACACTTTAAACATTCATGCTTTGGTCTAGCCTTTCTCGAATCTCAAAAAGTCGAAAGTTTTTCTGAAGTTTACTCTGATCATGCTTGAGTAGAATTGGAATTCTCTCAAAACTCTGAATTCCGATTTGTTTCTTGAGTATATCACGAAAATTTTCATTTTCGTTTGTCTTGTCTTGCCAACAACCAAATCTCATGGCAGGAAACGACTTCAGATTCATTTTGATGTGCTCTTTGGCAAAATTGGAGATAATTCCAGAGTAGAAAATATTGTGGGCCAAGATCTTCCTTATCTACCTCAACATATACTGTACATCGGCCGTTTATCACGAGGTGATAGAGCTGAGGGAAGGTGTAAGTAAACCATGCACTTGTATTCTATCTAAAGAATACTGATATCGCAACTCTTCTCTAATCCGATTCCCTGCAAGAAATCTCCTTCACATTTCAAACACCTTCCACCATCACTACCACACGGCCACCCAAGTCCGTTTACCCATTCCTCCACTACCGGTACCAAGCAAAGAAGATGCCAACGAGAACCCCAAATCCAGACCAGCAAGTCCAATTAATATTCGTTTATTAATCGATCGCTTCCTAGAATTCTGTTAGTGCCATTCGTAGATGCGCTCTGCAAAAAGTATTTACCGTTGCTCTTGTCATGGACAGGAACCCAAAGAAGAATAGTTTCTGTTTGAGTGGGTCTAGTTATTGGTGTACAGACCGCAGAAGTCACATCGGAGGCGTGGAGCATCTCGAGGAGCAAGGTTGTCTGTCCGGCCACAGTGAGGGCATGTCCAATAGACCCAAACGGTTGGCATCATCTTGACTTGAGGTTGGGATGGTGTAAATGGGTTGGTTTATCGAAAATCTTTGAACTTTGAAGCCCCTTCGATATCGTTGTTACGTTATATTGTATTTGTTGAGTTGGTATTTTGTATTGTTGTGTCAAATATAAGATGGGGATTTGTTGTGCTGCTGAGAAGCAAGGAAGGCACCAGAAGGCAGGAAGTTCCTGCTTAAAAGACATTCGATGGAAGATTTTACGTTGAGTCATGAACCTTGTGAAAGAATAGTCAAGCACTATAGTTTCAACCTTGTTTATTGCCTATATTTGAGGGTACATGAGATTCGAAAGAACAATATCATTTGATTCAATCCACCCTGTAGTCCTTGTCAATCTTGGTCTCAAAGAGCTTTGTGATGACCCATAAACGTGAAAAAAATGCCATTTCCAAAACTGAGATGATTTAGTTCAAGGCATACCCTGAGATTATAGCTGATTGTATCTACAACTCTCCAGCCACAAAAGCTCTTCCTATTACTTTCGTTCCCAGGTTACAAATCGACATCTCCGTCTTCACTCCTACCTTTAGCCTCTCAAAGCTCAACGATGGCGAAAGTACCACCTATCTTTACTTAACTTCCAAACTACCTCGAGCTATTGAGTAACAGGGAGCTTAGATTTGAACATGTGGAGCTTACACGTAGAAACTGCCAAAGCCAATTTGATAGCAATTTGGATTGAGAGGCAATACTATTATTCACTACTTAACCGCCCCGAGGCTCATCCTATTATGGAGATTAAAATTATGATTTTGATGTTACTACTAGATAGGAACCATCGTGGAATGGTATGGTAAAAATAATGGAGTTTAATAATCGATGATTCAGAAATATTGAAAAGCCGAAATCATAGGCTCAGTTATATTCAAAGAACAGTTAATAGTCCGTGTCAGCATAACTCCTCACATAAACCATGTATATACAGACCTCCTAGGTATTAGGTGCTGACTTGAATCAACTTCGATCATAACGATCCGAAGGTTTGAAACCCGGCGTCGCATTCACAATCCCCTAACATCTTTCTTAAACAAATACCACAAGTTCATTCACAGCCCCCTCTCCACCTCTTCCTCACACATCAAACCTCCAATCCCCTATTTAACCCTCTCCTCTTTCCTTCATCCCTTCCTTCTTTTATCTCACAACACAAAAACACAACAGCACGATCCATAACCTACTAGAGAAGAAAATTCAACCACACCACTCACATCCTCCCAACACAAAAAATACCCCTCACAACCCAACCAAGCCTTCCACTCCACCAACTATGCCCGAACGTTATTTTCCCTATCAATGCCCATGCGGCGCCACCGTACACATCTACTACAACGTTCCAGCACCATGTCCTGGATGCGGGCATGTATATTTTGTGGGGACTGGGAGCGGGATGCGGGCTCCTCAAGCTCAGGCTCCTCAAGCTCAGGATTCTCAAGCACAGGGAAAAACTCAAGGTCATGAGAAATTGTAGTGGGAATTATAAGGTGGTGGAAATTTAGGAGAGGTTATATAGGGGCACGAAGGAAGTGTTAGCGAATGTAGGAAGGAAGATATATGTATGCGGGTTGAACAATATGCGGTTCAGCGGGGATAGGAACGGATGGAGTATGTATTCTTAGTATATGACGGTGCTGACGATGATTGTGGAAAGGAAGCAAGCCCTGGCTCCCGATCATCTCTTCATCACCATCATTCCATGCACCATCTAGAACCACAACTTCAACATCCCGCTAGCAAGAATGAATCATTGTTTTTTACGTTTGAAACCCAAGGACCATTGCAAAGTGTATGACTATTTGTCCCTCCCCTCCAAGTGACCAGCCACTGCCATCTGCTATTATTCATAATCCTTTCTCTGCAAAATATAACCATCTATCGATCAATCACAAATCACAAATCATACATCCCTGACATCTCATTTCCACTTACTTCATCAGCAAAACCACCTCGCACTATCCCCCATGAAGAGAAAAAAACACACACAACACAACACAACGACCCCAACCAAAAGCACTCCTATCCTAGAACTCCCATCCCATCCCAACCCCCTCCAATCCCACCCGCATCTTCCAACCAACAGAATTTTCAACACCTGTAATCCGTACAAATTCAAACACGCGCAGAAACAATACTATCCACAGAACCTCGCGTTTCTTCATCTCATCCAAACAACCAAAGCAACAATTTTCCTAACCGCAGTTTCTAAAGTAGGGAGAGGTGCTTCACCATCAGCATCAGCATCAATCTTCCATGCTGAAAGAAAATGGATATTCATAACAAGGAGAAGAATACCATTGTAGAGAAGAAGGGAAATGAACAGGAAAAAGAAGAAAGAAGAAAGGAGGTATATATGTATAATTCCATGTAACTTAACATGCCACGCCCCTTAACATAAAAAAAGTGCAAGCAGTCCTAGCCAACCAGACAAGCACGTAAAACTTCCATCACTATACCCTCCCCTTTGAGTTTATTGAATTTTCTGCATTCAAGACTGCAAGATTGCAAGGCCATTCAATTATCAATCCTAAACGAATTCAACCCGCAAAAATTATCGGGCCACTGATCAAACTATTGAAGCCTTCTACCTTTATGTTGCATCCGACGATGATGATGTAGATTATGTTTGAAATTTATTTCCACATGCATTTGATCCTGCTGAATAGAAGACTCGAGACTCCTTAGTTGATATACTGAATATTCTCGACCATATAAAACCATGAAAATTCATGCTACAAATGAAATACCTCTTACCTGTCAGCTGTTCTATCTCAATAAATAGGTATAAGTAGTTACGGCACGAAAATCAATCAAAACACCCGTCTGAATATTTATCGGAAGATCCTGCTCCCCACCCCCAATTGCGCCCTTTATAAGTGTCTTTAAGAATCATATCCCCATCCCCTCGCATCATTATACTCGCCAACTAAAGTCGTAGCGGCTCCAATCACTCCAATAACCCCATCCGCCAAATTGTTACCCGTACTTTGTCCCTGTAGAATACGTGCAGCTGCTTGGCCTCTGGCAATTTCTTCTTGCAAAACCTGTACCCTATAATCTTCATCCAGACAAGCACCCCTTTTGATCATTCGTCCCGAAATTGCAGATCTTAATGCGGCCTCCCAATGATTGACAAACTCCTCCTCACTTTGCACTGTTGCTTTTCGTACAGACACACTTACTCCCGCAGGTCTATCGGCATATTGATATATTGCCCTCACAACCTCGTATCGACGAGTAATAAAAAACAAAATCGGCCATGAAACTATCCATAGGAATGTAAGATAAAACAACCAACGAATCCAAGTCGTCATTCGCCATTCATTAACCATATGCGGTGAATATACAATTACTCGTTTGTGCAAAGTTGGGAAACTGACATGTACTTGGCCACGGTAATTTGTAGATGTAACGATGCGTCGTAAGAGATACTCTAGGTGGCTTTTATCGTGATTTATGATCTTCCGCTCGAAAATGAAACATTTGATGCTGGATGGATCGGAAACAAATTTATGACACCACGCTTGTAACTCATCCACAGGCGAGCCCGATTCCAAATCGCAACTAGAAAGGGAGGGCTCGAGGGATTTGATTATTCCTCCACGGTATCCTTTCTGATTGTCCGGCAAAATCTCCAATTTTCCACCAGTTCTTATTCCGGTCGTGAGAAGATGTGTTAAATTCAGACGAATATGAAAATCGGTAATAGTTTCAGTCGAATCTTTCTTGTGTCGACGCTCCGTTTCTTTATGGGTTCCTGACAGTTCCACATAGTAAGATGGAGCATATTGAGCTTGTTCGAGTATCATTTGGCGAAGGGCATTGGGGTCTGTAGAGTAGTTTGGGAATCTAGTCCAGAAATCGGACGAACTATAGTCGTGCGAAGAGAAAGGCAGGTCGGGTGGAGGGCTACAATAGTTTTAGTTTAATGGACACATAATATTTGATATAAAGAAACCTACATATACCAACCTACGCCGGGGGCAGGTTGAGAATTATTGGCAGGTCGATCGTCAGACCGCGAAAGAAGAGGTGCCGACGAGGATGTTTCTTCGTAGCTGGGAAGATCTTCCTCTGGATATTCTTGGTCAATATGACTGAGAAGACCTGCGGATGAAGAAGAAGAAGCAGCAGCAGCAGCAGCAGCATTGCTAGCTTCTAACTCATTTCTGTAAACATCAGCCTTAAAGGGCTGCGGCGTTTCTTTCCCCATGATGCGAGTCCAAGTCGTTTTCGACGATGAGTTTCGGAAATCACTGACGGTATTATTGCTGGATTTAAGAAAAATGTAGGTCTAGGTGAAGTGATGTCCTTGTGAGATGGTTATGAGGTTGCCTGGGAACGTACACGATTTGCACAGCCCCAGAGTCCCCGCGTGCAGGAATGTAGCTCGCCTCTACTGCTGATTGGCAAGGCTGCCTTTCGTAGGCTCGATAAATACGTGTTGCTGATATTCTGTATGTTGGAAAGTTGGGACGCTAGCAAAGTCAAGGTATACCTACCTAGGTACTCCTAGGAGTACAAGAGAAAATGGACCAGAGCCTCGGGATCAGAGCCGCTAGACAGGTACTGTGAAGTCTTGAGGGATCAAAGCAGAACCTTACCTTAGGAACTGGTGAACCTTTCCTCTTGGCATCTCATCATTTCACCCCTCACTCACCACTCACAGTGTTAGTTGTTGCTGCTACATACCGGAACTGCTTCTTGAATCTTGAGGTTCCACTCACTAGGTCCTGTAAGTAGTAATAAGTACTTCCAAGGTTAACACAGCCACAACCTCATTAACTAAAGATCCCCAGTTTCCAAGCTTTCCATGCACAATACTTTAGTAATGTTGCCCCAGCTTTTTAATGTTAATAATGAGAGTCTAGAGTCTTTCTTTGTTTCCAAAAATAGATAACATAACGGTTATCATGAAACAATCCTCCCATTATCCTTCATTTCAATGTTTTCCACCCAAACTCTTGAAGGACAGTGGTATCAAACTTTGAATTCTTCTTAATTTGAAGCGGGAGGGGAAAGGGAGGGAGGGGGAGCGGATTCCTTTTTACCGAACCTCTCTACCAATGAAAAGGACAATTTTTATATTAGGTA